>ONZH01010427.1:0-84600 GCA_900303285.1 Rhinella marina
GGAGTAGACCTCTGGCTCCTCCAGCTCAACCTCCTTCCCCCGAGCCTGCCCCCCCCATGGAAAATATGGATTCAGATCCGGCATACTCACAGGAACTCTTTTCAGGACCCTACCCAAAGACACAAACCACTTCTCAGCAGCAACCTAAGCAGTTGCTCTGTCCTGATGCCCAAAATTTAGAACTTTCGCAGTCTGTGGGTGATGAGAGTGTGAACTTAGTGCAAGTAGTGTGTCAAGAGGTGTCGGATGATGATGAGACACGGTTGTCAGACAGTGACGTTGTTGTCAGGGCAGTAAGTCCGAGGGGGGAGCAGAGTGAGGAATCGGAGGAAGAGCTGGTGGACAATGACATGACTGACCCGAGCTGGGTTGGTAAGCCTAGTCAAGACAGTGCTTCTGAGGGGGAGGCAAGTGCAGCACCAGAACAGGTTGGAAGAGGCAGTGGGGTGGCCAGAGGGAGAAGCAGGGCCAGAGCAAGTAGATCAGCAACTGTTTCACAGAGTGAAGCTCCCGTGCTGAGGCCTAGATGTTCGCAAGTCTGGAGGTTCTCTAAAGAAAGTAAGGATGTACGACGGACTGTGGTGTGCAACCTGTGCCACACCAGGATCAGCAGGGGAGCCACCACTACCAGCCTAACCACTACCAGCGTGCGCAGTCATATGAGTGCTAAACACCCAACTCAGTGGAACCAAGGCCTTTCACCTCCTGCAGGTCACACCACTACTCCTTCCCCTGTGTCACATGCTGGCTCTGTGAGTCAACCCCCCGCCCAGGACCCAGGCACGAGCGCCGACCGCCCTACAACCACCCCTTCACCTCCACATTCCTCCACACCCTCCACCAATGTGTCCCAGCGCAGCGTTCAGCTGTCTTTACATCAGACATTTGAGTGCAAGCGCAAATACAATTTCACCCACCCACATGCACAAGCCCTAAACGTCCACATCTCCAAACTGCTGAGCCTGGAGATGCTGCCCTATAGGCTGGTAGAGACTGAGGCTTTCCGCAACCTGATGGCGGTGGCTGTCCCTCGGTACTTGGTCCCCAGCCGCCACTATTTTTCCCGATGTGCCGTCCCAGCCCTACACCAGCACGTGTCAGAGAACATCATCCGTGCCTTGACCAACGCGGTTACTGACAAGGTCCACCTAAGCACAGACACGTGGACAAGTGCTGGCGAGCAGGGACACTAGATCTCACTGACAGCACATTGGGTTAACTTGGTGCAAGCTGGGACAGAGTCTGACCCTGGGGCCGCTCATGTGCTGTCCACACCAAGGATTGCGGGGCCTACTTCGGTCACGGTTTCTCAGACGTATTATGCCTCTTCCTCCAACCCCTCCTCCTCCTACTCCTACTCTCAATTACCATCTGTGAGTATGGCGCCTTCAGTCGGTAGCTCAAGGCGCAGCAGCACAGCCGTGTGTAAACGCCAACAGGCGGTGCTCAAACTGCTGAGCTTAGGTGACAAGAGGCACACCACCCAAGAGCTGTTACAGGGCATCACGGCGCAGACCGATCTTTGGCTGGCACCGCTGAACCTCAAACCAGGCATGGTTGTGTGTGACAACGGGCATAACCTGGTGGCGGCTCTGCAACTTGGCAGACTCACACATGTGCCATGCCTGGCCCACGTGTTCAATCTTGTGGTTCAGTGGTTCCTCAAGACCTACCCCAATTTGTCTGATTTGCTCACCAAGGTGCGACTCATCTGTGCGCATTTCCGCAAGTCAACCACAGATGCTGCCACCCTCAGGGCAGTGCAACGGCGCTTACAACTGCCACCTCACTGACTGTTGTGCGACGTGCCCACGCGATGGAATTCCACGTTACACATGTCAGCCAGGGTTTACCAGCACCGCAGAGCGATTGTAGACTGCCAGATGACAACTTCCACGAGAACTGGTAGTCAGGTTAGTCAGCTTCCTCAAGTCTACAGTGAGGAGTGGATGTGGATGTCTGATATCTGTCAGGTGTTAAGCAACTTTGAGGAGTCAACACAGATGGTCAGCGGCGATGCCGCCATTATCAGCGTCACCATCCCGCTGCTTTGTCTGCTAAAAAACTCACTGCTCAGCATGAAGTCAGAGGCTTTGCGCTTCTCACAGGAGATGGGGGAAGAAGATACGTTGCTTGATAGCCAGAGCACCCTAAGGTCTGTTTCTCAGACAGCGCATATTGTAGGAAGGGGAGGAGACTGTTGGCGAGACTGAAGAGGGTACCAATGCTCATACCTTCTTATCTGTTGAGCGTGTGGGCTGAAGAGGAGGAGTTGGAGGAGGAGGAAATGGAGAGTCAGCCTATTGAGGAGAGGGAATTGTTGCGGGTTGGGACTCTGGCACACATGGCTGACTTCATGTTAGGCTGCCTTTCCCGTGACCCTCGTGTTAGAAACATTTTTGCCAACACCGATTACTGGGTGTTCACCCTCCTGGACCCCTGGTACAAGCAGAACTTTTCCACGCTCATTCCTGTAGAGGAAAGGAGTATGAGAGTAAATCAATATCAACAGGCCCTGGTGCACAAGCTGAAACTATCCTTCCCATCTGACACCGCTAGTGGCAGAGGACGTAGTTCTGTGGGCCAACTAGCGGGGAAGAGGAGGGGAGCAGGCAGCTTGTCAAGCACTGGCATGGGAACACTCTCCAAGGCCTTTGCCAGTTTTATGTCACCCAGCAAGACTATGTCACCCGTCCCCCAGTAGGGGGGAGCTGTTCAGAAAGATGGTGAGGGAGTACCTAGTTGACCATACCAACATCCTCCGTGATCACTCTGCTCCATACAACTACTGGGTTGCAAAGCTGGACACGTGGCCTGAACTGGCGCTGTACGCCTTGGAGGTGCTGGCCTGCCCTGCTGCTAGCGTGTTTTCAGAGCGGGTCTTCAGTGCAGCTGGTGGCATCATCACTGATAAGCATACATGCCTGTCAACTGACAGGCTGACGCTTATTAAAATGAATAAAGCCTATATTTCACCGGAATTCAAATCGTCCCCGGGGGAAAGCAGCTCAACATGAAGATTCTTCATGTATCCTCTCCTCGCCTCCTTCTCTTCTTACACAAACGCTGAGCCAACAGGCAATTTTTCAGAGGGCCAACTGGCTCTCTTTTCAAACAATGTTTAGGCAGGGCCACCTACAGGCCCTCTCTCCAATCAATTTTTTAGTAGTGTTAACTACAGACACTCAAAAACAATTTTTTAGGAGGGTCAACAACAGCCATTTGACTACAATCTCAGTCTGACCAAGGCATTGGTGGTGTCACCGCCATGTTGTGTCAGGCTACATTTTTGGGTGGTTCACCTGCTACCTCAGTCTAACTTGGTCACTCTGTTGTCACCACCATGCTGTGCCAGGGTAAAATTTTATGTGCTTCACCTGCTACCTCAGTCTAACTTGGTCACTCTGGGTTCACCGCCATGCTGTCTCAGGGTAAATTTTTGGGTGGTTAACCTGCTATCTCAGTCTAACTTGGTCACTCTGTTGTCACCACCATGCTGTGCCAGGGTAAAATTTTATGTGCTTCACCTGCTACCACAGTCTAACTTGGTCACTCTGGGTTCACCGCCATGCTGTCTCAGGGTAAAATTTTATGTGGTTCACCTGCTACCTCAGTCTCACTTGGTCACTCTGTTGTCACCGCCATGCTGTGTCAGGGTAAAATTTTATGTGGTTCACCTGCTACCTCAGTCTAACTTGGTCACTCTGGGTGTGAACGCCATGCTGTGTCAGGGTAAATCTTTGGGTGGTTCACCTGCTACCTCAGTCTCACTTGGTCACTCTGTTGTCACCGCCATGCTGTGTCAGGGTAAAATTTTATGTGGTTCACCTGCTACCTCAGTCTCACTTGGTCACTCTGTTGTCACCACCATGCTGTGTCAGGGTAAAATTTTATGTGGTTCACCTGCTACCTTAGTCTCACTTGGTCACTCTGTTGTCACCGCCATGCTGTGTCAGGGTAAAATTTTATGTGCTTCACCTGCTACCTCAGTCAAACTTGGTCACTTGGTGGTGTCACCACCATGCTGTGTCAGGCTAAATTTTTCGGCGGCTCACCTGCTAACTCATCTAACTTGGTCACTTGGTGGTGTCAGCACCATGCTGTGTCAGGCTAAATTTTTGGGCGGCTCACCTGCTACCTCATCTAACTTGGTCACTTGGTGGTGTCACCGCCATGCTGTGTCAGGCTACATGTTTGGGTGGCTCACCTGCTACCTCATCTAACTTGGTCAATTGGTGGTGTCACCGCCATGCTGTGTCAGGCTACATGTTTGGGTGGCTCACCTGCTACCTCATCTAACTTGGTCACTTGGTGGTGTCACCGCCATGCTGTGTCAGGCTAAATTTTTGGGTGGCTTACCTGCTACCTCATCTAACTTGGTCACTTGGTGGTGTCACCGCCATGCTGTGTCAGGGTAAAATTTTATGTGCTTCACCTGCTTCCTCAGTCTAACTTGGTGACTTGGTGGTGTCACCGCCATGCTGTGTCAGGGTAAAATTTATGTGCTTCACCTGCTACCTCAGTCTAACTTGGTGACTTGGTGTCACCGCCATGCTGTGTCAGGCTACATGTTTGGGTGGCTCACCTGCTACCTCATCTAACTTGGTCACTTGGTGTCACCGCCATGCTGTGTCAGGGTAAATTTTTGGGTGGCTCACCTGCTACCTCATCTAACTTGGTCACTTGGTGGTGTCACCGCCATGCTGTGTCAGGCTACATATTTGGGTGGCTCACCTGCTACCTCATCTAACTTGGTCACTTGGTGGTGTCACCGCCATGCTGTGTCAGGCTTATGCCTGCGTCCTGGGGTGGGGGATAAGACAGCAGTGCCAGCATGGGCAGTGGTGTCACCCGCAGGCGGTGATGGACCTTCGTTGCACCTAGTTGGATGCTTTCCTAACATGTGCCAGCCCATGTGCCTTGTCCATCTTGGTCTGGGTCAGCACAATTGTCTTGAGGGTCACCACCAGGCTGTTGCCCAGAATTTGGTGTAATGGTACGATTAGGCAGCCTCAGAGGCATGCTGCCCCTGCTGTTTCCTGTCCATTTCCATGGTGTTTCCATCATTTTCTGAGGTTTCCACGCAACCTTCCCTGTGCAGAGCTTTGGTCCCCTGCAAAAAATGCTCGAGTCTCCCATTGACTTCAATGGGGTTCGTTATTCGAAACGAGCACCCGAGCATCAGGAAAAATTCGACTCGAATAACAAGCACCCCGAGCATTTTAGTGCTTGCTTATCTCTAGTCATTATTAATGAATTCCTGGAAATGTTAGCCTGTTGGTTGATGCCGTGCATATGACTCCGTTCATATGAATAGGATTAAAGTAGTGATAACTGATTGGCTGATTTTGATCATGTGACCATGAAGGGGGTTTAAAGTGCGGTCTTCCTTTTTTGGATCTATGAAATGGGATAGGGGGTGGGGTAAGAGTGGCATCTTGAAAGATTGCGTTATGAATAATTAGGTTTTTATTATTTTTACCATTTTTATGTATGAATTTTGAGCTTATGGATAGTCATTTATTGAAAAGGAACCTTGAATTGGAATTGTGAATGGAGGGGATTATTATGTGAACATGATAGATGGAGGGGGAAGTAACTCCCGGCTGGATATAAAACATATGCCCCCAAAAGGTGGGACGTATGACCATGATGAAGTGGAGGTGAAACCCGAGTTGGGTGCGAGACGGGAGACCGATCTAAGAATTTGTTATGCTTGTGTTCTTTGTGATCTTGTAACATAGTAACATAGTTTATAAGGCCGAAAAAAAGACATCTGTCCATCCAGTTCGGCCTGTTTTCCTACAAGTTGATCCAGAGGAAGGCAAAAAAAAACCCTGTGAGGTAGAAGCCAATTTTCCCCACTTTAGGGGAAAAAAATTCCTTCCCGACTCAGGCAATGAGGCAATCAGAATAACTCCCTGGATCAACGACCCATCTCTAGTAACTATAACTTGTAATATTATCCAGGCCCCTCTTGAACTCTTTTAGTGAACTTACCATCACCACCTTTTCAGGCAGACAGTTCCATAGTCTCACTGCTCTTACCGTAAAGAATCCTCTTCTATGTTTGTGTACAAACCTTCTTTTCTCCAGGCGCAGAGGATGTCCCCTCGTCACAGTAACAGTCCTGGGGATAAATAGATCATGGTAGAGATCTCTGTACTGACCCCTGATATATTAATATATAGTTATTAGATCTCCCCTCAGTCGTCTTTTTTCTAAAGTGAATAAGCCTAATTTTGATAATCTTTCTGGGTACTGTAGTCCACCCATTCCAGTTATTACTTTAGTTGCCCTCCTCTGAACCCTCTCCAGCTCTGCTATGTCTGCCTTGTTCAGCAGAGCCCAGAACTGTACACAGTACTCCATGTGTGGTCTGACTAGTGATTTGTAAAGTGGCAGGACTATGTTCTCAACATGGGCATCTATGCCTCTTTTGATGCAACCTATTATCTTATTAGCTTTGGCAGCAGCTGTCTGACACTGGTTTCTACAGCTTAGTTTGCTGTTAACTAAAATTCCTAGGTCCTTTTCCATGTCAGAGTTACCCAATGTTTCACCATTCAGTATGTACTGGTGCATTATTCCTTCCCATATGCATAACCTTACATTTGTCAGTGTTAAACCTCATCTGCCACTTCTCTCCGCCCAAGCCGCCAGTCTATCCAGATCCATCTGTAGCAGTGTACTGTCCTCTTCTATGTTAATTACTTTACACAGTTTAGTGTCATCTGCAAAAATTGATATTTTACTGTGCAAGTCTTCTACAAGATCATTAATAAATATATTGAAGAGAATAGGGCCCAATACTGACCCCTGTAGTACCCCACTAGTGAGAGGGACCCAATCTGAGTATGTACCGTTAATAACCACCCTCTGTTTTCTATCACTGAGCTGGTTGCTTACCCACATACAGACATTTTCTCCCAGTCCAAGCATTCTCATTTTATATACTAACCTTTTATGTGGTACCGTGTCAAATGCTTTGGAGAAGTCCAGATATACGACCTCCATTGATTCGCCATGCTGATATGGAGTTATTTGCTTATTTTTATTGAGGTACTCCAATATAGCATCTCTTAGATAACCTTCAAACAGTTTACCCACGACAGATGTTAAACTTACTGGCCTATAGTTCCCGGGCTCTGTTTTTGGACCCTTTTTGAATATTGTCACCACATTTGCTATGTGCCAATCCTGTGGAACACTCCCTGTCAATATACAGTCCTTAAATATCAGAAATAAGGGTCTGGCGATGACATTACTTAATTCTCTTAGGATACGGGGGTGTATGCCATCCAGTCATGGCGACTTGTCTATTTTAATCTTTTTAAGACGTCGCTGTACTTCTTTCTGGGTCAGACAGGGCACTTTTAAAGGGGAATTTACATTTATATTCTGCATTTCATCTGACAGTTTATTTTCCTCAGTGAATACAGTGGAGAAAAAAAAATATTTAGTAGCTTTGCTTTATCCTCATCGCTCTCTGCAACTCCCCCCTCATTATTGTGTTAGGGGCCGACCTTATAAAATGTACTTCAATTATATAAATACTAAAAAGTATAAACCTGAATGTGTCGGCCCCTTACAGAGTAATGAGGGGGGAGTAGCAGAGAGTGATGAGGAGAAAGCGAAGCTACTAAATAACTTTTTCTCCACTGTATTCACTGAGGAAAATAAAATGTCAGATGAAATGCAGAGTATAAAAGTAAATTCCCCTTTAAAAGTGTCCTCTCTGACCCAGGAAGAGGTGCAGCAACGTCTTAAAAATATTAAAATAGACAAATCACCAGGACCGGATGGCATACACCCTCGTATCCTAAGAGAATTAAGTAATGTAATCGACAGACCCTTATTTCTGATATTTAAGGACTCTATACTGACGGGGAGTGTTCCACAGGATTGGCGCATAGCAAATGTGGTGCCAATATTCAAAAAGGGTCCAAAAACAGAGCCTGGAAACTATAGGCTGGTAAGTTTAACTTCTGTTGTGGGTAAACTGTTTGAAGGTTTTCTGAGAGATGCTATCTTGGAGTACCTCAATGAAAATAAGCAAATAACTCCGCATGGCTCAGCATGGCTTCATGAGGGATCGGTCGTGTCAAACCAATTTAATCAGTTTCTATGAGGAGGTAAGTTCTAGACTTGACCGCGGCGACTCAATGGATGTCGTATATTTGGACTTCTCCAAAGCGTTTGACACGGTACCACATAAAAGGTTAGTATACAAAATGAGAATGCTTGGCCTGGGAGAAAATGTCTGTATGTGGGTAAGTAACTGGCTTAGTGATAGAAAACAGAGGGTGGTTATTAACGGTACATACTCATATTGGGTCACTGTCACTAGTGGGGTACCACAGGGGTCTGTATTGGGTCCTATTCTCTTCAATATATTTATTAATGATCTTGTAGAAAGCTTGCACAGTAAAATATCAATTTTTGCAGATGACACTAAACTGTGTAAAGTAATTAACACAGAGGAGGACAGTGCAGGATCTGGTTAGACTGGAGGCTTGGGCAGAAAAGTGGCAGATGAGGTTTAACACTGACAAATGTAAGGTTATGCATATGGGAAGGAATAATGCAAGTCACCAGTACATACTAAATGGTAAAGCATTGGGTAACTCTGACATGGAAAAGGACCTAGGAATTTTAGTGAACAGCAAACTAAGCTGCAGAAACCAGTGTCAGACAGCTGCTGCCAAGGCCAATAAGATAATGGGTTGCATCAAAAGAGGCATAGATGCCCGTGATGAGAACATAGTCCTGCCACTTTACAAATCACTAGTCAGACCACATATGGAGTACTGTGTACAGTTCTGGGCTCCTGTGAACAAGGCAGACATAGCAGAGCTGGAGAGGGTTCAGAGGAGGGCAACTAAAGTAATAACTGGAATGGGTGGACTACAGTACCCAGAAAGATTATCAAAATTAGGGTTATTCACTTTAGAAAAAAGACGACTGAGGGGAGATCTAATAACTATGTATAAATATATCAGAGGTCAGTACAGAGATCTCTCCCATCATCTATTTATCCCGAGGACTGTGACGAGGGGACATCCTCTGCGTCTGGAGGAAAGAAGGTTTGTACATAAACATAGAAGAGGATTCTTTACGGTAAGAGCAGTGAGACTATGGAACTCTCTGCCTGAGGAGGTGGTGATGGTACGTTCACTAAGAGAGTTCAAGAAGGGCCTGGATGTATTTCTGGAGGGTAATAATATTACAGGTTATAGTTACTAGAGATGGGTCGTTGATCCAAGGAGTTATTCTGATTGCCTGACTGGAGTCGGGAAGGAATTTCTCCCCCTAAAGTGAGGAAAATTGGCTTCCACCTCACAGGGGTTTTTTTTTGCCTTCCCCTGGATCAAATTGTAGGAAAACAGGCTGAACTGGATGGACAGATGTCTTTTTTCGGCCTTACAAACTATGTTACTACGTTACTATGTTACCATTTATATAATTAAAGAACATTTTAGGGTTAGTTTTACTTTGGCGATTAATCTCTCGGTCTCTAGTTTGGCTGCTTTTATTTGTCTTTTACATATTCTATTTTTTTCCTTATAGTTTTTCAATGTTTCCTCACTCCCCTCCTGTTTTAGTGATTTAAATGCTTTCTTTTTGTCATTTATTGCTTTCTTTACAGTTCTATTTATCCACACTGTTTTTTTCTTGTTCCTTAACCTTTTATTCCCATAAGGTATGTACCTCTCACAATTAGATATTAGGATGCTTTTAAAAATATCCCATTTTGTGGCTGTATTTTTATTTTTGAAGACTTTGTCCCAGTTAGTTAGGCCTATGGCCTCTCTTAGTTGGCTAAATTTTGCTTTTTGAAGTTTGGTATTTTTGTTCCTCCCTGAAGAAACACTCTTTTGAATGACAATTGGAAGGTTATTTTATGATCACTATTTCCCAGGTGTCCCCCAACCTGCACATCTGTTGTTCTGTCAGGTTAATACTAAGTCCAGTATGGCCGTCCCTCTAGTCGGGTCCTGAACCAGTTGGGAAAGGTAATTGTCTTTGGTTATTGCCAAGAACCTGTTTCCTTTATGAGATATACAGGTTTTAGTTTGCCAGTCTATATCTGGGTAGTTGAAGTCCCCCATAATAATGACCTCATTATGATTTGCCGCCTCGTCTATTCGTTTAGAAGTAGATTATCTGTGGACTCTGGTATATTGGGTGGTTTATAATAAACTCCTATTAGTATTTTATTATTGTTTTTGGCTCCATTTATTTCTACCCACAATGACTCCACATCTTCATGTACCTCACTTATATCTTCCGGAGTGTGGGCTTTAGACAGGACTTTACATAAAGGCAGACCCCTCCCCCTCTACGGTTTTGGCGACCATAAGTACAATAAACGCTGGTTTTATAATAGCAATTACAGTACTACGCTATCCCTGGCTCCTCTGTCCAATTATCTATAGGAGAGACGAGTAGGAGGTTTTTGAAGTATATACTGAGCAGCGATTAGTTACATCGAGGAGTGCCAACATCATTCAGACTGACCGGATCTGCATCTGCTGGGAGCAGCAAAGTTTCTTATTTGTCTTGTAGCTTATAACAAACTCCTATCAGTATTTTATTATTGTTTTTGCCTCCTCTATTTGTACCCACAGTGACTCCACATGTTCGTTTCCATTATCTTTATCTTCCGGGGAGAGTGCACTTTAGACAGGACTTTACATAAAAGCGACCCCCCCCCCCCTCCCCTCCGGTTTTCACGATCCTTTCTAAACAGACTGTAACCCTGTACATTAACTCCCCAGTCATAGCTATCATCCAGCCATGTCCCAGTTATTCCCACTATATCATAGTTTTCTTCAGACATTACTAATTCCAGTTCCCCAGTTTTACTAGTCAGACTCCTGGCATTAGTATCATAACACAAAGTCCTTATAATACCTGCAACTATATCAGCGGCTCAGTTATTACAGATAACATCAAAAATAAAAAAATAAACAGCAACCGAGCCAACAACCGTTTTCCCATAAAAACAATTCTTTTTTAAGAAATTAAAATAACATGATCACTCCCAATAATTTTAGAAATGGGATACCAACAAAGGGGAGGGACAACAATCAATGCACTAAATAACAACGTATTGACCAAAAATTCCCCTGACAAAGCGATATATGCGAAACGCGCGTCGAGGTATGGGGTCTGACCATGCACACCATTTTTGATAGGTATGGTACTATGAATGCACTTTGACTTTTGGTTCTGCAGCAGGCTTTGATATATTTATATGAAATATTTCTTCCAGCAGTGACTATTTTCTGCTTCAGCATAAGTTACTATAAATCACTACACATAGTATAATAGGTCATATGATTGTATCAATTTTTGGTCATTACGTTGTTATTTAGTGCGTTGATTATTCACTTTGTTGGTATACCATCTCTAAAATTATTAGGGGTGATCATGTTATTTTAATTTCTTAGTAAATAATTTTATGGAAAAAAGGTTGTTGGCTCAGTTGCTGCATATTTTTTGATCCTGGCATTAGTATACATACAATTAAGAGGTTTTTTGAATGTTTTTTACCCTACACCTCCATTACCTCACTACAGGTCTCTATCTGCACTATTTTCCCCTCCTATAACGTAAATACTCTCCCCCCATTCCTTCCTTTTATTGGGTGCAAAACCCTTTGCTTGCCACCGTCACAGGGAAATATAATAGTTGACCAGTCTGTTAATTGTGTCGGTGAGACATACCAATTTTTTGGGGTGCAAAACCTTTCATTTGGCACTGTTACACGGAAATATAATAGTTAATCACTGTGTTCATTGTGTCAATGAGACATACAGTACAGACCAAAAGTTTGGACACACTTTCTCATTCAAAGAGTTTTCTGTATTTTCATAGATTCACACTGAAGGCATCAAAACTATGAATTAACACATGTGGAATTATATACTTAGAAATTAAAAAAGTGTGTAACAATTGTAAATATGTCTTATATTCTAGGTTCTTCAAAGTAGCCACCTTTTGCTTTGATTACTGCTTTGCACACTCTTGGCATTCTCTTGATGAGCTTCAAGAGGTAGTCACCTGAAATGGTTTTCACTTCACAGGTGTGCCCTGTCAAGTTTAATACGTGGGATTTCTTGCCTTATAAATGGGGTTGGGACCATGAGTTGTGTTGGGCAGAAGTCAGGTGGATACACAGCTGATAGTCCTACTGAATAGACTGTTAGAATTTGTATTATGGCAAGAAAAAAGCAGCTAAGTAAAGAAAAACGAGTGCCCATCATTACTTTAAGAAATGAAGGTCAGTCAGTCCGAAAAATTGGGAAAACTTTGAAAGTGTCCCCAAGTGCAGTCGCAAAAACCATCAAGCGTTACAAAGAAACTGGCTCACATGAGGACCGCCCCAGGAAAGGAAGACCAAGAGTCACCTGCGGAGGATAAGTTCATCCGAGTCACCAGCCTCAGAAATCTCAGGTTAGCAGCAGCTCAGATTAGAGACCAGGTCAATGCCACATAGAGTTCTAGCAGCAGACACATCTCTACAACAACTGTTAAGAGGAGACTGTGTGCAGCAGGCCTTCATGGTAAAATAGCTGCTAGGAAACCACTGCTAAGGACAGGCAACAAGCAATAGAGACTTGTTTGGGCTAAAGAACACAAGGAATGGATATTAGACCAGTGGAAATCTGTGCTTTGGTCTGATGAGTCCAAATTTGAGATCTTTGATTCCAAACACTGTGTCTTTGTGCGACGCAGAAAAGGTGAACGGATGGACTCTACACGCCTGGTTCCCACCGTGAAGCATGGAGGAGGAGGTGTGATGGTGTGGGGGTGCTTTGCTAGTGACACTGTTGGGGATTTATTCAAAATTGAAGGCATACTGAACCAGCATGGCTACCACGGCATCTTGCAGCGGCATGCTATTCCATCCGGTTTGCGTTTAGTTGGACCATCATTTATTTATCAACAGGACAATGACCCCAAACACACCTCCAGGCTGTGTAAGGGCTATTTGACCAAGAAGCAGAGTGATGGGGTGCTGCGCCAGATGACCTGGCCTCCACAGTCACCAGACCTGAACCCAATCGAAATGGTTTGGGGTGAGCTGGATCGCAGAGTGAAGGCAAAAGGGCCAACAAGTGCTAAGCATCTCTGGGAACTCCTTCAAGACTGTTGGAATACCATTTCAGGTAACCACCATTCAAGAGAATGCCAAGAGTGTGCAAAGCAGTAATCAAAGCAAAAGGTGGCTACTTTGATGAACCTAGAATATAAGACATATTTTCAGTTGTTTCACACTTTTTTGTTAAGTATATAATTCCACATGTGTTAATTCATAGTTTTGATGCCTTCAGTGTGAATCTACAATTTTCATAGTCATGAAAATACAGAAAACTCTTTGAATGAGAAGGTGTGTCCAAACTTTTGGTCTGTACTGTACCTATTTTTTTTGGATGCAAAACACTTTACTTGCCACCTTCACAGGGAAATACAATAATCAGTCTAATTGTGTCGTCGGTGAGACATACCTATTTTTTGTGGTGCAACACCCTTTAGTTGCCACCGTCACAGGGAAATCCAATAGTTAATCAGTCTGTTAATTGTGTCGGTGAGCTATACCTATTTTTTGTGGTGCTAAGCACCTCCTTTGCATCTGTGACACAGAAATGCAATAGTTAATCTTATCTGTTAATTCTGTGGGTGACATAATCCCATTTTTGGGGTCAAGATACACATCATTTGTATCCGTGACACAGAAATATAATTGTTCGTCTGTCGGCAAATTTTGTGGGTGACCGTAAAAAAAAATTAGAGGAGCATCAACTAGGGGATGTGGCCATGGTGCTGTTGGTGGTGGAGCTCCTGCTGCAGGGAGAGGAAATTGTCGATCTGTGCCAGCTACGTGCCCAAATGAAGCACCTGGTGCACGAAGGCGACAGGACGTTGTGTAGGCCCGAATACCGCTCTATGAATGGTGAGGCCAGAATAAGTAGAGGCGGTAGTAGATCGGATGGCTGAGAGTGCCCTCAGTTCCCTCACATTGTCTTCCACCTGGTCCACTGCTAAAAATGCAGAGTTGGCACTGACAGCCCACGGGCATCCGTCTTGCCATTCCATCTTGTGGAGATGGACATTTTTAAAAATGTCATGACAGCAGCTGTCCCACGGTACGTGGTTCCCCGATGCCACTACTTTTCCAGGTGGGCCGTCCCTGCCATGCATGAACAAGTGGCGGAAAAAATACGGTGTGTACTGCCCAACGCCATCAGAGGCAAGGTCCACATAACCTATATGTGGACCAGTAAGTACGAGCAGGGATGTTATATCTCCCTAACTGCTCACTGGGTAAATATAGTGACGCTGCGCCTGAGGTGGAAAGCGGTTTGACACATGTTCTACTGCCACGAGGATTGCTGGAGATATGTTGCCGCCTCCTCCTGTCTGTGCTGAAGTTGATGGTGCAGGTGTTGCGCTGACATGATGAGGAGGCGGTATAGGACTACCGCCTTCTCATCATGTCAGCGCAACACCTGCACCACCAACTTCAGCACAGCCAGGGGGAAACGACAGCAGGCTGTTCTGAAACTCATATGTTTGGGCGAAAAACCCCACACTACGCAGGAGCTGTGGGCGGGCATGGAACAACAGATCGATGAGTGGTTGGTGCCGCTGAGCCTCAATCTCAGCCTGGTGGTGTGCAACAACAGGCAAAATCTCATAGCTGCTCTGGGCCTAGCAGTTTTTAACGCACATTCCTTGCTTGGCACATGTGCTGAACATGGTGGTGCAACGGTTCCTGAAAAATTACCCTGATAGGTCAGAACTGCTGCAGAAAGTGAGGGCCGTCTGTGCGTGCTTTTGGCATTCTCACCCTGCTGCTGCTTGCCTGTCTGTGCTGCAGCGTAACATCTGCCTTCCCGCTCACCACCTCATACGCGACATACCCACAAGGTGGAACTCCACCTTGCACATGCTGGAGAGACTGTGCAAGCAGCAGCAGGGGTTGGGGAGTTTCAGCTGAAGCACACACAGGTGAGTCGCTCTGCGGAACAGCACCACTTCACCACCAGTGAGTGGGTCTCCATACGGGACGTGTGTGCCGTGTTGCGGTGATGATGCCATCATCAGCGTTACTATCCCACTTCTACGTCTCTTTGAAAAAACGCGTCAGGCACTGATGGATGAGGATGCGGCATAGGAGGAAGAGGAGAAGGAACAGGGATCATTCCCATGGTTACCAGGACAGTTGTCCATAGGTGGCTCAGAGGGTGGGTTCCTGCACCAACAGCAGCCAGGTACACAACTGTCCAGCCAGGGCACAGTTTTGGAGGATGATGATAATGAGGATCCGCATTCACAGCAGGGTGGCACCCAAATGAGCTCATGGACATCTGTCTTAGCAGAAGGTAACGTTTCAGCAACATGGTGGTGTGAAGGTAGACCGGTCGAAATACTGAATTTTCCCCTCAGAGTGTTATGTCATTTGGATATACATGTATTTAATGCTATACAAATATATATATATCTCAGCTTTGTAAATGCTTATGCAGCTGTATAGAATGTCAGTGTGTCACAAAGGAATGTGTGTATAATCAAGAACCTTTTTATATTATATTTTTATACTTTGTAACTTTTATAAAGCTTGCGTATAATATATGTATATATTTAACTAGTCCAAGATGGCCCCCGTACTCTTATCAATATGACTTTTTCAAGCTAGTGACGTAGAATGGAATGCAACTTCTATCCAATCAAGGATTATATTGTTTGCTATTTGCATGCTTACGCCCCCTTTCCTTTTTGTATCGAATAAGTACGTGTGTTAATAAAGAAACAAGCCAGAGGCTGTAATGATTTTGCCACAGAAGCATGGCCAAAGGACTTAATACTGGAATCATAAGTCTGTGTTTTGTCCTTAATTATTGTGCGCACCCGTGTTCAAAACAATTCGGAATGACTGACTGAATTCCAGAAAGGACAGGTTTATGTCCACCTCAACAGCTGGCGCCCAACCGCGGGGCCCCCGAAGGAGCACCAGGACTCGCTCGGTGTCCCAACCCTCGACCGATGCCACGGGCACCACTCCCTCCCGAAGGGGACTGATCACCCTAACCGACCACGGTAAGTTATATATACACTGTATGTGATAACTTACCTGTGGCTCGAGGGGGGAGTGGTAGTCTGGGGTTTAGGTTTTGTGGGGCCTGAGTGAAACGTCATGTGACCAGACGCCTGGTGGTCTCCGCCGGGGATTCCGGAAACCTACAGCCCCTCAGGAAAGGTCACGTGGGGATTCAGTCAGATCATGTTAGGGACCCAGACTGGCAGCGGCTGTGAGAACACTTTGAAGTAGTGGTTTAGGTGGCATCTGGGTATTCCGACACGTTACGGACCAGTTGTCCAGAGCGTGCGCCTAAAACACTTAGAGTAGTCATCTAGGCGGCGCCTGGGTATACCGCCAAGTTACTCAGAGCGTGCGTCTAGACTAGGGATTTGGGCGGCACCTGGGTATACCGACAAGTTACCCGGAGTGTGCGCCTGGGATTTGGTGACGCCTGGATATACCGACAAGTTATCCGGAGCGTGAACCTGTAGTATAGTTAGTTGTTAGTTAGTGTGCTGAGTGGTAACCGTTGTGCCCATTGTTGCAACTCCATCACGGGGGAAGTGTTGATTACAGTTTGAAGTTTGAAGTTTAGCCGCGGGAGTCGGCGTGTAAATTGGGGAGATCGTAGTAGAAGTCTCTCTCCCCGGGGAAATCGTAGGAGAAGTCTCTTTCCCCTCCCCCCGTGATTTATTGGCTATTCGGAGGACGGTTAACTCAGGTTGGCGAACACGGCCGCGCCAATAGGGCACTGTATGCTTCAAGTGTTCAAAAACCCAGCACAGTCTCCCAACTGGTGCTCAGAATGCTGTCAGTCTGGTGGAACAAAGAAGGCAAAAAGATATGTAAAGGATGTGAAAAGCTTGTTTAAGATAATTGGGATGCCTCCAGGAGGCAGATTACAGCCCAGTGAAAGTTTGATCGATGTAGCAAGAGCCTTCTATAGAACTGCTTCAAATCATAAAAAAAAAAAAGATGGACTGTGGAAAGTGAATTGAAGGGAAAGAAAAAGTGATTAGAAGTGTAATAGGTTGGTGCAGGAAAAAATGGTTGATATGGTTTACGTAAGTGACTTATAGAAAAGCTGTAGTACGTTGAGAAGAATAGTCATATTTCCATTGCAAGATGGTGGATTTGGCTTCTAAGGAAGGGAAAAAAAAAAAAAAGGGAAAAAAAAAAGGATTTTCTTCAGTGTTAGCTCAGCTTTGCAGTTTGCAGTTTCAGCCCCCCCTTTGGAATTTATGACTATGATAATCCACTTGTTATGTCTGTGTGGACCAGAAATCTGACCTTGTGTGTTGCCAGAGAACCGACTAGTAGATGAAGGTCACACAGCCAAGTTAACTGTGAGCGATATCTGCTCTACTGATGTGATGATGAGGCCAAATTAAGGGTTAAGTTGAGACTGGAAGAAATCATCGCTAACAGGGAAGTGTTCTGGCATTAGGCCAAAAAGGAGTGAACGCTGGACATTCGGCCTTGAATTTACATTATATTCTAGATTTTGTGAAAAGACAACAATGCGAGCAGAAGCGGAGAATTATTAAAATATAAGAAATTAGTCTGGGCAGAAATGTATAATGAAAAGACAAATGATTACTTTTACATGCTGTCAGCACGGCCCCTAAGATGGTACAGGAGGACCCAACCGCGCTCCCGATGCAGACACATCCCCCGCCATTTCACTAGCCCCCCTAAGTCTCCTCTTCAGAGGGGTGGACCTGTGAAGTACGTCAGTGCCAAAACCACGCTCGCGGCTCACCTCCTTGTATTCAGTTATCACACAAGATGGCACGTCCTACGCGTCCCAATTTCTGTTCCAGCAGCCATCTTAACTAATCCCATTCCCACTCCGGTGGCCATCTTAACTCCTGCAACTTCCTTTCCAGGTGGCCATCTTAACTGAGGGAACATCAGCCCCCGCCCAGCGGCCATCTTAGTTACTGGTATTCTCTATGACACGGCTACAAGTGAGAAACAATGCACATAGATGCAAGTAGAAGCACAACGAGTACTCGACTTAGTAAATGAAGGATATACCTATACCTGTAATTAGTTAATATTGTTTGATTAGAAATCAGAAATTTTATAAATTAATAACTTTCCTTTTTCTCTTTCTAGCAGCTTGTAAATGTCCAAGAGTCGAGACAATAGTTTAACAATGTGTTGTAGGAGTGAACAACAGAAGACAATGGTATTATGTGCCGGCAATTGATTCATTTAATGTTTCTTTTGATTCACTTAATGTTTCTTTCTACCCCCTCCGTACAGGATGGTTTTCTGTGTGTATCCGTATCCAGGAAAGCTGTGTCTCTGAGAGTTGACTCATTCAGTGGAATGTGAATGAATGTAGCTTGAAGTTGTACTTGTGTGTGGACTGTACGTGGATGCAGCAGAGAAAATGAAGGAATGTGTATGATGAAATACATTTGTTTTTCTTTATATGCGCATTGGGGATTTTTATTTTTTCCTTGGTACCAAATATTTTGACCAAACTCTACATTTTATTTTTGAAAACAAGGCAATAAAACGTTTATGGGCCCTTCATGTTTTGTGTCTGTATTGTTAGATCTGTTTGTCTCTATGTTTGCTTTTTGTCGACTTGTTGTATGTCTAATGTACTAACATCAGAGATCTGACCTCATGGACAACCAAGACAAGACTGACTCAAATAGGGAAACTCACATTGTGCGACTGAAAGGGGTGGACTAAGGGGGGAGGGAGGAGGACAATGCTGACGTCACAGATACAAAGACAGCCCTTGTGCACATCTCCTAGTTACGAGTACTCTGTTCATTCAAAAAAAAAGGGTCCAATCATTTCCACATCCAGAAAAGTTGGGTACTGCTACAAAATGTGCAGAATACACAATATCACACGTTTAGTGAACATCAAAACATTTAGTGAACGTTTAGTGAACATCAAAATTTAATGGTGTTGTGTTTTATTTGGTTCAAAAGGTTTACAGTATACAAGATACCCGGGCATTGCTATTGATTAATGTATTGAAATATGCAGGATCATTTGTCAAAATATTATGAAAGTTTGTTTTGAAGTATCCTTTAATTAGACCAGATTTAGAGTCTCACAAAAGTCCTTTTTGATTTGACAGAAGACCTCTTTGGTCCCATTGGTAAGTGTTATTTACATACAGTGTTGGACCGACAAACGTTCTAAGGACATTTGTTTATTTGATCAATGATGGAGAGGAAACCACCTCAGTAACGGCTTATTCTAACATGAACTGAGTTTTTGAGTTGACTTTTTGATTGTGTGGAACTGTTCCGGTGCATCTTTCCTGTGGGTAGCTACAAATAGCTGGGACTAACAACCTCGGGGAAAGTCCAGGAGCTGCTACGTCAAGTCTACAAGGTGTGGTAAGACACAGTTGTCAGTAACCCGTCATCCAACAAGAAACAACTTCGACCACGGGTCGGCCATGCTGCACAAGGCCTTGCTGTTCGTACTATGGCTGTCCAGGGGTGGACCTTAACGGTAATCTGTGTGCCTAACCAGCAGAGCTGATGCAGACCAGTGAGGGTGGGAGGTCCTTGTGTCAAAGCTCCTCCCACAGTCAAGGTAACAGACTGTTTATCACCCACTGATAAGAGGCTCTAACATCTACACTGACACCTACACCTGCAACCCCTTCACATACATAAGGAGGGGTCATAGACTGAACTTTATAATAACAAGCATCAAGTGATGGACAACTGACTTTTCACCAGAGACTATGTTATTATCCAAGAAGATCGAAGAGAAGACGACCACAGAGAGACACTTCTTGTTAGTTCAACACACAGTTTTTGTTTTTTTTTAGAAACCCAATGGTCCACAAATAGGTTTCTGTCAAATGATTAGGATAAGCCCAAGTACACAGGGGGGTACCTGTTGGGTTTCAGCCTTGGTGAAGACTACCTTTTCCCCCATGTCTGTCTAGACACTCTTGACAATTAGAAAATCAAAGATTAGGGAAAAATTCAGTCTTTAGGGGGGACTGTGAAGGTAGACCGGTCGAAATACTGAATTTTCCCCTCACAGTGTTATGTCATTTGGATATACATGTATTTAATGCTATACAAATATATATATATATATATATATCTCAGCTTTGTAAATGCTTATGCAGCTGTATAGAATGTCAGTGTGTCACAAAGGAATGTGTGTATAATCAAGAACCTTTTTATATTATATTTTTATACTTTGTAACTTTTATAAAGCTTGCGTATAATATATGTATATATTTAACTAGTCCAAGATGGCCCCCGTACTCTTATCAATATGACTTTTTCAAGCTAGTGACGTAGAATGGAATGCAACTTCTATCCAATCAAGGATTATATTGTTTGCTATTTGCATGCTTACGCCCCCTTTCCTTTTTGTATCGAATAAGTACGTGTGTTAATAAAGAAACAAGCCAGAGGCTGTAATGATTTTGCCACAGAAGCACGGCCAAAGGACTTAATACTGGAATCATAAGTCTGTGTTTTGTCCTTAATTATTGTGCGCACCCGTGTTCAAAACAATTCGGAATGACTGACTGAATTCCAGAAAGGACAGGTTTATGTCCACCTCAACAGTGGAACAGTATGTGTCCACATGTCTGCACGTACCGACTGATGGGTCTGCCCCATTTAACTTCTGGGTCTCAAATTTGGCACATGGCCTGAGCTTGCCCTTTACTCCTTGGAGGTGCTGGCCTGCCCTGTGGCAAGTGTATTGTCCAAACGTGTGTTCAGCACGGCAGGGGGTGTGATCACGGACAGGCGCATCTGCCTGTCCACAGCCAACATGGACAAGCTCACATTCATTAAAATGAACCAGGCATGTATCCCACAAGACTTGTCCGTATGATAACAATGACATAACAGTAGCATGAAAATGAGCTAAGGGAAAATCTACAATAAGAAAATACATAAAGCTTTTTTTTTAAATTCAAATTCCAAATGAGTTTTATTCACAGAAAAAAGAATCACACAAAATGAACACAGATCAAAGCTATGTCTAACTACTGCGCAAATTAAAAGGCTATAAAATCGCTATTGTTAAAGGTGTTGTCCTTGATCAAACAGAGTTTTAAAATCAAATAAGGTTTGAAAAATGCTCCTGTGTCAAGATATTGCTGATAGATTGCTATGTTGTCACTCCCTGATGTCATTTTTTTAATTCCCCCTCAGAAAGTCCATTATGGCACCAATGTACAAGATTATCCAAATGGTGGGATGGAGATACTGGGCCTGTTTGACCACTTACACTAAACATATCAGGTATGCTGGGAGGGAATCAAAAAAATAATTTTAATAAATAGTTATATGTTGTGTTATCTAATCATAAATGTAATAAAGGGAACCTTTAACTGTGAGCTGCATAGTGTAGTGACAGACGCGCTGATTTCAGCAGTCTGCCACTTCTTGGGATAGAAGTCTGTACTGTAGAGTACTGACATGCCCAACACCGCAGTGGGTGCCAGCGCTGTGAGGTAGAGGAGTCTAAGAGGTTGGGGCAGTGAGCCTTATAGGATTAATCTCCTTTGCAACGCTGGTACGCGCTAAGGGGTTCAGCATGTCAGTACTCAAAGTACAGACTTCCATCCCAGAAGTGACAGACTGGGGGACAGACTGCCCTCTGTGAGGAAAGTGTAGTGCAGGTGACATTTTCCCTTTAATCCCCTTAAAGGGTTATTCTCATTTTAGACAATGGGGGCATATCGTTAGGATATGCCCCTATTGTCTTATAGGTGCGGGTCCCACCGCTGGGACCCGCACCTATATCCAGAACGGAGCCGCTGAACTAAATGAGGGCGCACTGCGCATGCGCAGCCGCCCTCCATTCATTTCTATGGGGCTGCCGAAAATAGCCGAGCGCTGGCTCGGCTACTTTCGTCGGCTCCATAGAAATGAATGGGAGCGCACCGCGCATGCACGGCCCGGCTCCCATTAATTTCTATGAGCGGAGCGCGGACCTGCGCCTGGTGGTGGCCGGACCCCCGGAAACCCGGGGTCCTCCAGGCGCAGCGCTCCCCGCTCCGTTCTGGATATAGGTGCGGGTCCCAGCGGTGGGACCCGCACCTATAAGACAATGGGGGCATATCCTAGCGATATGCCCCCATTGTCTAAGATGAGAATACCCCTTTAATGACTATAAACAAACCATGATGTCCATCTTGAAGAACCATATCATGGTTAGTTCTACTATTGCTTTATAAGTATAAAAAATGATAATAAATCAGATCATTTGTTTTCGTGGTAATTGTAATGGACTCCAAAACATGTTGCAGCATGTTATGGTGATGAATGATACAGTGTATGTATTAACCCCAAATGTCTTGTAAATATCTCTTTTCATCTTTTAGTGAAGCAAGTATCTTCATCGCATCAAGCTTGTCCACACATAGCTCAGCACATAAAATATCAGCTAAAGAATTATTAACATCCTTTGCCATATTTTTGGCATCTCTGGAACAAACAAGAAAAGACAAAAATGTTAACGTTATTCAGTATACAAAACAATTTCAAAATATTTCTACAAAATAAATTAGCTGCTCGGTCTGGTGCCTTTTTTGCACAATACATAAGAGAATACAACTTCTGATTACTGAAAATTACTACAAAATCACAAACAAATAAAAAGTTCCTATACTGTTGCAATCATGGAACATGACAGAGTGAATGATGATCCCTGATTTATAACTGGGGCTGCTGGCATGGATTACTTATTATTATTATTTGAGACAGGTTAATAAGTCTATTAATTGTGTTGGTGAGATATACCTATTTTTTGTGGTGCTAAACACCTCCTTTGCATCTTTAAATCTCTCTTAAAGGGGACACTCTTTCTTGCAACATAAATCTCTCTTGAAGGTTTAAAAAATAAATATGATTTATGTGTGCTGCCTGTACAAGGTTCTACACTTGATCTCCATTGAAGACCGCATCTTTTCTAAAATTATAAAAACACAGATGCAACACGGACAGCAAAAAACGGAACCACGGACCCAACACGGATCCTTCATGGACAGCTTCACAGATGCCTCACTGACCTCCTGCTCACAGATTTGAGCACGGACGTGTGAATGAGGCTTAATGAAGTGTAATCACGGAGACATGTATGCTGCACACTGGAGGAGAGGCTAACAGGTTAAAACATTATGACACTCATTCATGTAGCAGACTCCACCAGGCCCTCCATTCTTGGTATGATGTGAGTATGATTGTCCTATCTTTCTTGTACACCCTGGAGTGTCGGTCATGTGTTATTAACGGGGTAGACAGCCATGGATTATAGCATGATCGACGGAGTCTCGACCCCATTTAGGGTAGTGAGGTTTATTTACTTTTTATCATTCTGTATGTGATTTCTTTGTGCTATCACTATGTTATTCACTTTACGTTACACTCCCACAGCAGTTCTTCTGGATATCAGGCCTCACCCACATACATTCTGTAAGCTGGGGTATTTTGTGTGCTAATTAACAAACCACATTTGAAGTGCTAGGACCTTTAGTGCTTGTTCATTATCAGACTGCTGCTCATAAAGCCTTATTCAGATGTGCCTAGTGAACAGGCAATTAAGGGGAAGGGAGAGTTCCTTAATAACTGCCTGCTCAGCAGTAAAAAGGAAAGAGCTGAATTTACATGCAGTGATCACCTCCACTGTATTGGGACGAGCAATGGCTCCTACTACTCACGCTTCATTGTTTCTTGGAAGCAGATTGTTGTTCACACAGGACAATCTGCTGCCCAGAAACTATGAGTGCTTTGCTCATTCATCGGGTGATTGGCAGCACATATATATGGGCAGATTATCAGGAATGAGTTTTCATAGTAACGCTTTCTGTAAATTCATTATTACTCTGCTTATTTGTCTCACAAGACCCTCATCTTATCAACTAGGACAGTGATTATTTATTGCAGTACAGTACAAACATGACAGCATGCTCCTGTTTATTAATCAACATGGCTAAAAATTGGACTGTCTGTGCGACCTAGGAAACTTACTGCTTATTTTAACGCAACTGTTTCTGCATCTGAAGGAACGGGAGATAATGAACTTCCTCAAGCTGAATCTCTCTCTAAGGATGTACATAAGAGTCTAGCTCCCCGAGCAGGGATTCTCCACCTACTTTTACATCTCACACTGATAATGTGGAAGGTGGGAAAAGATGTCTGGCCCCAACCTCTACTTTGGCGCCCCCCTTAGATAAAGGGCCTGTCTCTAAATGGAGTGGCAAAGCATTCTTATATCGAAATGTCTGCCTCGTGGAGCTTGGATGACCTACCATTCCCTTCTGCCTCCATCACACAGATCCTTTATTTTAAGAATCTATTGTGCTCATTTTCCATCTTTTTTTTTTCATTTCTGAGATCCATTATTTTAGACGGGAGAAAAATTCCTTAGTGGATGTCTAAAATAACGGATCTCTGATGGAACTGACAAAAATGGATACAAAATTAGCACAACGCATGCTGAAAATAATAATTAATTTTTTTAATTCTGTTCAGACGTATCAGAAGAAAAAACTAAACAGTGATGTGAATGTGGTCTTACTGGATGGACATACTGTGCATGATGAAAAGGTGCAATGGTTGAAGTGTGATGCAGGTGTATTTCAGAGGATGTTTTCCTTTCGGAATTTATGGAGTATTTACACCAGTTATTTCAAGATATGATTCCCGGGTAGACACCCCAGAATCTCACCCTAGACAGAGCTTGTCATATCACTAAACCAAAGGCTGCACCGCAAAAAGTTCCACAACATGTACTAATACGTATACATTTCTATTACATAAAATGTGTTTAAAACGTGGAGGTGTGGTTTTCTTCCTGACCTATACACTGCTTTGAACTTGTTTCCTGACATCTCTGCAGAACTTTACAGGCTAGATATCAATTTCCCCCAGTCACCAAAGTTCTACAGGATCATCATATCAAATATAAGCGGTGATTCCCCACTAAACTGCTGGTGATCCAAAATGGCTCTACAGCAGTGCTTAACACTGTGGATGACAACCTAAATTACCTCAAGAAGTGGAATCTGTTGTATTCAAGAATGTGTAAATCATTCATCATCATCTCCTCAGGCTTCTCAGCCACAGTAACTTCCAGAGGAATGGTCTACAGCTGGATTCCTGGGCAAGTGCAAAGGTCTAGCAAGTTGAACTCATATGTTTTACTATTACATAAAAGGAGATGCTGACTGTTATTTGATAACTTGAGACGTTTTTCCTTTCTTTCTCTGCTCTACTGAAATTCAGTGGCATTGCATCATGACATTTATTATTTTTACCACAGTTCTGTTGGTCAGGTTTTTTTTTCTTACTTCTCCCTCTTGTTGGTACTGGTATCTTTAGATAATGGTGGCACCTGAAAACAATACCAGCAAATTCTGTGCTCCAAAACCTAAATAATGGTGCACCTTTTTTACTGAGCCCTGCTGTGTAACTAAACAGCAGTTTATGACCATATATATATATATATATAGCATATTGCCATACCCAGGAGAAATTGCATAACAAATTTTGGAATGGTGTTTCCCCTGTTAACCCTAATTAAAATGAAAATCTGGGTCTAAATATAATCCATAAAAAACAAACAAAAAACAAAGAACTTATTATATCCCTATATAAATTCCATGAGAGGTTTAATTTACAAAATGTGGTTACTTTTTGTGTGTTTGGGGGCGGTTTCCTCTGTACTGGTACCCCTAGGATTTTGCATATGCAACAAGAACCCTGGAAACGAGTCCAGCAAACTTTGCGCTCTGAACCCTAAAAGGCGTTCTTTTCCTTTAGAGCCATCCCATGTGCTCAAACAGAAGTTTATAACCATATATAGTGTATTGACATACCCAAGAAATATTGTGCAAGAAATTCTACGATGGTTTTATTCCTGTATGTCTTGTAAAAATTAAACATTTTGAGGTACTGTAGAAGCAGTGGTATTGAACTGCTCATTACACCACTAGATAAATTCCTTGAGGTGTGTAATTTTCAAAACTTGGTCATTTGGGGAAGTTCTTATGTATTCGCACAAGTCCTCCGGAAACCAATAATGTAATGGTGCCTGAAAAACATCCTGATACAAAGAAGACACAAAAATCCATAAAGTTCTCCTTTATTTCTGTGACCTGTGTTGAGTTATGTAGCAAACTAGAGCCACATGGGATACTTCTAAAAACTGCAGAATCGAGGGAAAAAATAGTGAGTTTTATTTCTCTTTTAAGGAATGTTGTTCTTTCTTTGCCTTCCTCCGGATCAACTTGGGGGATAACGGGCCGAACTGGATGGTCTTTTTTCGGCCTTATAAACTAAGTTACTATGTTACAGAAAAAATGTAGTAAAACTAAAGAATCTGCAAAAACAAACATAAATTTCATCTAAATTTTGCTTTAATTTTTGTAAGCACCTAGAGGGGTAACAGATTTTCTAAATGTGGTTTTAAGTACTTAGAGGGGTGCATTGATGCACTGCATGATAAGGTGATTTAAGAGAAATGTGGAATTATGATCTAATGCCAGCCATGATCTAATTCCAGCTGTCAGACAGCAGAGGCAGTGAACTCCGCAGGGGTCCTGGCTTCAAGCAGGCCACATGTGTACAAATTCACACCTCAATCAGCCAGCACAGAGGCCAAATCATCCTACAGGAAAACCCTTGTAGGGTTGTCCGCTATTGCCCAGATCACTCAAATCCATCAGACATCATGGAACCGGGGATTCATAAGGAATTATGAATTGCCTGTCCATCACAGGCATAAACCAGTTACATATCTGCGACACAGGGGCCAAGACGGACATACCCCTGGTCGTAGTTTGGTGGTAGGATACCAGGAAGAGGAGATACAAAGATCTCCCAGCAGAAACCTAATAACGGTGCCATGTTTGGTCTCCTCTACCTCTAGCCAGAAACCAGGTGGATCTGTTGGACCCAGAACCATCTCCCTGTGACCTTCTGGTCTGGAGCTATGAGCCCTAATGGGTTTTGTAGGTCTTTTGGCTGCCAGGACAAGGAAGGGAGGGTGGACTCCTCCCAGAGGTAAGGAAGGGAGTGACTGACTACAGGTGAAAAGGCCCATGCAGGCCAGAGGCCAGCGTCTTTCTCTGAAGGGGGTCACATCGAATAATGTGTTTGGGGGGAATTGCTTCTTGGCCTTTTAGCTAAGATCAAGTGCAGTATCTGTTCTTAGATTACTGGTGAACAGAGCTCTGGCAGGATGTAGAGCAGAGAACCACACGGCATCTCTAGAGTGTACGTCTAGGGCTAATAGCGTCCCATGCTAGGTGACTAAGGGATGGCCAGATTGAAGCCAGGAGCTGAGATGTTTGAAAGCCTGAGGTGCAGAAGTGCCCCAGGAGTGGGGCAATTATGATGATATTTATATTTACATATTACATATCTAAAGACCACAAAAACGTCTTTTGTTACGTGTGTTGTTAATATAATAATTAAGACGTAACTTTTAATGACTCAGCTGTGTCACACAGCCCCTACTTGCAAGTCTTATCACTCGTTAGAACACTGTTACTTCACAGTGTTAGTAACTAACATTGAGATCCATAGAGTAAATCATAGTGCACTGCTGCCTCTCACTTCATCTTAACACAGGATCGATCAACTGCTACTATCCATAAATTACCTAGAGCTATGTACACTAGCTCCCTAACAACATCACAAACTGCCCCCCAACATGTTTCGCCAGATACTCTGGCGTCCTCAGGGGATTTGGGCAGAACAACTTGTGAAGGGGCAGGAACAAGGCTATAAACTTTCTGTTGCTGACATCATGTATGTGGCCAACAAATCGCCATTCATGTTGTTACAATGTAACCACTCTTCATTAATATACACCAATTGTAGCGATCTGGCTTGTCCCTCCCCCTTACCTGAAGTATCTTCCACCACTCAATCCTCTGATCCTCCTCTGACTGCCGCGCATGACAGAGGTGATAGTTTCTCCTCACTCTCACCTCCCTTTCACTGCGCATGTCTGCGGACTTAGCCGCAGTGCAATATGCACTTACTATTATCAGACTTATCTTTTTCCATGCCTAATTTTTAGGCAGCCTCAGATTGATAAGTTTCCCAATGGCTAATTAACATTGGACCCACCATCCACAATACATATATTCAGCATTATAGGGAAAATGTATAATATTTATTTCATAAACCAATTATTAATAAAATCATGTTTATATCTATAATAAATTGATCTAAATCAATTAACACATTTTAATTTTAATACATAGCTGCTGATTTTAATACATAGCTGCTGATTCTGAGCAATAAAGATGAGCAATAATCAATCTATATAGACAATTTACGTTTGAAAACATGATAGTGTAATAAAAATAACATTAATCCAATTATGATTATATAAATTGATATAAATTAATGAATTTGTTATAACATAATTGTATAATAAATATGATAAATATCATTGGAGAGACTATTAGAATCAGCAGTTAATTCAAACGTAATTCAATTCATAACATAATTCAAACGTAAACCCCCTGCAAAACCCCTTGGTCTCTCCAGCCTAGTTGTTGAAGCCCCATGCCGATACCTTGGTTGGCAGCCTGGGTGGAAGCCAGAGCACAGACGTGGCGCAACCTCGGCTTTGGCTGAGGGATGTCTGGGCGTACTCCCGGCTTCGGCTGGGAGTTGCCTATTTTGTCTCGGTCCCTTGCAGTTGCCTTCTGGCCCAGAGGGACTGGGAAAGGTTTATGCGGGGCCCTTCTCCTTTGGGAGGGGGCCTGCGATGGACCGTAACCTTGTGCACGTTTTTGTGTGGCACACTGCATGATTTTTTTGCACGCATGTAGAAAGCACGCTCCTCGGTTTGGAGGGACCATGGACAAACTGCTGACATCACTGCCCCGTCCGTGACTACAGCCAAGGATTACAGCAGCCCAGACTTCATCATAGCCTAAAGGACTACTCATCCACCTGGTAACTGACTCTTGCTCTGTGTAACTCTGTTGTATCATACCACCTGTATTTGCACATCCGACTACTGTATATATTCTCTGTGTATATCGTGTATTGTTTAGTTCACCCTTAAGGCAATTAAATATATAATTTAATCTTGTGCTGTTATTGTATCTCGGTCCATGAATTCCCACGTCCGTGTTTTGGAATAGTTATATGCTACTGCAGGTTGGTTTCTCACCCTATATAATCCTGTTAGCGGACCGGGCTTATATCAAACGAGTAACTGGTGGCAGTCTACTGGGCTAAGAAAGCTCTGTTTCACTGGGGCAGTGAAAAGGCTCTCTCAGCTTGTCAGGGTTGGCCTCACTGTGCCCACATGGATAAGAGGTGTCTATGTAAACTGTACCAAGATGACCTTACGTCCAAGCTAATGTCATGTCTTGGAAACCAGTGACTAAACCTTATCTCGTGAGCTCGATGAAGTTGACGTCAGGTGGGGCCGCGAGGTGTGGTATTTGTCACAAGTTGGTTTTCTAACCGTTGGCACTCTAGCTGTTCTGAAACTACAACTCCCAGCATGCTCCATTCATTTCTATGAGAGTTCTATGAAGAGAAGAACAATTATGCATGCTGAGAGTTGTAGTTTCACAACACCTGGAGTGCCAGAGGTTGCCTACCCCTAATATAGGGTTTGCAAAGCCTCTTCATAACTGAATTGGTTTCTATTAAAAAAAAATGTTAAAAAAAATTGCTGCTAAACTTATACACCTTCTAACAGCAAATAACATTTACAAAATGATGGCAACATAAAGCAGACATATGGTAAATGTTAATCATTAAAGGGGTTATCCAAGACTGAATAACCTCCCTACAATGCCCAGCCCTGTGACACTGAGCATACTTACCCAGTACCAAACAGGAGTCTTCACATCTTCCTGACCTGCAGAAAACAACATCCGGAGATGGAAGGGGTGCAGCCTATAGCAGGCTGTGGCAGTGACCTGCCCCCTTGCGTCACGTGGAGCGATCCGGAAGAAAACCAGCGTCAGGAACCAGTTTAGTATGCTCAGCCTTCAGTCTTTGATAACCCCTTCAATTTTTTGTGGTATGACTGTTGTAAAAGCAGAGAAATCAAAAATTTCTAATGTTTCCAAATATTTGTGTTATGGATCTGTGAGTGTGAACCCACTGTGCCAACTAAATGGTTTGGTGTAGGGCTAACCCTAAGGGCATTATTCTGGCACTTCCACTGTATTCATTCTTTAACCCCTATACAAGGATATGGACTTCATTGCGGGTTAGCAACCAGATTGCTATCTCCTATGATAGCCCCAGTGTAGTAGGAAGCTGACCCACTGGACTCTGGATATAGAAAACGCATAAAAAACACAGGAGAATCGCAGGTATAGTCTGAACAGGCAGCAACGCTTGAATGCTGTTTTTTTTTTTGTCAGCTCACAGTTAAAAAGACTTGCAGGCGGGGTAGTTGTGTGGCACACATAAGACTGGCAGGCAGGTATCTTGACTGGAGTACAGGGAGAAGACATACTTGGTTAATCTAAACACAAGGTGTCGGCCCCTTACAGACTAATGAGGGGGAAGTTGCAGAGAGCGATGAGGAGAAAGCAAAGCTATTAAATATCTTTTTCTCCACTGCATTCACTGAGGAAAATAAACTGTCAGATGAAATGCAGAATATAAAAGTAAATTCCCCTTTAAAAGTGCCCTGTCTGACCCAGAAAGAAGTACAGCGACGTCTTAAAAAGATTAAAATAGACAAGTCGCCAGGACTGGATAGCATACACCCCCGTATCCTAAGAGAATTAAGTAATGTCATCGCCAGACCCTTATTTCTGATATTTAAGGACTCTATATTGACAGGGAGTGTTCCACAGGATTGGCGCATAGCAAATGTGGTGCCAATATTCAAAAAGGGTCCAAAAACAGAGCCCGGGAACTATAGGCCGGTATGTTTAACATCTGTCGTGGGTAAACTGTTTAAGGGTTTTCTAAGAGATGCTATCTTGGAGTACCTCAATGAAATTAAGCAAACAACTCTATATCAGCATGGCTTCATGAGAGATCGTTCATGTCAAACCAATTTAATCAGTTTCTATGAGGAGGTAAGTTCTAGACTGGACCGCGGCGAATCAATGGATGTCGCATATCTGGACTTCTCCAAAGCATTTGATCAGGGCCGGCCTTAGGGGTGTGCGACCTGTGCGGTTGCACAGGGCGCTTCACTCCCGGCCAGTTAAGGGGGCGCCCTGCCAGAGCGCCCCCTTAATGGCCCGGCCGTGCCCTGCAAGTGCGGCGGTAGGGCAGAGGGAGATGAGCGCTTCCATTGTGGAAGCGCTCATCTCCATAGTCTGCCTTTGGAGATGCGGGGCAGGGGAGGGAGAGGCGTCTCCCCTGCCCGTTCCTCTGAATAGGCTGCAGGCCCTAGGCCCTGCAGCCTATCAGAGGCCAGCTCAGGCGACGCGATGACGTCATCGCGCCGCCCGAGCCGTACAGCGCTGGACACAGGCCGGAAGAGGCCTGCATCGCATCGCTGCTGGAGGTAAGTAAGTGTTTATTTTTTTTTTATGGGGGCATTTTTACTGGCACAAGGGGGCACTTTTTACTGGCACAAGGGGGCACTGGGGGCATTTTTACCTGGCACATGGGGGTACTGGGGCATTTTTAAACTGGCCACATAGGGGGGCACTGGGGGCATTTTTACTGGCACATGGGGGTATTGTGGGCATTGTTTACTGGCAACAATGGGGGCATTTTTAAACTGGCACTGGGGGGCAATTTTTACTGGAACAAGGGGGCACTGGGGGCATTTTTATTGCACATGGGGGCATTTTACTGGCACAATGGGGGCACTGGGGGCACTGGGGGCATTTTACTGGCACAAGGGGGCACTGGGGGCACTGGGGGCATTTTTACTGGCACATGGGGGCATTTCTGGCAATGGGGGCATTTTTACTGGGGGCACTGGACACTGGGGGCATTTTACTGGCACATGGCACGGGGGCACTGGGGGCATTTTACTGGCACCATGGGGGCACTGGGGGCATTTTTTTACTGGCACTGGGGGCACTGGGGGCATTTTTACATTACTGGCACTGGGGGCATTTTACTGGCACTGGGCACTGGGGGGCATGGCATTTTACTGGCACATGGGGGCATTTTTAGGGCACTGGGGGCACTGGGGCACTGGCATTTTTGCACACTGGGGGGGCATTTTATACATGGCACTGGGCATTTTTACTGGCACATCTGGGGCATTTTTACTGGCAGGGGCACTGGGGGGCATTTTACTGGGGGGCACTGGGGGCATTTTAACTGGCACTGGGGCACTGATTTTTACTGGCACAAGGGGGCACTGGGGGCATTTTTATTGGCACATGGGAGCATTTTACTGGCACATGGGGGCAACTGGGGGGCATTTTTACTGGCACTGGGGGCATTTTTACTGGCACTGGGGGCATTTTTACTGGCACATGGGGGCACTGGGCATTTCTTACTGGCACATGGGGGCATTTTACTGGCACATGGGGGCACTGGGGGCATTTTTACTGGCACAAGGGGCACTGGGGGCATTCTTACTGGCACATGGGGGTATTATGGGCATTTTTACTGGCACATGGGGGCACTGGGGGGCATTTTTACTGGCACTGGGGGGCATTTACTGGCACTGGGGGCATTTTTATTGGCACATGGGAGCATTTTACTGGCACATGGGGGCACTGGGGCATTTCTTACTGGCACATGGGGGCACTGAGGCATTTCTTACTGGCACATAATTTGGGGGGCATCTATGGGGGTGGGACACTTTTTACTGGCACATGATTTTGGGGGGGAATCAATGGGGGGCACTTCTTACTGGCACATTGGAAGCATTATTACTTCTGGGGCACAGTGGGGACATTAGTACTGTTGGGGGCACTATTACTAAGAAGTGCACTCTGGCAGAGAATTATTAGTTGGGACTTTGGGGGCACTATTACTGTGGGGGCACCCTGGCACAGTATCAGCGCAGTTATTTCTGGGGGGCGTTATGTTTACTATATTACTGGGCGCACTATTACGGAACACTATTTGCTGGGCGCAGTTATTTTTTAGGACACTGTGTAAACTAAGATTTTTTTTCTGTCTAACTGCAGAGATGAGAAATGGCTGAAAAATGGCGTCTGGTCTGAAAGGAGAAGATGAGGAAAGAGAAGATCTACATGAGAGGAGACGTCACTGGATGTACGAGGTATGTGGCGCTGTATTAGGCTACATTTCAATATAGAAAGCTATAAATACAGTGCAGAGATATATAGTGTGATATAGGACAGTATAGAGAGCTATAAATACATATATATATATACTGTCCTACTCTACCTACCTATATCACTCTATATATCTCTACACTCTATTTATAGCTCTATACTGTATGACGTTAGTACTGTCACTCGGGGGGGGGGGGGGCGCCGAGAGATAGTTTCGCACAGGGCGCCATCTACCCTAAGGCCGGCCCTGCATTTGATACGGTACCACATAAAAGGTTAGTATATAAAATGAGAATGCTTGGACTGGGAGAAAATGTCTGTATGTGGGTAACTGGCTCAGTGATAGAAAACAGGGTGGTTATTAACGGTACATACTCAGATTGGGTCACTGTCACTAGTGGGGTACCACAGGGGTCAGTATTGGGCCCTATTCTCTTCAATATATTTATTAATGATCTGGTAGAAGGCTTGCACAGTAAAATATACATTTTTGCAGATGACACTAAACTGTGTAAAGTAATTAACACAGAAGAGGACAGTACACTGCTACAGATGGATCTGGATAGACTGGAGGCTTGGGCAGAGAAGTGGCAGATGAGGTTTAACACTGACAAATGTAAGGTTATGCATATGGGAAGGAATAATGCAAGTCACCAGTACATACTGAATGGTAAAACATTGGGTAACTCTGACATGGAAAAGGACCTAGGAATTTTAGTGAACAGCAAACTAAGCTGTAGAAACCAGTGTCAGACAGCTGCTGCCAAGGCCAATAAGATAATGGGTTACATCAAAAGAGGCATAGATGCCCTTGATGAGAACATAGTCCTGCCACTTTACAAATCACTAGTCAGACCACACATGGAGTACTGTGTACAGTTCTGGGCTCCTGTGAACAAGGCAGACATAGCAGAGCTGGAGAGGGTTCAGAGGAGGGCAACTAAAGTAATAACTTGAATGGGTGGACTACAGTACCCAGAAAGATTATCAAAATTAGGCTTATTCACTTTAGAAAAAAGACGACTGAGGGGAGATCTAATATCTATGTATAAATATATCACAGGTCGGTACAGAGATCTCTCCCATGATCTATTTATCCCCAGGACTGTGACGAGGGGGCATCCTCTGCGTCTGAAGGAAAGAAGGTTTGTACACAAACATAGAAGAGGATTCTTTACGGTAAGAGCAGTGAGACTATGGAACTCTCTGCCTGAGGAGGTGGTGATGGTAAGTTCACTAAAAGAGTTCAAGAGGGGCCTGGATGTATTTTTGGAGGGAGGTTATAGTTACTAGAGAGGGGTCGTTAATCCAGGGAGTAATTCTGATTGCCTAATTGGAGTCGGGAAGGAATTTTTTTCCCTAAAGTGGGGAAAATTGGCTTCTACCTAACAGGGTTTTTTTGCCTTCCTCTGGCTCAACTTGTAGGAAAACAGGCCGAACTGGATGGACAAATGTCTTTTTTCGGCCTTATAAACTATGTTACTATAATCACCAGTTAAAATAATAGAAGTGTTGTCTCAAATGATGGAAATGAACGTCACCTGATGGACCGCACTGACTATAAGGCCTCATGCACACAGCTGTATCTGTTTTGCGATGAGCGATTTAACTTTGCAGAACAAAATTTGGTGACATAGTGCCTTGCCATTGAAAGTCAGCCACTGTCACCTTCGTTTGCATTAGTGTGAATGAGAAACCTGGACTGCTACGGACTGGAACCATATCATCTTTAATGACAAATCCAGGTTCTGTTTGGGATCCGACCATGGTTGGGTTCCAGTATGGAGGCCTCACGGGAATCCTTCCATACTGCCTTTGCTATGGAGCAACACACAGCCCCAACTGCTGTTGTGATGATATGGTAGGGATACAAGGCAGACTAACAACTCAGCAATATGTGCAGGACATCCTGCGGCTATATGTGTTGCCTCATTGCCTCTCATGGCAGGGCTTTTAAATGGTATTTTTCAGCAGGATAATGCTCACACACAGCACATGTTTCCCAAGAATGTCACTGCCATATTGCAAAACTTCTTTGGCCTGCCTAGTCACCAGATTTATTGCCAATTGAGAATTTATGGGATCAGCTGGGACACCAGCAGACTACAAGTGTGCAGACTCTACAGGCCCAGCTGCAACATCTGTGGGCAAATATGCCGCAAGTTACCATATAAAACCAGTATGCCTCAATGCCCAACCATCTTGCATTCAAGTTAGAGGTGCCCAACAGAGTAATAATGCCTCCTTTCGTCGCTGTCTGAGCCCTTGCCAAATTCAGAGGCTCACTTGGCAATATATCTAAACTTATCCTCGCTATGGCCAGTTTTGGAGAAGCCACAACTCTTTACGGGTAAACTGTTGCCAATACATAGGGTTGCGATTCAAGTGTGGGAAGCATGCAAAACTACCCATGGTTTCACGGGCGTGGCAGCAGAGACCCCCTTGTGGGATAACCCAATGTACCCAGATCTGTTATCGTCTGATAATGCTCACTTCTGGAAATCTAGTGGCATATCCGTATTGGCAGATTTATACCACAACAATGTACTCCAAACATTTGAGGAACTGCGTTGTGGGCGTGATATCCCACAAGTAGCGTTTTATAAGTATTTGCAGTTGAGACACACCCTCCAGGTTTATTTTCCTGCTGTGGATGGGTGACAGGAGCCCTAGCGTCTCCCAATGGAAGCAGTTGGTTAACACTATAGTTCCATATGAATATATTGTATATAAAAATAGAGGTAGAACTCCCAAATTCTTTGAGGTTTGGGGTCCATGGTGCTCTTCCACGCGAACTTTGACATCTGCACATTTTATGCGACGTGCCATTGCAATGGTTACTTGATTTGTGACTCTTTACATATGTTTGTGTCCCTTTCTGGATCAGACGCCTATTCCCGGAAGATTGATGCTTTGATGTAATATAATGCTTCTACGCTTCTTGCTATGCTTTGCACTATATTTGTTTGATTTTGTACTCATTCTTAAATGCACCGCAGGTTTGTATCCTGCATGTAGAACTGTAATGCTTGTTTATTGATATTTGTTCAATAAAACGAATTAAAAAAAAAAATAATGCCTCCTTTCAACCGTACATTTTTCCCCAATAAACATCCTTTTGCTCTTATATTGTAAACGCTTACATATATACTGTAATCATTACATTCACACACAAAGTTTCATTTGATTCCAACTACATATAGCTTTTCTTTTTAGGGGATACTCAAAACGTTTTTTTTTTTAAGGGAACGTCCACATGGGCCATAATATGCTTCAGAAAAATTTGCAACACAATTGGAATTAGCAGATTTTGCAGCGGCCTTACCACAGATTTCACTGTATACAAAGCATACAAGAATCCACACGTGTCAAGTTTTGTGCTGCATGTGGATAACACTTGTTTAAATATCATCCACTTTTGCTGGTACTGTAAAATACTGTGGATTGTGTTGCTGATGTCTGAATACAGAACTGGTGGCAGACATCAAAGAGCAACAGCTTAACTGCTCACTTTGCTTAGCTATGTAGAGGCACAATTCTCAATACATATGAAACAGTGGGTGATATTGCTGCAGAGCCTGGATATCGCTGGATACGATGTCCAGTGTAGATTTATCAGGTACAATGGAAGAAGAAATCTCCGGCTGCGCTTTCCCCAAATAGAAAAAAATTATGGTACATTAATATTAATAGTACATTAATATTAATAAAATTTATGGTTTATTAATATATATTTGAAATGTGCTTTGGGATATAAAACTCCCCCTTCATCAGATAAATACCCCAGGAAATGTGTTTGGCGCCCATTTTATGTATTTTAAGTTTGTCTGCACCAATCATTTTAGATTTGTTTTATTATCTGATGAAGGAGGCGTTTTATACCCCAAAATGCATTATAAATATACAGATATTAATAAACTTACCCACCTACAAGTGTTTGGTGCCAAGACTTCATCTATTAATTGAAAACGTAGTTGAAAGGGCCGGACCACTGGGGAGCTACATCACAGGTCAGCAGCCAATATTGATAGTAAAGGGTATCAGTGACATGGTTTATGCTACCAGGGCAGGATACACCAGTGATCTACACTATGTTTCAAATGCTGGATCACTGTTTTTTTCCAGTCATTGTCTTAAAGGAGTTGTCCCGTTTCCAATATTGATGATCTTTCCTCAAGATAGGTCATCAATATCAGATCGGCAGGGGTCAAACTCCCAGCACTCTCGCAGATCAGCTGTTTGAAGAGAACACAGCGCTTGTGTGAGCCCTGCATTCTCTTCACTGTTTACCTGCTTGCCATCAGCATTGCAGTGGCAAGCAGGTGTAATTGCAGCTCTTCCGTCCCCATTCACTTCAGTGGGAAGGAGCAGTTGCACTCCATCTCCTTCCTATTGAAGTGAATGGGGATGGAGGAGCTGTATTTACACCTACTCTCTGCTGCAATGTCAACAGTGAGCAGGTAAACAGTGAAGAGAATACAGCGATTGTACAAGTTCTGCGTTCCATTCAAACAGCAGATTGGTGGGGGTCCCAGGAGTTGGATCCCCACTGATCTGATATTGATGACTTATCCTCAGGATAGGTCATCAATAGTCTTGAGCAAATTGAGCTTCGGATCTTAGATCCAAAGTCGATTTGTTCAAAAACTTCGATTTTAAGTCAAACTTCGGTGAATTAATTCGGTATTCCTTTCTGCGGCTTTAAAAACAGACTTTAAGGGGCAATTCAATTATGAAATCACTTTCATGGGCTTAGGTAACAGAAACTAGGCTGGGTGACTGGAAAAAAAAAATCTCAATTGAACTTTAGTGATGAATATTGATTCGAATTTTTTGGCAAAAACTTTTTTATTTTTCTGTCGGGGGTGCACTGTATATAGATGGCGTGTCCTGTATATAGTCGGGGTCCCCATACACATTAGGAGGAGGAATGGAGGAGGATATATAATGTATATAGATGGAGGACTGGAGGATGTATAATTTATATTGATAGGAGTGGAGGGTATATGTATATAGAGGGAGAACTGGAGAAGGGGATATAATGTATATAGAGGATGGGAGGGTAGGGCTGGGCGCCAATTGCAAGCCTCACAATTTTATTTTTTAGGAAAATCGTGAATTCGATTTTTCTAAAATGGCGCCCGACATATAAAATAAAAAAAATCTCTCACCTGTCCTGCGCCGTGGCTCCGCTCCGGTGTCCGGCGCTCCTCTTCTTTTCCGGGGCTGCGCTGCACTGTCCTGATCGTGTACAGCGTCAGGACGTAGTGCGCGCACTCTGACCTGACGCTGCACGCAGTCAGGTGACAGTGCAGCGCCGGGAGAAGAAGAGGGGCGCCGGACGCGGAGCGAAGCCGCGGCGCAGGACAGGTAAGGGATTTTTTTTTTTATTATTATTATGATGGTGACAGATCGGAGGTCTGAAGGGGGCACTTTGGGCTGCTCTGAGGTCTGGAGGGGGCACTTTGGGCTGCTCTGAGGTCTTGAGGGGGCACTTTGGGCTGCTCTGAGGTCTGGAGGGGGCACTTTGGGCTGCTCTGAGGTCTGGAGGGGACACTTTGGGCTGCTCTGAGGTCTGGAGGGGGCACTTTGGGCTGCTCTGAGGTCTGGAGGGGGCACTTTGGGCTGCTCTGAGGTCTGGAGGGGGCACTTTGGGCTGCTCTGAGGTCTGGAGGGGGCACTTTGGGCTGCTCTGAGGTCTGAAGGGGGCACTTTGGGCTGCTCTGAGGTCTGAAGGGGGCACTTTGGGCTGCTCTGAGGTCTGAAGGGGGCACTTTGGGCTGCTCTGAGGTCTGAAGGGGGCACTTTGGGCTGCTCTGAGGTCTGAAGGGGGCACTTTGGGCTAATCTGAGGTCTGATGGGGCACAGTGGGCTAATCTGAGGTCTGATGGGGCACAGTGGGCTAATCTGAGGTCTGATGAGGGCACAGTGGGCTGATCTGAGGTCTGATGAGGGCACAGTGGGCTGATCTGAGGTCTGATGAGGGCACAGTGGGCTGATGTGAGGTCTGGTGGGGCCACAGTAGGCTTTTTTAATTTATTTTTTTATATTTTTACTAACATAAGAAAATCAAGATTTGCGCATATACATAAGAGGGAGGACTGGAGGAGGATATATAGTGTGTTTAGAGGGAGGACTAGAGGAGAGTGTACAGTGTATATAGATAGAGGGCTCAAGGGTAGATAGTGTATATAGAGGGAGGAGTAGAGCAGAGTATATAATGTATATAGATAGAGGACTGGAGGAGGATATATAATGTATATAGAGAACTGGAGGGTATATAATGTATATAGATAGAGGACTGTAGGGTATATAATGTATATAGATAGATGACTGAAGGAGGTTATAAAATGTATATAGAAGAAGAAATGGAGGATGCCTTGATTAATAGTGCAGGCAGCAGTGACTTAAAAGACCCACACACCGCTCCAGAAGAAAAAAAATGATGTCACTATATTTAAAAATGAATACGTTCAGGCTGAAAAAAGCAAATGAATTGAATTAAATTCATTAAAGGGATTTTCCAGGAGTTTTATACTGATGACCTATCCTCTGGATAAGTCTTCAGTATCTGATTGGCGTGGGTCTGACAAATAATCATAAATAATCTCAAACTTTCCACAAAGAACTGCTGCTATTATTCATTTTAACTGATACACAGAGAATGATAAAAGATTCATTTTAAAAAGCACTTTTTTTTTAACATAATGCTAACTCGCCACAAATATTCTAGTAGTGTAATTTGTTCACCCTAGCTCAGCAGCAACCATCAATTTTTAACCTTTTCATTATGGAAACCGGGTCATGTGATCTCACGTCTGACCACCAGAGGTTGTTCTCCTGTGTAGAAAGCAGACGTCAATCTCCCTGCCAACTCTCCACCTGGCAGCGCTCAGGACCCTTCCACTCCCCATCCTCACTGTTCCTCTGTATAGCCCTGTATACATAGAATTCTGCTGAAGATATTTCTACCCTGTCTCGTTAGGAGTAGGAGTCCAGACCAGTGGCGTAGCTAGAACTGACTGGGCCCCACAGCAAATTTTTGTGCGGGCCCCCCCATGACCCTCCTGGCATCGCATTTGTTCTTATGTAACAGTGTGTTCAAATCACGTTTTTCCTATCCGTTTGATATTGTTAAAAAAAGGTACCATATACAAATGTGCAGCACACCACGTTTTTGCATCCTGCAGAGTCCAGTACAAAAAATGCATACATTAACGTATATGTTGCTTTACAATGGAACTGTATGGTGAACGGACGCCACCGTATGGATCAGTCTGAGGCATCTCTTAGTGCATACATTTTTTGTATACATTAAACAGATGGGAAAAATGTGATATGAACCCGGCCTTAGTGCCAGAATAAGCAGTAATACACAGCGGAGCAGAGAGGCTGCCATGTACTGACAGCGCAGAACCTGGTCCTGGTGGTCAGGAGTGAGGACTGTGTTTCCCAAGGATCATTTAATTATTGGGAAATACAAGGCACAGTGTAATATACCGGGATCTATATACTATAAAGATATTAGCCCTACCCTAGAATCATAAGACAATTAGGGGGTCATTTATTAAAACAGAAATATACCTATATTAAGCGTATTTCTGACACAGATTTTGGTGCACAGGTCCTTTGCGCCGCAATCTGCAACTTTTCCCCACTCATGCCAGGTCTAAAAAAGGTGGAGTGGGCAGGAAAGGGGATATAGGTATTGCCATACAGTTATTGGATAACACCATCATACAGTGACTGGATACTTCCATACAGTGACTGGATAAAACCGCCATACAGGAATTGGATAACACCGCCATACAGTAACTGGATACTTCCACATAATGACTGGATAACACCACCATACAGTCACTGGAAAACACCGCCATAAAGTGATTGCATAACACCACCATACAGTCACCGGATACCTCCATACAGTGACTGGATAACACCGCCATACAGTCACCGGATACCTCCATACAGTGACTGGATAACACCACCATACAGTCACCGGATACCTTCATACAGTGACTGGATAACACCACCATACAGTCACCGGATACCTCCATACAGTGACTGGATAACACCACCATACAGTCACCGGATAACACCACCATACAGTAACCGGATAACACCACCATACAGTGATTGCATAATACCACCATATGATCACCAGATAGCACCACCATACAGTCACTGGAAAACACTGCCATAACGTGATTGCATAACACCACCATACAGTCACCGGATACCTCCATACAGTGACTGCATAATACCACCATACAGTCACCGGATATCTCTATACAGTGACTGGATAACACCGCTATACAGTCACCAGATAGCACCGTCATACAGGGATTGGCTAACGCCGCCATACACTAGATAATACCTCCATACAGAGACTGAATAAAAGGGTATAACAGGGCACAGTACACGGAATGACTAGAAGCACAGTGCAGGGTATGTTAAGGGGCACAATGCAGGGTATAAGGGAGCACAGTACGGGGTGGGGGGCATAGTCACATGACCCTGAGACATTAGAAGGACACCACCATAATGAGAGGCAGAGGTGTGAGACGGGCCAGGGGCCCTGGATGGACAGGAGGGGTGGACACAGCAAGTAGTTGAAAGGGGCTCTGAGGGGGATTCATACTAGAAGTAGGGGCTGGAGGTCTGTGCAGGGCAGCAATAGGAGAAAGGAGGGTGGAACAGGAGCTCTGGATACATGAGGGAGCAGTGGCGTACCGCCAATATAGGCAGACCACGCCACTGCTATGGGGCCCGCAGCACACAAAAGGCCCTGCCCCCTACTCTGCACACACAAGCTACTAAGTTTTGTTGACCAGCATTGTGAACGGCAAAGGCAGCGCAGCGATGCTGCTGCTGCCTGAAACAACCAATAACAAAGCTCCTTACACTAAGGAGCATTGTTATTGGTCAGTTTGAGCGGGCTGCCACAGCGCTTGGAGGAGAGGAAGGAGGCGCACGATCATCACTGGCGGGGTAGGGTAAGTGGCCTTGCTCAGTAGGGAAATTTACTGGGGGTCCCAGATCTGAGCGGCTTGTTTTTCTCCATAATGATGAGTCTGAAGTCTCAGCCGAGCGCTCTCTCTACTCCCTGCTGAGCGCGGCACTGAAGACGGCCTCAATAGCAGGTCTATGGGACAGTCTTCACTACCGCGCTCAGCAGTGAGGAAAAGTGGCTGAGCGCGTCAGTCTCCTGCTTATAGAAGTCAGCGAGGGCTGGACACGCCAACAGCAGCGATGAACACCAGCCTCAGGGACGGGAGACCCTCAGGGCAGGTCATTCTGTTGTCCTGTAGCCAGAGAAATAAAGGAGGAGCAGTGTATAGATGCAGCACACTGTGATGTGCCTGTGTACCCAGTACGGGGCCCAGCAAAAGCCTCCTGGCTGATACACAGATGTCACAGCATGGCTGTCTTACAGATACCCCTACTCTCATTGCCACTGCAAATCCTGGAGACAGCAGGGGGAGAAGAGAGGATGCTGCAAGCACCATGAACCTGGAGGCTGCATGTTCAAATGTCAGTATAACGTCTCCTTGTGGCCCCCATACAGTATAACATCTCCTCGTGGTCCCCATACAGTATAACGTCTCCTTGTGGCCGCCCTCATACAGTATAATGTCTCCTTGAGGCTGCCCCATACAGTATAACGTCTCCTTGTGGCCACCCTCATACAGTATAACGTCTCCTTGTGGCCGCCCTCATACAGTATAATGTCTCCTTGGGGCTGCCCCATAAGTATAACGTCTCCGTGGGGCCCCCAAACAGTATAATAAGATTTTCAGTAGGTCAAGTATACATATATTTATAGGCAAATGGGGGTGTGGCAGGGGAGGAGTCATGGCAGCATGTGGGATGGGCCAGATAGTGGGCGGGGTTAGGGGCCCCATTCAGATTCTTGCTATTGGGCCCAATGATTTCTATGTACGCCCCTGTGAGGGAGGACAGGAGACAGAAGGGTCTCCATGAGGATGAGATAAGAGAAGGAAAGGATATGGGGGGGGGGCAGGTGTCATGAAGGCAGACTGCTTTATGAGGCAGTAAAACAACTGAATAGCATGAAGCTGCTAGTACACTACAACACCCAGCAGCAGCTTGAAGACTTCCCTGCCATTACCCCTTCTGTCCCACACAGCAGACTCACTCACTGTCTGCATCTCCTCACACTTCTTCTCCAGCCCTGCCATCTCTTTCCTCCTCCAGCAGCAGGTCCTGTGTAGAGGGGGCGTGTCTACAGCTGGTAAGCCAGGTCCTGCTCTGCTGGAGTGAAGAGGGGGCGTGTCTGAAGCTCCACAGCACAGGAGCTTGTAATAAAGATATCGGCAGGCCTCTGTGCTGTATGCTGCTACTGCTCCCGGGCCCCTTCTGCCCTCGGGCCGAAGCAGTGGCTTCCCCTGCTTCCCCGATAGCTACGCCCCTGGTCCAGACATATAGTAGATAAGTGTATACAGTGATTAGCTGCAGATTTGTATAAACTTCCTTACTCACACTGCCTGTCTATATTATCTCTGTGTGAAAAAAAAAATATCACTGACATAAGGGCCCTAGGTGACAAACCACAACACAATCAAAATATGAAAGTAATAAATGAAGAAAGTTGGGGAGGGTGTTTTTTTTTTTTAAGGGGGGAGATTTTTCTATCCCTAATTAACCCTACCTATATACCCTAACCCAGAAGTCACATCTTGATGGTTTAAGTACTCAGTACTCGTACCTAACCTAGTGGACCCTAAAAAGGCCCTAGGTAAGCAAGTAGGAGACGGGGATAGGTTTGCTCTACAACCAAGTAATGAACAAGCATTGATAACCAAAATCCTGCCGTGTGTTTCACCACTTAGTGGATTCATCAGAGGACAAAGTCTCTAAGTATCTATGTATGTAGAAAACCGATAGAGTAGGGCTATAAAAAAATCACCAATGACAAAAAGGCAGTTCTAAACAATACAATTACATGTAAGATGACTGCCCAAGCCAGTAATGCCCAGGATCATTATTAGTGTTGGGCATGCGCGATGCTCGGGTCTCCTCCCCGCATGTTTGTTGGCTGCTATGCAGCCAATAAACATATGGGAAAGTACTGGCACTCACTGTAATGCCGTAGCCATGTTGGCTACTGGCATTACAGTGAATGGCTGGCCGGAACGCATCATCAGGAGCTATATAGCACCCGATGATACGTGGTTCGGCTCAGTCTTAGTCAGCGAGAGCTGCAGCAGAAGGGACAGATAGTGTAGGGACAGGAATTGTGTTTTTTTTTTTTTAGGCAGGGTTTAGTGTTGAAAGGTCTTAGAGACCCAAAAGTCCTTTTAAGGACTATTGTTTTATCTGGCTGCAATATATATTATTAGCGCAACCTGCGCTAAATTGTGTGCAATTGTTTGGAAGCTGCTGACAGTGACACAACCTCTGCTACATCTGTTGTGTTACATTTGCGCATTCTAAATATCTGTGACATTCAGCGCAATTGGTTGGCCGCTACTGACAGTGACACAACCTCTGCTACATCTGTTGCGTTACATTTGTTCATCCTACATATCCGTGACATTCAGCGTAATTTTTTCACCGCTGGTGACAGCGACATTACCTGCGCTACATCTCCTGTATAACATTTGCACATCCTAAATATCTGTGACATTCAGCTTAATTTTTTCGCCACTGGTGACAGCGGCATTACCTGCGTTACATCTCCTGTATAACATTTGCGCATCCTAAAGATCTGTGACATTCAGTGTAATTGTTTCGCCACTGGTGACAGCGACATTACCTGTGCTACATCTCCTGTATAACATCTGCGCATACTAAATATCTGTGACATTCAGTGTAATTTTTTTTGCCTCTGGTGACAGTGACATAACCTGCGCTACATCTCCTGTATAACAGGTAATTTATTTGCACATACACTTACAAAACTTGTGCTACTGTACGTGTGACATACTTGCAAGCATGTATACCATTTAATACGCGAGGTGAGAAGTAACGGACAGGGAAGTGGCCATGCTGCTGATGGTGCACGCAGAGGCCACAGTGAAACTGTGCCTGCCGACAGAGCACAAGAAACACACTCATCCACGATACCTAGCTTCATGTCCCAGTTTGCAGGGCAGCGCAAGACACCACTCTTGAAGCCACACCAGTGCGACCAGGTGGTCGGTTGGATTACAGCAGATAATGTTTCCAGTCGGTTAAGCATCACCCTGTCTTCCACAAAGTCCAGTCTCAGGAGCCAAGAGTCTGGTCAACAGAATTCTCACCCTGATCCTCCTTCCTCCCACCATGGAGAGTATTGGCAAACAAGTGATCCCACATTGGGATATTCCGAGGAGCTCCTTTCATTGCCATTCCTTGATTTGGGCCTCTCGCCAAGCCCAAATCTTATGCACTGATTCCCAAACTCTAGAGCATCCACAGTCAGAAGAAGATGATGGTGGGGAACGCCAAATACTGTCTCACAAGGTGGATAATGATGATGATGAGACACAGTTGCCAATAAGTCAAGGGGAATTAGTGTCTCAAGAGGTTGATGATGAAGATGAGACACAGTTGTCAATAAGTGAGGTTCTTGTTAGGTCAACAAGTCAGGAGGAGGACCAGAGTTAGGAAGTGGAAGAGGAGGTGGTGGACGATGAAATCACTGACCCAACCTGGGAAGGTGGCAAGCCAAGCGAGGACAGAAGTACAGATGGGGAGGGATCCGCAGCACCGCAACAGGCTGGAAGAGGCAGTGGGGTGGCAAAAGGGAGAAGGTGGGCCACACCAAACAGGCCCGCAACTATTCCCTGGAGCACCCCCTTGCAGCAAACTACCTTGCCAAGGGGTAGGTGTTCCGCAGTCTGGCGCTTTTTTGAGGAAAGTGCGAACGATAAAAGAATTGTCATTTGCAATCTGTGCCGTACCAAAATGAGCAGGGGCGTGAACACTAGCAACCTGACCACCACCAGCATGATCCGCCAAATGGCAACAAAGCACCCTAATAGGTGGGACAAACGCCTGGGTCCACAATCAGTGTCTGCGGGTCACACCATTGCCACCTCTTCCCCTGTCTTACATGATGGCCAATCCCCTGTCCAAGATGCAGGCCCGGATGCCTCCCGCCCTGCACCTGGACCTTTGCAAGCATCATCATCTAGCACATGGACTTCTGTGTCCCAGCGCAGCATACGGATGTCCAAACCCCAGGCCTTTGAATGAAAGCACAAATACCCAGCCATCCACCCACAAGCCATAGCACTAAATGTGCACCTTTCCAAATTGCTGGCCCTGGAAATGTTGCCATTTAGGCTTGTGGACATGGAGGCTTTCCGCAGCCTGATGGCGGCGGCCATCCCTCGTTACTCAGTCCCTAGCCGCCACTATTTTTCCCGATGTGCCGTTCCTGCCTTATACCAGTATGTGTCCCGTAACATCACCAGTGCCCTGACCAACGCAGTTACTGGGAAGGACCAGACTGCGTTGTGACTCTCACCACTCAACCTACCACCAGGCATCTGATAATGGGAGTAACTTGGTGGTGGCTTTGGAGCTCGGCAAACTCACACACATACCATGCCTAGCCCACGTGTTCAACTTAGTGGTTCAGTGGTTTCTCAAAACCTACCCCAATTTGCCTGAGCTACTGGTGAAGGTGTGCCGCGTGTGTGCCCATTTCCGAAAGTCATCTACAGCTGCCGCCGGTCTGGCAACGCTGCAGCAGCGCTTGCAATTGCCAGCTCACCAACTGTTGTGCGACGTGGGCATGCATTGGAACTCCATGTTCCACATGTTGGCCAGGCTTTGTGAGCAGCAAAGGGCAGTAGTGGAATACCAACATGGCCGTCGCCTTTCAGTCAGCTTCCGCTCTTCACAAGTGACAAGTGGGTATGGATGTCTGACATCTGTGAGGAATCAACACAGATGGTGAGCGGCGATGCCGCTATTATCAGCGTAACCATCCCACTTCTGTGTCTACTGAAATGCTCGCTGCTTACAATTAAGGCGGATGGTTTGCATGTGGAAGTACGCAGGGTGATAGCCAGACCACCCTCAGTTCGTCTTCTCAGCACGGATTGGATGATGAGGAGGAGGAAGAGGAGCAGGAGACTGTTGCCTCCGCTACAGAGGGTAGTACCCATAGCAGGTTTATTCCTTCAATGTGGATGGGCCGAAGAGGATGAGGAGATTGAGAGTCATCCTTCTAGTGAGGACAGCGAAGTCTTGTCTGTTGGGACTCTGGCACACATGGCTGACTTTATGTTATGCTGCCCTTCCCGTGATCCTCGTGTTATACGCATTTTGGCCAACTCCGATTACTGGTTGTTCACTCTTCTCGACCCCCACTACAAAGAGAACTTCTCATCTGTCATTCCTGTGGTGGAGAGGACTAGTAAAATGGTGCAATACCAGAAGGTCCTTGTGGAAAAAATTGCTCCAAAAATTTCCAGCTGACAACGCTGGCGGCAGAGGATGTTGTTCCTTGGGCAACCAAGTTGGAGAGACGAGGGGAACACATAGCAGTTCCAACAGAGGCAGGGCAACACTCTCCAAGGCCTGGGACAGTTTAATGACACCCCGCCAGCACCTTCACCCTGATGCGTGGCCTAGTGTCACAAGGAGGAAAAAATTTTGGAAGATGGTGAAGGAGTACGTAGCTGACTGTGTCAGTGTCCTCAGTGATCCCTCTGTGCCTTACAACTATTGGGTGTCCAAGCTAGAAACGTAGCACAAACTGGCGCTGTACGCCTTGGAGGTGCTGGCCTGGCCTGCCGCCAGTGTTTTGTCAGAGCGGGTATTTAGTGCTGCTAAGGGCATAATAACTGCTAAGCGCATTCACCTTTCAACTGAAAATGCTGACAGATTGACTCTTATCAAAATGAACAAGGCCTCGATTGCCCAGGGGAAAGCGGCTGAACATTAAGGCACTTTAAATGTGGCTTTTATGGTGTATTGAATACACTATATTCCCATACACCCCTTCCACCACAAAAAAGGGTATATGGTTCAATCTTCCTTTTCTTGTCCTCCTCCTCCTCTTCATCATATCAACATGCTTATTAGACTGCCCTTGCTCCTAATGCTTTAGATGGTCAGCTTAGCAGCAGACCCTCACCCCTAATGTTTTAGAGGGTCACCAGCAGGCCCTCTCTCCTAATGTTTTAGAGGGTCAGCTCAGCAGCAGACCCTCACCCCTAATACTTTAGAGGGTCACCAACAGGCCCTCGCCCCTAATGTTTTGTCCTTTCATTGCCATTCCTTGATTTGGGCCTCTCGCCAAGCCCGCTTGAAGAGGGACATAAGGAGATCTTGTGCACTGATTCCCAAACTCTAGAGCATCCACAGTCAGAAGATGATGATGGTGGGGAACAGCAAATACTGTCTCACAAGGTGGATAATGATGATGATGAGACACAGTTGCCAATAAGTCAACGTCAATTAGTGTCTCAAGAGGTTGATGATAAGGATGAGACACAGTTGTCAATAAGTCAAGGGGAATTAGTGTCTCAAGAGGTTGATGATGAAGATGAGACACAGTTGTCAATAAGTGAGGTTCTTGTTAGGTCAACAAGTCAGGAGGAGGACCAGAGTTAGGAAGTGGAAGAGGAGGTGGTGGACGATGAAATCTCTGACCCAACCAGGGAAGGTGGCAAGCCAAGCGAGGACAGAAGTACAGATGGGGAGGGATCCGCAGCACCGCAACAGGCTGGAAGAGGCAGTGGGGTGGCAAAAGGGAGAAGGTGGGCCACACCAAACAGGCCCGCAACTATTCCCTGGAGCACCCCCTTGCAGCAAACTCCCTTGCCAAGGGGTAGGTGTTCCGCAGTCTGGCGCTTTTTTGAGGAAAGTGCGAACGATAAAAGAATTGTCATTTGCAACCTGTGCCGTACCAAAATGAGCAGGGGCGTGAACACTAGCAACCTGACCACCAGCATGATCCGCCAAATGGCAACAAAGCACCCTAATAGGTGGGACAAACGCCTGGGTCCACAATCAGTGTCTGCGGGTCACACCATTGCCTCCTCTTCCCCTGTCTTACATGATGGCCAATCCCCTGTCCAAGATGCAGGCCCGGATGCCTCCCGCCCTGCATCTGGACCTTTGCAAACATCATCATCTAGCACATGGACTTCTGTGTCCCAGCGCAGCATACAGATGTCCATACCCCAGGCCTTTGAACGAAAGCACAAATACCCAGCCATCCACCCACAAGCCATAGCACTAAATGTGCACCTTTCCAAATTGCTGGCCCTGGAAATGTTGCCATTTAGGCTTGTGGACATGGAGTCTTTCCGCAGCCTGATGGCGGCGGCCGTCCCTCGTTACTCAGTCCCTAGCCGCCACTATTTTTCCTGCCTTATACCAGCATGTGTCCCGTAACATCACCAGTGCCCTGACCAACGCAGTTACTGTGAAGGTCCACTTAACGGCTGACATATGGACAAGTGCTTTTGGCCAGGGACGCTACATTTCCCTGACGGCACACTGGGTGAACATTGTGGAGGCCAGGAGCGAGTCTTACCCTGGGATGGCACAGGTGCTACCGACGCCAAGGATTGCGGGCCCTACTTCCATCAGGATTTCCTCCACCACCTTAGTGGCTGCAACCCCCCCTCCTTCTCCTCCTCCACCTCCTCTTCCATTTTCACCTCTGAATTCTCATCTTGCAGCACCAGTCAGCCATCAGTCAGTAGCTGGAAGCAGTGTAGCACTGCAGTGGGGAAGCGGCAACAGGACGTGCTGAAACTGATTTGTTTAGGTGACAAACAGCACACCGCCACAGAGCTGTGGCAGGGTATAAAGGACCAAACCAGGCATGGTTGTGTCTGATAATGGGCGTAACTTGGTGGTGGCTTTGGAGCTCGGTAAACTCACACACATACCATGCCTAGCCCATGTGTTCAACTTAGTGGTTCAGCGGTTTCTCAAAAACTACCCCAATTTGCCTGAGCTACTGGTGAATGTGTGCCGCGTGTGTGCCCATTTCCGAAAGTCATCTACAGCTGCCGCCGGTCTGGCAACACTGCAGCAGCGCTTGCAATTGCCAGCTCACCGACTGTTGTGCGACGTGGGCATGCATTGGAACTCCATGTTCCACATGTTGGCCAGGCTTTGTGAGCAGCAAAGGGCAGTAGTGGAATACCAACATGGCCGTCGCCTTTCAGTCAGCTTCCGCTCTTCACAAGCGACGAGTGGGTATGGATGTCTGACATCTGTGAGGAATCAACACAGATGGTGAGCGGCGATGCCGCTATTATCAGCGTAACCATCCCACTTCTGTGTCTACTGAAATGCTCGCTGCTTACAATTAAGGCTGATGGTTTGCATGTGGAAGTACGCAGGGTGATAGCCACCCCTTCCACCACAAAAAAGGGTATATGGTTCAATCTTCCTTTTCTCGTCGTCCTCTGCCTCTTCATCATATCAACATGCTTATTAGGCTGCCCTCGCTCCTAATATTTTAGATGGTCAGCTCAGCAGCAGACCCTCACCCCTAATGTTTTAGAGGGTCAGCTTAGCAGCAGACCCTCAACCCTAATACTTTAGAGGGTCACCAACAGGCCCTCGCCCCTAATGTTTTAGCAGGTCACCATCAGGCCCTTGATCTTAATGTTTTTGACGGTCACCAGCAGGCCATCAATCAGAATTTTTCAAGGGTGTGTATGATGCCCTCCTTTACGTGTAATAAAGGGTGTATTGGAGTGCCTGTTCCTTGTAATTTTTAGCAGCCCATTCACTTAGTACATAGGTTTTATGAGTGTAGGAGTCCCACTACATTAACAATTGTTCCACAAAAGGAACAATTGTTCCTTTATGTGATATACAGGCTGTATCGGAGTGCCCCTTCCTTGTAATTTGTGGCAGCCCAAGTACTTTATATAAAAGTAAATATAAAGGAAATAATGTTTTCTAACATTTTTTCCTCTAAAAGATCTTTTTCCCATTTATATTTTATTACATTTTTTATGAACAATAGATGGCTCACTAACAAGGTGTGAGTTATAGAACAGTTTCATACAATTGTACATGTATAAAACAAAGTAGTTGACATATAGTAATAAAGAAAATCTAAAATGAACATTGTCTCCTCGTGTCCATTAAATTATCGTATGATGTTGAATGTCCCAAAAATGCCAACATCTAGAGAATTTGGCCACCGTATTACGTTGAAGGGCTACCGAATGTTCAAGAGTTCTAACCTCCTGTATCTGATTACAGAGGTCCATAGTCGTAGGTGGGGTGGCTCGTTTCCAGAACAAGGCAATCAAACACTTCGCAGCAGTCAATAAATGGAGGAGCAGCCTGGCACCGTGACCCTTCGGTGTGAGTGGAAATACATTGAGTAGAAGAATATAGAAGAATAGACAGATCGTTGGGAAGTGATATATCTAAAATGGCCTGTATTAAGTGTCTCACTTGTCTCCAAAATGGTGTCAAGACTGGGCAAGTCCAGAAAATGTGGAATAAAGAGGCATGCGGGAGGGAGGACCTCCAACAGGATTCATAGCGTGCAATACTGCAGGCGTATGGTACCAGAACATTAGGATTTTTAGCTGATTCTCTTTATGTTATATATTGCTAATATGTGCCCTTTTCCAGATGACCCGCCAGGTCTCCGGGGGGAGCTCCCTTTGCAGCCAGTCTTCTCACTTAAGCATATAAGGGGGGGACTATCGCAGACCTCAGGGTGCTTTTGCAATAGTGGAGAATGAGTGAGATATGAATGAGAGTGATATTGGATTTTTAGAGTATGAGGTAAGGAATATTTGGCCTGTAACTCCTCAAAGGAGAGAATAATTTCCGAGAACGGGTCCTTCAGGTTGACAAGGAGGTACAACCCCACAGCCAACCATGGTTTCACCATTGCCGCCTCGCAACTGCCTAGTAGGTGAGGAGTGAAGAGAAATAAGGAAAGAGGAGATTGGAGTGCAGCTAGGTTGTATTTTATTTTGGTGGTATACCAAATTTCCCTAGTAAACCCCATTGGGCTGAGCAGAGTAGAAGAGGGAATAGGGGCAGGAAGGCCCCATATCAGAGTCCCCGGGTGTGTCGGTGCTAGCCACAGCCTCTCGATCTCAGTCTACCGATTGTACGAATGAAACGGAGACCAAGAGGTAATCTGCTGAAGATGTGTTGCTAGATAATAATTAGAAATACTTGGGAGAGCCAATCCGCCACTCATAACAGGAGCCATCAAAGTTTGAGCAGCAAACCTATGGCGTTTGTAGTTCCAAACAAATTTGATAAAGGCAGATTGAATGGAGCGAAGGACTGCAGCCGGCACCTTCACAGAAAGGGTTTCAAACAGGTACAGGAATTTGGAAAGAATAGACATCTTAATCGCCGCGATACGTCCGAGGAGTGAGATCGGAAGTGACTTCCACTTAACGAGGAGAAAGTTAGTCTCCGCTATTATCGGTGGAAAGTTCGCTTTGTATAAGGTAGAGTAGTGTGGGGTAAGTTGGATTCCCAGATATTTTACAGAATGGGTACGCCAAGTGTAGTTAAACTTTCTTCGAAGAAGGAGGAGTCTATCGGGTCGAAGTTGATTAGCAAAGCTTCAGATTTAGAAGCGTTTAGCTTATATCCCGATAACTCACTATACCTGTCAAGAACTGCATGGAGGTTTAGTACAGAAATAAAAGGATTTGTCAGGGTGAGTAACACATCATCTGCGAACAGAGAAACTGAAAATGTTTTGTCCCTATATGGAATACCCTGGATATCCAGTGTGTTACGTATAAGCGCCGCTAGGGGTTCTATGCTGAGTACATAGAGGAGGGGGGAAAAGAGGCAACCCTGCCTCGTCCCATTGTGGATCTAGAGGGGTGGGGAGTGAGCATGGGGTAATCTAACCATTGCCGTGGGGGAGGAGTAGAGGCCTCGCAAGGCAGTCAGAAATGGGCCTTGAAAGCCAAAGTGATGCAGTGTTCGGAACATAAAGTCCCAATTTAAACTGTCGAAAGCCTTTTCGGCATGCAAACTGAGCAACAGGGCTTCCACTCCCCCCCTGCAAGCTACATCTATCAGATCAATGGCTCTCCTAGTGTTATCCCCCGCCTGCGGAACCTGACGAATCCAACCTGATCTTTGTGAATCAAATGATGAAGCCAAAGATTCAGTCGGGTTTGCTAACAATTTAGTAAAAATCTTCAAATCAGAGTTCAATAAGCTAATAGGTCTGTAGCTTGCACAGTCCGCAGGGTCTTTCCCAGGCTTGGGGATAACCATCACATAATAGCCAAGCATGGTATTCGGGATTTTTTCGCCTCTCAAAAAGCCATTAAAGAGCGATGCCATATGTGGAATCAAAATTTCCCCAAATGTCTTGAAATACTCATAAGAAAGTCCATCTGGGCCGTGAGACTTTCGCTTGCACAGCTCAGAGATGGTATCACTAATTTCCTCCACTGTGACAGGTTGATTTAGATGGGCCAGTGCTTCAGGGGTCAGAGAGTGTAAATGACAGTCTGAGAGGAACTCGTCTAGGAGTGCATTGCGTTTTTCTTCCTCTTTGGGCAGAGCGGAGGGGAGGGAATATAAGGACGAGTAGTACTTGTGAAATAGCCCCGCAATAGAGGCTGAATGGTACTGGAGTACCCCCTGATGGTCTCTGATACCATAAGTGGTGGAAGAAGCAAAGGACTTAAGGCGGGCCTGCAATTGAGCTATTTGTCTCAATATTTGTCTCGTAGGATGGAAAGCAAGAGATCGTTCTGCGGTTCAAAGAGAACGCTGACAATCTTGATACTGTGCCTCTCTATCTCTCTTCATGCGAGATGAAAGGGAGATACAGATCCCTCGAAACACCGCCTTATGAGCCTCCCATAGTTTACCCTGGGAAGGCGCAGTTGGGGTGTTTTCGGAAAAATATTGAGACAAGGAAGAGCATAAGCCCTGTTTGGGTTAGTCAATAGGGAGTCATTCAGTCTCCAATGTGGTTGTCTCAAGGGGGCAGAAAAGAGGCGATGGTCTAAGTATATGAGGGCATGATCGAACCAGGTGATCGGGCCTATAGAGGTCTCCACCAGAGAGCGTAGGGCCATTATATTGCCAAGTCTGGAGTGTGTGAGGTGAGGACTGGAGTAGAAAGTATACTGGCGAGATGTTGGGTTATCTATACGCCACAAATCGTAAAGGGAGTACATACGAACCAATTTTCTAAATCCTCTGTAGAAGCGTTTGCACTGAGAGGAGGGGACCGACGGGGGTGTCGTAAGTCTGTTTGAGCTTTCTGAAAAGGGAACACTATACAGAGCTGCAGCTGCAAGTTCTGCCCGTACAGAGTACCTTGGAGGACTATGAAGTGTCCGGAAGGATCGGTTTGGACCTTGTCCACCTGAAGGGGGCAGGACCTAAATACCAGTATGGCGACTCCTGCAGACTTGGAAGTAGAGGAAGCTGTGTATACTCTAGGGAACTAGTGTTTCGCAAAGGCGAAGGATTTTTCATCCGTAAGATGCGTCTCCTGCAAAAGAATAATATCAGCCCTAGATCTGCGAAACTCCCTCAGGGCAATTTGTCTCTTAAAGTTTGAATTAAGGCCTTTGACGTTCAAAGACATTATCCTAGCCATGATATTGGGAATCAAGATCTGTGACTGTCATTATGGCTAAGACAACGTAAACAAGGCTATTAAATAGTAGGTACCAGGCTGCTCCTCCTCCACTCAGCAAAGTTCAAAAAAACAGTAATGAAATAAATACAATAATGGCATAAAGGGCATAGTATAAACTAAGACCTTCACGTCTGTGGAGTTCAAACTGAAGAGTAAAACAACTATCTGCTCAGCAGCTGGCCTATGGCAGCAGAGCCTGGTAGAATGAACTCGGTTGGGGAGAAATACATTAGCAGAGGCTCGACAACCATGATATAAAACCAAAGAGTCTCCACCCCAGAACTCCACAGAGGCGAAGGAGAATATGTTGAACACTCCAGCATAAACATAGCAGCAGTATGGAAGGATAAGAAAAGGAAGAGAAAGGCCACTCAAGGTAAAGTAGAGAGAGATAGTATTAGGAACACAACAAAGTAACATAGTTACGCTTCCATAAGAGAAGGAGTTTAAGGGGAAGGTCCGGTTCCTCTATCCACGGGGGATGATCGGTTCCGGGCACTGACGGTGCTCCAGGTCGGTGGGATCGGAGGCAAAGTGGAAAGCACGTCCCGTGCAGGGTAAGAGCTAGGTGGGAACAGAACTCTGGAAGGTCTTCTGAGTTCCTGAGGGATGTCGTTGTGCCGTTGTTACGTACAATGAGGCTGATGGGGAAGCCCCACCTGTAGGGGATAGAGTCCTTGCGAAGTACTGTATATCAAGCAGCGGTTTTAGGGCCCTGCGTTTTTGGAGGGTAATCCATGAGAGGTCTTGAAATAGGGACACTTTAGCACCATTGTAATCCAATTGTTGTAGAGCGTGAGCCTTCGACATTATATCCTCTTTTAGGTCCAAGTCATTGACATAGCATATGATATTTCGCGGGGCGAGCACGGTCTATTAAAATGGGGTGCGACAGAGGATGTTCTAAAATAGTACAAAATGCCATAGAGATATGAAGTATTCTAGAGCTGATGCTATGTTTGGTTAGTAAATTAGAGATTCTTGGCAAATATATTTTGTACAAAATTATCTGGGCCCGTCCACCAAATCATCAAGGTGGTCTCTGTAGAACGGGAACCTAACACTATTTCCTACCTGTTATGTGCCAACCTTGGCTTCCGTATAATCAGGGGGTGTTGGTTCCACATGCATGCTGGGTCCCTTCTGCCTTTTGCCATTTATGGTGCTTCAAAGGCCTCCACTAATACAGGGATGCAGGTACCAAACATGCATGCCGAGTACACTCGGCTTTATAGTTACAGTTGTAGTTACACTAATTAAAATCAGCCTATGGGGCAGACGGGGCTACTCAGGAGTGCATGACCAAATGGAGTAGCCATAGCAATGTGCACCTGCGCACTGGAATGTGCTGACTGAAATTCCCCTTTTTTTCTTTGTAAGTTTGTACTGGAGGTGTGGCTACTCCATTTGGTCATGCACTCCTGAGTAGCCCCGTCTGCCCCATAGGCTGATTTTAAATGGCAAAAGGCCGAAGGGACCCAGCATGCATGTGGAACCAATGCCCCCTGATTATACGGAAGCCAAGGTTGGCACATAACAGGTAGGAAATAGTGTTAGGTTCCCGTTCTACAGAGACCACCTTGACGATTTGGTGGACGGGTCCAAATAATTTTGTACAAAATATATTTGCCAAGAATCTCTAATTTACTAAACAAGCATAGCATCAGCTCTAGAATACTTCATATCTCTATGGCATTTTGTGCTTTATCTGGTTAGCAGTGTGCCGTTGCATTGTATGTATTTTCCTTTCCTTGTGCATTTAGCCATAGCAACGTGCACCTACGCACTGGGATGTGCTGACTGAAATTCCCCTTTTGTTCTAAAATAGTATTGAAGATTGTGAGGAGTATGGTGCGAACATCTTCTTCTCCTGAGGCCTCAGGGACTTCACGTACTCTGATATTGTGGCGACAACCTCTGTTATCCAGGTCTTCAACGTGGTTTTGCAGGTCGTGAAGTTGAAGAGTGTGTGAGGACGATTGCTTTTGGAGTGAGCGGATGACTGTATGTGAAGCATTGTGGTCTTCCTCAAGCTGATAAACGCAAAGGCCCATATTCTGAACTTCTTGTCATATCGCCGATATTTCCTCTTCAAAGACATCTTTCATTTCCGAAATCAGAGCTCGGAAATCTTGTTTAGTAGGTTATTGTTGGATATGGGACCACCAATCCGGAGGAGGCACAGTGAGGGATTTGGAACCTTCTGAATCTGAAGACAAAGATGACCAAGTCTGGAAGGGGTGTGGGATCTCAGTAATTGGGGGACACCAATGGCCGCTGATGCACTGGGGGTACCTCCAGTGAAAGGTTGAAGGTCCTGGGGTTTGCTGGGGCCACTAGACCTCTGAGACAGAGGAAGAAGCCATCTAATCGAGGAGGCAGGAGGAGTAATCTCCTGAGGAGCTGGAGGTCTCCGCAATGTGACGACTGCCGAGTAAGTGTCGCCTTGTTGTGGATGTGCCAGTTGGGAAAGGCATGCAGGCGAGGTGAGGGGCCCCTGGGCGAGGGAGCCTGGTTGTGACTGTGCTGGAGGGGTTAATGCTGGAAAGTCGCCCCTCAGTAATAACATAGTAACATAGTAACATAGTAGATGGATTTAGGAGTCGCTTGACTCTGCCATCGCCTCCTCACATCAAGGGGCTTCTTTGGGGCTCATGGAGGCCAATAACATCGGGCCCTGGTACTGGCTGTAGGGTAGAGGAGCAGGGAGCGGAGCTGTCCCACAGCGGAGTTTGTAGCTGTGGAGCGGCGGAAGCCACGCTTACCCGCTTCTGCTGTGGGGATAGCAAAGGAGGTGGCGCTTCCTCTAGTGCTGGAGCGGCACGAGGTGCCGCCATCTTGGTCTCAGGGTCGGCGGTTCTTGAAAGGAATGCGTCCAGGGTCTGCATCTGGAGCACTCCTGCTGAATCGGGCGACACCTTAGGAGTCTTGCTGATCCTTTTCTTCCCCATGATAAGGTGAAGTGATCACTAAATTAGCAATATGGAGCCTGGGCTGGACAGAGCTCGGGACCTAAACGTCCTGCAGCATCGGCTTCTGGCCATGCCCCCTTTATCTTCGGTTTTGAGCGTATTATTGTCAGTCTGTAAAAGAGGCGTAATAATCGGACAACATTGTTCCCAGCAGTGACCTAGGAGTCCAAGATGCATCCAGGAATACTCCCCATGCTGTTCCCGAACGATTTCAGTGGTGTTTCCATCAATTTCTGACCTTTTCCTCTGAACCAGACACCCTTCCCTCTTCAGAGCAGTGGGTGCCTGGTTTAATGCTCTGGTTCTCCCTTTGACTTCCATTGTGCTCTGGTGCTCTGTAGAGCACCCGAGCATCCCAAAGTGTTCTACTCAAGCACCAGAACAACCGAGCACTTTGGTGCTCTATTAACACTAATCATTATATATGTATGGTTAGTGTAGTATCTATTTGGTATTAAGTGCTGTTACAAACTTAGTGAATTCCACATTTGGTACCTGTCCAAATTAAGAACAGGTCATCAATGTTTCAAGCCCAAAAGGCTATTTTGGAATTCCACCCAGCATCCTCCACTGGAAACACTGTGGTATCCTCCCACCAGCGCAGGAGGGGATTAGTGTATGTGGTTGGTGGTAGAAGCGAGCATCAAACAAAAAGTAGTTGTGAGTAAGCACAAACTCAATAAGAGTAAGAACGAACTCATTGTGTCTAATGCAGCAATTGCCTCTAGTGTGAAGATAGTGTGAAGATACTGTGAAGCTGCAAATAGTCTCCATCTATGAGGAATGGAGATACAGTATATAACAACGCAACATCTATGCTTGCCAAAAGGCAACCTGTATCAACATGTAGATGTTCAATTGTACATACGTAGTCCATAGGATCATGTGTGAAGGACGGTAGTGTGGTAACAAAGTTCCGTAAAATACAGTCAACATAGATGCTACAGTTCTGCGTCACCAAACCCACCCCAGACACAATGGGCCTACCCTTAAGTGGATTAAGGCCTTTATGGACCTTAGGTTGCCCATAGAAAGTTGATATCTCGGGCGAGTTTGGTAACAAAAACTAATAATCAGACAGATTTATCAAGTGATTTGAGAGCGAACTTGAAGGGTATTTCTAAGTTCGGCGAGATACACAGGAGTGGGATCTTTATCCAGGATATAATAACAGTCCCTATCAGACAAAAGGTCTACAAATTTTTCTGTATGTTTGATGATCCATGACCACCGGGTTTCCCCCTTTAACAGGATGAACTGGATGGACAGATGTCTTTTTTCGGCCTAATAAACTACATTACCATGTAACAGTAGATAACTACTGATTGATCTTGCTCCAGTTGTAATAGTGCTTTGATTTCAGAGTAAAGGGACCATCACCTGGTAATCGTGCACTCTTCTCAAACATTTCTGCCAGTAGTTGGGACATCTGGCAATTCAGAAATAGAAATGCCTAGGCCAGAACAGGTCTTAGCATTGATATGTTTAAAAAATTTCCTCCATTTAAGTTTACGTACAAAAAAATTAAGATCCTTATTCGAAGTGAAAGACCTGAACTTAGTGGTCGGAATGAATGATAGGCCACTTTTCAGTAGTGCCAGTTAATCGTCAGCAAGAGATTTAGCTGATAAATTATCTGCAAATCAGCCACTTCCTCTTTTGGCCCCCCTGAGGGCGGTCTCATAGCTGGAAAGGTACTCTGTCCTTTTCTAAAAAAGATGTGGTTGGAAGAATTTAGGTTATGGAGATAGCTGACTGGACAGAAGATCCAGCAGCAGGTGAGTAATTGGAAGATGACAGTATGGAGGAGGAATCTTCATGGAAACTCCTTACCCAGCCAACGCCACAATGCTGCCATCTTTTCCCACCCCGACCCCTCTTTCTGGATTGGCCTCTACCCCGTCCAGAGGAGGCCTGAATAGGAGGTTATGTCTCAGAGTCAGAATTCTCTTGCATGATCATTCATACATTCTTTGTATGTACCATACTGCGTTTGTATTGACATGCTCCTTATTCAGGGGATGTGTTAGTTGTGAGCGCATGTCACCAATCATCATGCCCTGACTATAATTGCTTCAGTAATTGGATATGCAGTGTGCGAGCGGGCCACCCCCGCTCCCCTCCAATAGTCATGTGCGCACTACTATGATCTACTGCGCATACCATTGGCTGTCTTGTGCCTCAGTGGGTGTGACTGAAATGCTGCGTTACCATCGGCCTCCTAATTAAGCAGTGCTCCCCCTTTTCTTCCTGAGAGGAATTTATAGAATGCACGGCCTGTTAAAGAAGAGGTATCCTCCTCCTACTTCCTGGCGTCCACCCAAACGCGGCATTTCCACATGGAGTATACTCTGCCCACAGCCTGCTTTCAACTTAGAGTGGGTCAGTCAGTGGCATAGCGTGGGGGGGGGCCAGGGTGGCAGTTGCCCTGGGCGCCAAACTGCAGGGGGGAGCCAGGCAGCAGAATAGATTCCAGTCTCCCCTGCAGTTCAGCCTCATACGTTTCAGGCCACTAGGCCAGAAACCTATGAGGCAGTAGAAGGGCACAGGCAGGGTAATGGTTAAATTTCATGCACTGTAGGAACCTGCGACTCACAATATCACGTGACATTCCTACGTGGGTCATGTGGGTCAGAAGCTGGCGCGCAGCACAGGCAGGCTGTAAACAGAGAAGGGGGTCGGGTCAGAGATGGCTGCTCAGAAGTGTCAGTGCAGAGAGGAAGAGAAAAAACAGCGTCTGTCAGTGCAGGAGACTGAGTAGGAGGTACATGTGTATACTGTGGACGTGCTGAGGACAGGGGGGACTGTGAACTAAGGGGGTTTCTGTGTAAAGTTTGAGGGAGGTGTCTACTATTGTATGGAGGGAGGCAGTGTAGGATTGTATGGAGGGAGGCAGTGTAGGATTGTATGGAAGGAGGGCTGTGTAACATTGTATGGAGGGGGGCCGTGTAAGATTGTATGCTGAGGGGGGACTTCACGTGACCTCCTGCACCCGGGCTTGCAGGATGACGTTGCGCAGGAGGGTACAGTGTAGCCGCATGTACCAGAACGCCGGAACTCAGGCCATAGGCGACAACAAAGAGAGGAGTACAGGTGAGTATAATTTTTTTTTTTTTTTTTAATGTATGTATATTCTGATGTATGCAGTATTGTGGGCACAAAAGAAATGAATGAGAGCTTTTTATATACTACGGAGAGAAAATTATATATATTAATAAACAGGGGGCCATTATGTACTAATAAGACAGAAGGGGGAACTATATATACTAATAATACAGAGGGGCCAGTATATATATGTTATCAATACAGAGGACATTATACATATAGGAACTATGGGGTGAGGGGGGGTGTTATAATATAGGGGGCACTGCAGTAGGGCTTTATAAATACTGGGGCTACTACAGGGGGCTTTATAAATACTTGAGGCACTATAGGGGTGCCTTATTACTTCTGTGGGCTCTATAGGGGCCTTATTTCTACTAGTGTCCCTATGGGGGCATTATTAATATTAGGGGTGCTGTGGGTGCATTATTATTGAGCACAACATGGAGGGCATTGCTAATGGGGTTGCTATTGGGGGTACTGTAGGGGCACTATTACTATTGAGGACAGTATGAAAGCACTATTACTATTGGGGGGATTCTATGCATGGCACTGTTGTCTACAGTATAGTATTAGGGAACACAGTAGGCACAGAATTGGGGGTAGCAGCAGGATGACAATGTTGGGGCACAAAAAGGGGGAGGATGATAGAAAAGTGAGGAAACTAAGATGTCTGTGTGTTAAACTCAGCAAAAACGAGACACGGCTGGAAGACATCATCATGGTTGTCTGATCTCCGAAAGGAGAAGATGAGCAAAGAGAAATGTACATCAGAGGAGACATCACTGGATGTAAGGTGCTGTATTCTCCTGCATGCTTTGTAGAGATGTATGTAATGTCAATCCAAATATCTCTTTAACAGTAGGGCTGGGAGAGTTGTTGGACTGAGAATTTTCCACAACAGGGACAGCAGAAAGGCTAGGATTGGGCCTTTCCTTTAAGACACTGAGGGCCTCTGTAGGCCCAGACCACCGTAGCCTGGCCGTAGGTCACATTGTGCCTGTTCTAAATTCTAGGGCCTCTCACCACGACAATGCAGATGATTTTCACTGTTGTGCATTGCCATGGTTGGCGGCTCTAGGCATAAGCCATGGTGTACACAATGCCCTTGTCTTAACATCCTGAGTCTACCCAGCATCATGATGTTCTGTGCGGGGGTCTCAAAGCTGGTTCTGCCTCCTTCCTCTTACAGCGCTGCTTCTGTGTCTTGCCTGAATAGGAGAAGACAATTCAGGTGATATTCCTTCATTATCTGTATTCAGAGTGCTATCACTGTGTTAACTGTGGTGTTACATAGGATTGCAGGGTGGTAAAAAGGGGCGTGTCCATTGGTTAGGGGGGCGCAATACTTGGCTTGCCCCGGGTGCTTGGCGACCCGCGCTACGCCACTGGGGTCAGTGGCTCCCTTGTGAGCCGTATCTCTGTTTCACACTTATCAATATGTATAGAGGCAATATGTTGGCAGGCAATATATGTATGGTTAGGTATTTATCTTATTGGTGGACAGTCTGAGTGGTTTAATTGTAAGTATCGCTTTTGCATTATCTTGCATGATCATTTATCCAACTTTGTTATGGTCTTCATTAGTGATACTAATACTGATCCTGGCCATTACTGGATTCTTACATGTATCTTTAAGAAGTGCCTTTTTGGCACTGGTGATTTTTTGATAGCGCTACTCTATCGGTCTTATAGATACTTAGAGACTTTGCCCTTGATTATCAAAGCTTATGGTTGTTTGTAGGTAGAGCAAACCTACCTCTATATCCTACTTATAGGGACTTTTTAGGGTCCACTACGTTAGGTACAAGCACGGAGTACACCTACCATCAAGGTGTGACTCCAGGGTTAAGGTATAGAAGTAGGGATAACTACGGATAGAATCCCCCCCTAAAAAAAACACTCCCTACCCAACTTTTTTCATTTATTACTTTTATGTTTTGATTGTGTTGTGGATTTTCACCTAGGGCCTCTATTTTCTTGATTTACTACACTATTTTAATATATCTGATAAAAGTTAATTTTTAACCCCGCTTTCATTGATATGTATCTCTGTGTGAAGCCTCTCCATTGTAGGTCTACGAGATGCAGCTTCACAGTTGCATCCCTTCTTCCTGCATGTAAGAGCTGACAGGGCAGACATGTTGAAACGGCATCACATATGATACACACTGAGACTCTGAAGTGTGAGGGGACAGCAGCCCTGATCTGTTATAGCTGTCCTCAGATAGAATTCAGAGCAGGGCAGTGATGAGACTCCACCGTTTAGTCTGTGTAAAGCCAGGCATGACGGGAAATGTAGGATTTATATCTGAGGGGAAGAAGTAATGAAGTTGGCAGACAACCAACAAAGTGCACATCACCTAAACTGATATACACTTTCTTAATAATGGCCTATCCTGTACTATATAGGCAAAAAATCATGGAATGCTTCTATAAGCAACACATTTTCTCAAAGTTTCAGGAAAATGCTCCATACAGATTGTCGGTAACTACTAAAATTGTTGAAATGTAAGCTTCTGTGCAATTTAGAATTAGATTTTTATCTAAACCATAAATATTTGTTTTGATTAAATTCAGTTAAAACCATATGACTTTTTAACTATGGCATTAATATGAATTACAAATTCTACATTTGCTGATGAGTATTGCACAAAATGATATACTATTATAGATTTGTGACAAACATTACAATATAGTATAAAATACTTACCCACAGACATAAAAGTATCCATTCTTTTTGGTCAATATTTGGACAATATCTTGAGAGAAAACCTGAAGGTGTTCCTGGACATATTTAGGCATATATTCATTAGTGGCACAGGGTGCCTCTCTTGAGAAACAGACCTTTAAATGGGTTAATGTACCATTTTCAACAAAACTTCTTAGTTCATCCCTAAAAAAAAGCAGAATGTTTGAGCGAAAAATGAAAGTGAAGCAAAAACCATACAGTAAAGGTTCTAACAATTTCGAACAAAATAATACACTTATACAGGCTGTCAATTTGTTTCTGTGGAAGGCTGAAACTATGTTGAACTCTAAAATGTTGCAACAATGTATGTTAAACCGAATCTGACAGCTTAAAGGGATTGTGCCAAGTTTTTAAGTTATCACCTATGTGGTAGACCCCCACCGACCAGAGAAACTGAAGCGTTGTAACTCTGCTAGCTCCAACGCTCCCATAGAGAATGAATGGAGTGGCAGTGCGTATGCATGAGCTGCCACTCCATCAGAACGGGGACCGGGACCCCCATTCTCAGGATCAGTAGGTGCCCTGGTGGTTGGGACAACGAGAACAACTCCTTTAAGATGCTGCCCTATGTAAAGGCTGCATATTACAGCTACAGGTTCCTACTATTAGTAGAGCTGCAAATTATGACTACAGGCCACTACTGCTAGTAAGGCTGCATATTATAGCTACATGTCTGTACTACTAGTAGCCAAATCAGCACAAAAATATGTTGTGCCATTTGGCTACTGGAATTGCTGAAAGCATATGATGGATTCATAGCTACTTGTATTACAGACCTGAATCTGTAATATACCGCCCTTTCATACAGCAATGTATTAAAAGGGCTTTACAGATGTATAAAAAAAAGTGTGGCAGTGGGCTGCACTTGGTTAAAAAAAAGTTGATACCTCACTGATTCCGTACAGCTGCTGTCCCGACAGGACCCGGGTACCCCCTAGGCTACCCTTTTCCTGCTCCAATCCTAGCAGGAATTGACTTGGAATGCTGCTTAGCCAATCACGGTATTCCCAGCCATTTTCTATTGTGTCGGGAAGTAGCAAGGAGACGGCATTGTTGAAAAGGCAGCAATAAGGAATCAGGGATGTATCAACTATTTTTACAGCTCCCTGCCACACTTATACTTAATATGGCCGCAATTGCGGACAAGAATAGGCATTTTGTATGGGGTGCCGGCCATGTGTGTTCCGCAAATGGCGGAACACACACTGTACGGCATCCGTGTTTTTGCCGATCCGCAACAACACGGCCGTCTGAATGGCCCCTAAAGGTGCTTCTGATCACTGATGAATGAGACACACTCATTCCTCGGTTGAAACAATCTTTCAGGTGGATATTGTTTCTAGGAAGCAGATTGTGCTGTATAAATGGAAACAATGAATCTGTATAGGGACAAGCAGTAACAGTAGTGATGGAGGTGATCACCGTGCTGTAAATGCAGCACTTCAGCTCAAATGAAGAGCAGGCGGTTATCAGGAAGGAACACTTCCTTTCCAAAAGTCGTCATCAGGCTGTGTAAATCCAGCATTAGTGGGAACTTAATTAGATAAGTATCAATATGGCCCTTAGTAAAAAAAAATATCTAATATAAAAAGCTGAGTGTATGTGTGTGTATGTCCGCTAAAGAAATCCGCACCATCGCAGCTACATTCACGAAATTTGGCCCACAGGTACATCAGGTGTCCGGGAAGGTTTTAGAACAGGTCTCAGCTCTCCAGGACGTACCGTTCCTGAGATATTCCCAAAAAATGCATTAGCCAATAGAAGCCTGGTCACATGACGCTTATCAGCAAATAGAAGCTCACAGGCAGTTAGTCTCCACACACACACCAGGTTTCAATAACAACCTAGCCAGTTCACTGCTGTAGGTCTGCTTTAAAGGGGCAGAGCGCTGTGGATGACACTGTTAAAGGAGTATTTCGGTTACCATAAATATAACTTATGTTTTAGACTAACTCATCATCAATCATTACCTCATATAATGTAAATTTTATATATTTACCGTTCAGTAGTAATAAAAGATGTTTTCTTTCCTCTTTCCTCCGAAATTACTACAGCATCGGCCTGTAATTCAGGCGCCTTCAAAAGAAGGACTTAAAAGCCCCACCCCCAGGTCCCACTAAGTCACGCCCCCGACTCAGGCCACGCCCCTTCCACTCCGCATCTGACCGGAATTGAAAAAAATGGAGGTAAAAATCAACTTCTGTCAGCTGCAGGGGAGGGAGGAGGGTGACTTTCTCCCTGCAGCTCATGCTCAGACTGCACAGTGCTGCTGTCTGAGAGTGAGCTGTTCAAAAGGACATCCATGTGTCCATCCAGGCCCTGCGCATGACAGAGGACAGGGAGTCTGAAAGCCAGAATGTCCAGCCTTCCCACAACATGAAGCCATGCCACCGGTCCCCATGAAGCCACACCCCTAAACACGAGCCCACGCCCCCTTTGTCCATCCAGGCCCTGCGCATGACAGAGGACAGGGAGTCTGAAAGCCAGAATGTCCATCCTTCTCCCAACGTGAAGCCATGCCACCGGTCCCCATGAAGCCACACCTAAACAAGAGGCCAAGCCCCCTGTGTCCATCCAGGCCATGCTCATGACAGAGGACAGGGAGTCTGAAAGCCAGAATGTCCAGCCTTCCCCCAACTTGAAGCCGTGCCACTGATCCCCATGAAGCCACACCCTTAAACACGAGGCCACGCCCCTGGCTCCATGAAGACACGGAGGAGAAAGTGTCTGAGCGTGAGCTACTGAAAGGGTGGACATCCCTGTGTCTGTCCAGGCATTGCGCCGGACAGTGGACAGGGAGTCTGAAAGCCAGACTGTCCAGCCTAAAACTGGACCTCTGGCCACCCTAGGGGCAGGCTGATGTTAGGGTGGCCAGATGTCCGGATTTAGGCTGGACAGTCCGGTTTTCTGGCTCCCTGTCCTCTGTCCGGCGCAGTGCGTGGATGGACGTAGGGATGTCCACCCTTTCAGTAGCTCACGCTCAGACAGCTTCTCCTCCGTGTCTACACAGAGCCAGGGGGCATGGCCTCATGTTTAGTGGTGTGGCTTCATGGGGATCGGGGGCACTGCTTCACGTTTGGGGGAATGGCCATGAGGTCCAGCTTTCTGGGCTGAAGACAGTGGCCACCATAGCTGCTGTGGAGGTCACAGTTAAAGGGGAAAGCGCTGTGGATGTTTCTGTTAAGGGGCAGGCTGCTTTGGAGGTCACTGTTAAAGGGGCGGGCACTGTAAAGGTCACTCTCGATATCTTTTAACGACACACACAAACCTTAAATGAAATAGATTAAATATACCCGGGCGAAGCTGGGTCCTTCAGCTAGTATATATACAGTGGAGGAAATAAGTATTTGATCCCCCACTGACTTTAAAAGTTTTAATACTAAAAAATAAATTAAACGTCTCATAATTTTATGCCAGCTTTATTTTAACAGTGCCACATAGAATATCAAAAGAAAAACGGAGAAAATTACATGAAATGAGAAATAAAAAATAATTTGCATTTCTTTGAGGGAAATAAGTATTTGATCCCCTAGTAGAACCATGACTAATGTTGGCTCCCACAGACCACTGACACACCCTAATCACAGTGAAGTCGTTACCTGGATGAGAGACACCTGTCCCAAATTGTCACCTGTATAAAAGGCCACCTGCCAACAGTCTCAGTGACACTCCAACATCTCCACCATGGGCAAGACTAAAGAGCTGTCTAAAGATGTCAGGGACAAAATTGTTGACCTACACAAGGCTGGAATGGGCTACAAAGCCATAAGTAAGAAGCTGGATGAGAAGATGACAACTGTTGGTGCAGTTATTCGGAAGTGGAAGAAGTACAACATTACTGTCAATCGACCCAGGCCTGGAGCTCCATGCAAGATATCACCTCGTGGAGTCTCATTGATCATGAGAAAGGCTAAAAATCAGAACTACACGGGAGGAGGAGAGTAATGATCTCAAGGCAGCTGGGACCACAGTCTCCAAAAAAACCATTGGTAATACACTGAGACGTAATGGTTTAAAATCCTGCAGTGCACGCAAGGTTCCTCTGCTCAAGAAGGCTCACGTCCAGGCCCACCTCAAGTTTGCCAATCAACATATTAATGATTCCGAGAGAGACTGGGAGAAGGTGCTGTAGTCAGATGAGACCAAAATTGAGCTCTTTGGCCTCAACTCAACTCGACGTGTTTGGAGGAAGAAAAATACAGAATATGACCCTAAGAATACCATCCCCACCGTCAAGCATGGTGGTGGAAGTATTATGTTTTGGGGGTGTTTTTCTTCTAAGGGCACAGGCCAACTTCACCGCATTGACGGGAAGATGAACGGGGCCATGTATCGCAAAATCCTGGGTGACAACCACCTTGCCTCCGCCAGGGCACTGAAAATGGGTCGTGGATGGGTCTTTCAGCACGACAACGACCCAAAACATACAGCCAAGGAAACAAAGGAGTGGCTCCATAAGAAGCACATCAAGGTCATGGAATGGCCTAGCCAGTCTCCTGACCTCAATCCCATCTAAAATCTATGGAGAGAGCTGAAGCTTCGCGTTTCCAAATGCATGCCTAAAAACCTTAAGGATATGGAGATGATTTGCAGAGAGGAGTGGGCCAAAATTACTCCTGAAGTGTGTGCAAACCTTATAAAAAACTATAAGAAACGTCTGACTGCTGTGCTTGCCAACAAGGGTTTTGCCACCAAGTATTAAATGATGTTTTCCTAGGGGATCAAATACTTATTTCCCTCAAAGAAATGAAAATTATTTTTTATTTCTCATTTCATGTAATTTTCTCCGTTTTTCTTTTGATATTCTATGTGGCACTGTTAAAATAAAGCTGGCATAAAATTATGAGACGTTTCATTTATTTTTTAGTATTAAAACTTTAAAAGTTTCACTTCACTTATTCATGGGCATTAAAGGGGTTGTCTCACTTCAGCAAATTGCATTTATCATGTAGAGGAAGTTAATACAAGGCACTTGCTAATGCAATGTGATTGTCCATATTGCCTCCTTATTGTCCATATCGCCATTATACACTGCTCATTTCCATCGTTACAACCACTTTGCAATCCAGGGTGGAAAAAGCGCCAGCCTCTATGGTGGCCAGGACTACAGGTGTGTGCATAGGCATACACTTTTTCCTATAGTGTGCAAGCATAGCTACTGGATTGCAGGATGGTCATAACCATGGAAACAAGTAGTGTATAATGTGATGGAAAGAAGAAATATGGACAATCACAATATATTAGTAAGTGCCTTTTTATTAACTTTCTTTACATGATAAAAGCCATTTGTTGAAGTGGGACAACCCCTTTAATATCATAAACATAGCCTTTATTAGACAAAGATAAACTGGTCATATGGAAAGGTAAAAAAAAAAAAAAAGGTCTTTCGCTTTTTTTTAACCATGATAATTCACATTTCCTTTCCCCCTCTCTCCCAATGTGCAAAATATTTATGTCTAACCTTAACCCTTAGGATACTAGCACCATACATGTACGGCGGAAGCCGGGACAAAAATCGCGAGCGCACGAGCCGATAGCCGGACCCTGCTGTATGCACTGGCATCGGTGAAAACACCAATGCCGGTGAATTAACCCTTGCACTGCCGCAATCAGCGCTGACCGCGGCACGTGCGGGTATCCTGTCGGGTTGCGATCCCCATCGGGTCCCGCTGCTGCTGTGATGGGGACCCGATGGCAGAGAAGGCAGCCCGATGCCTTCCTTAGGCATCGGGCTGCCTTCTACGGTAGCCTGTGAGATCCAGCCCCCTGAATCTCACAGGCAGCAGGCTGTAAGGGTAATACAACTGTAATACACTTACAGCCAATGCATTACAATACAGCATTGTAATGCATTGTGCAGGGGATCAGACCCCCAAAAGTTAAAGTCCCAGACTGGGACAAAAAATAAAGTAAAAAAAAGAAGGTAAAAAAATAAAGTTTAACAAAAAAATAATAAAAGTTTCAAGAAAAAAAAAGTAATTTTCTTAAAATAAAGTTAAAAAAAATTGTAAAAAATAAAGAAAAAAAGAAAAGTAGACATATTAGGTATTGCCGCGTCCGTATTGACCGGCTCTATAAAAATATCACATGACCAACCCCCGCTAGGTAAACGCTGTCAAAAATAAAAAATAAAAACTGTGCAAAAAAAGCCCTTTTCTGATCACCTTGCCTCAGAAAAAGTACTACCAAGCGATCAAAAAGACATATTAATCCCAAAATGGTACCAATCAAACCACCATCTCTTTCTTCAAAAAATTGAGACCCTACCTAAGACAATCGCCCGAAAAATAAAAAAAATGGCTCTCATAAAATGGAAACACAAAAAAAGATTTTATTCTGTTCAAAAATGCAAAACGTGTAAAACTTTCCAAAAATAAAAATGTTAGACATATTGGGTATCGCCATGTCCGTAACAACCTTCTCTACAAAAATATTACATGAGATAGCCTCCCAGGTGAATGCTGTAAAAAATTTTTTTTTAAAAACTATGCCAAAACAGCCATTTTTTCCCTCTTTCCTCACAAAAAGTGTAATACCACGCGATCAAAAAGGTGCATTTACCCCAAGATAGTACCAATCAAACTATCATTTTGTCCCGCAAAAATTATACCCTACCTGAGACAATCGCCCAAAAAATAAAAAAAATATGGCTCTCAGAAAATGGCAACACAAAAACAAGATTTTATTCTGTTCAAAAATAAATCTAATGTGTAAAATTTATTAAAAATAAAAATGGTAGACATATTGGGTATCGCCGCGTCCATAACAACCTGCTCTATATAAATATCACATGATTTGCCCCCTCAGGTGAATGCTGTAAAAAAAAAAAAAAATACTTTGCCAAAACAGCTATTTTTTTCACCTTGACTCACAAAAAGTGTAATACCAAGAATCAAAAAGTCTTATGTACCCCAAAATGGTACCAATGAAAACGTCACCTCATCCCGCAAAAAATTAGCCCCCACATAAGACAATAACTCAAAAAAATAAATATCAATGGCTCCCGCAAACCAATCCATCAAAATCTGAGCTGCAAAATCCATAAGGCGCTCCTTCTGTTCTGAGTCCTGCCATGTGCCCCCACAGCAGTTTACCACCACATATGGGGTGTTGCCGTATTCAGGAGAAAATGGGGAACAAATTATGGGGTGCTTTTCTCCTGTTACCCCTTGTGAAAATGAAAAATTTGAGGCTAAATCAATATTTTATTGGAAGAAATAAAACTTTATTTTCACAGCCAAGTGTTTCCAAATACCGTAAAACGCTTAGGGGGTCAAAGTGGCCAGTATCCCCCTTAATATATTCTTTGAAGTGTGTAGTTTCCAAAATGGGGTCACTTTTTGAGGGTTTCCACTATAGGGGTACGTCAGGGTCTCTCAATTACAAAATGGTGCCTAAAAACCATTCTAGCAAAATCTGCCTCCAAAATCCGTATGGCGTACCTTTCCTTCTGACCACTGCCACAAACCCATAGAGATGTTTACCACCACATATGGGGTATTTCTGTAAACTGCAGAATCAGAGTAATGTATATTGAGGTTTAGTTTCCTGTTAACCCTTGCTGTGTTGCAAGAAAAAAAATTATTAACGTGAATAATCTACAAAAAAATTTGAAATTTTGAAATTTCACCTCCATTTTCCTTTAATTCTTTAACCTCAAGGGTTAAAAACGTTTATAACATCAGTTTTTTATAATTTGAGGGGTGTAGTTTCTAAAATGGGGTCATTTATTAGTGGTTTCCATTAGGTAAGCCTCACAAAATCACTTTATTACTGAATTGGTGCTCAAAAAAAAGGTTTGGTAAATTTTGTTGAAAATCTGAAAAATTGCTTCTAAACTTCTAAGCCCTCTAACTGCCTAAAAAAATAAAATTACATTTAGAAAAAAATAATGCCACCATAAAGTAGACATATGGGGAATGTTAAGTAATAAATATTTTATGAGGTATCACTTTCTGTTTTAAAAGCAGAGAAATTGAAATTTTGAAAATTGAAAATTTTGAAAATTTTTTGTTAAATTTGGGATTTTTTCATAAAAAAGGTGAAATATATTGACTCAAATTTATGACTGTCATGAAGTACAATGTGTCACGAGAAAACAATCTCAGAATGGCTTGGATAAGTAAAAGCGTTCTAAAGTTATTACCACATAAAGTGACACATGTCAGATTTTCAAAAATTAGCCTGGGATTTAAGGTGAAAAGTGGCTCGGTAGTGAAAGTGTTAAATTAAGCCTGTACTGCCTTGACATTTAAGACATCTTTGATGGTATTTCTCAAGCAGACCAGTGTTTCCTGCTCCTGTTTTGCCACCCTCCTGCTGTCCAATAACCTGGGAGTGCATTTTCTGCAACATTCTCCCTGCTACACCTTCACCAAGGTGAGCCTGTACAGCAGGCTTCTATGAGATCTAGTTTCAAAGTCTGGCCTCATAATTGGTCTGGAAAAGTAAGGTGTTGGTTGCAGCCTTGTGGGAGGGGCCCTTCAGCCAAATGAAAGATGAATTAGCAGGCCGGGACATCCCAACCTCGGATGGCCTGGTAACTCCTGCTACCTGTACTGATACCTGTTTTTCATGAACATGAGGAGGATCCTTTTGACTGGCACCGAAATTCCAGAAACCATAGTCACTTCCTGCTCCTCCACAATGAGTACCTGAACCTATGCAGGTGGATCGATTAAGGATTTCTAAGGAGGAACATGGGCACAGACTTGCCAATGGACTTTGTCTGTACTGCGGAAGCAATGATCATTTTGCCTGTACCTGTCCCAAGATGCTGGAAATCTTCAAAGCCTAGTGTCAGTAGGAGATGCAACCCTAGATGAAGGTAAGTCCTCTACATTTGACTTTCCCAGTGAATTTGTCATTTGGAAGTACTTGGGGTTCACTGTGTCATCCTTCCTTTATTCTGGTTCAGCAGGTAGTTTCATGCATCATGCCATGGTGGGACCATACCAGATACCAGTTTGATATCTTGAGAAACCCATGATGGTGACATCCATTGGGATGATGATGAGAGGGCTATGTCTGAGTCCATACAATTCATCACCGAACTCTTGGAATTATAAGTTGGAGTTCTCCACTCCAAGAATATATCACTCATGGTGATGCCAAAATTGTCTCTTCTGCTGGGGATACCATGACTCCAAAAACGTAATCATGGTCTAGATTGGAATTCCAGGGAGGTTCTTTGTTGGGGATTAGCCTGCCAAGAGAAATGTCTTTCCTCAGTTCAGTCTACTCAACTTCCACCTGTGCCACAAAACTTGAAGGACTTGCCTGAGGCTTACCACAAATTTGCAGACATTTTTGACCAAAAAAAAAAGAGGCAGGCACCCTACTGTCACACTGATCCTATGACTGTCCAATAAACCTGGTACCTGGATCCTCACCACCTCATGGCCGAGTGTGTACCTGGTTTCCTGCGGATAGACTCAAGCAATGTCAGAATACATTAAGGAAAATCTGTGCAGGGGATTCATTGGAAAATAATCTCCAGCAGGAGGCTGATTTTTTTGTTTGTACAAAAGGAAGGCTGTTCTCTTCATCCATGTATCGAATACAGAGGTCTCGATATCCACTATCAAGAATAAGTATCCACCACCACTAATTTCCAAGTTATTTGACCCCTAGTGAGGAGCCAAATAAACTAGAATAATGAGGGGCCTTCAACATTTTAGATGGGCACTACGAATACCTGGTGATGCACTTTGGACTAAGTAATGCCCCGTTGGTAACATAGTAACATAGTTTATAAGGCTAAAAAAAGACATCTGTCCATACAGTTCGGCCTGTTTTCCTACAAGTTGATCCAGAGGAAGGCAAGAAACCCCTGTGAGGTAGAAGCCAATGTTCATCACTTTAGTGGAAAAAATTCCTTCCCGACTCCAATCACGCAATCAGAATTACTCCCTGGATCAACGACTCATCTCTAGTAACTATAACCTGTAATATTATTACACTCCAGAAATACATCCAGGCAGTGGCGTAGTTACAACTGACTGGGCCCCACAGCAAATTTTTGTATGGGCCCCCCCCCCATGACCCTCCTGGCATCGCATTTGTGCATATGTAACAGTGGGTTCACATCACGTTTTTCCTATCTATATCCAACCATATACAAATATGTAGCAAACCACGTTTTTGTATCCTGCAGAGTCCAGTAAAAAATGTATATGCTTTTTTTTGGGAACTGTATGGTGAACAGCCACCACTGTACGGATCAGTCTGAGGCATCTGTTAATGTATACATTAAACTGATGGCAAAAATGTGATGTGAACCCAGCCTTAGTGCCAGAATAAGCACCAGTACACAGCGGAGCAGAGAGGGGAGGCTGCCATGTTCTGACAGAGCACAACCTGGTCCTGGTGGTCAGGGGTGAGGACTGTGTTACCCACGGATCATTTATCTATTGGGAAATACAGGGCACTGTATAATACACTGGAATCTATATATTATAAAGATATTAGCCCTACCCTGGAATCATAAGACAATTAGGGGGTCATTTATTAAACATAAATATACCTCTATTAGGCGTATTTCTGACACAGACTGTGGTGCACAGGTCCTTTACACCTCAGTCTGCAACTTTTCCCCGCTTATGCCAGGTCTAAAAAAGGTGGCGTGGGCAGGGGAGGGGACAGTTATTGCCATACAGTTATTGAATTACACCACCATACAGTGACTGGATACTTCCATACAGTGACCGGATAAAACCGCCATATAGTAACTGGATAACACCGCCATACAGTGACCGGATAGCACCGTCATACAGGGACTGGATAACTCCGCCATACACTAGATAAGACCTCCATACAGTGACCGAAAGGGTATAATAGGGCACAATACAGGGAATGACTAGGGGCACTGTACAGGGTATGCTAAGAGGGCACAACGCAGGGTATAAGTACAGGGTGGGGGGCACAGTTCCATGACCCTGTGACGTTAGAAGGTCCTTATAGTGCATACGTTTAGACACCATCATAATGAGAGGCAGAGGAGTGAGACAGGTGCCCTGGATGGACAGGAGGGGTAGACACAAGTGTGGAAGGGGCTCTGAGCGGGATTCATACAAGTAGTGGGCAGGACGTGGAAAGGAGGGTGGAACAGGAGCTCTGTATACATGAGGGAGGACAGGAGGGGTGGAGGTAGGTGTCATGGAGGCAAGCTGCTTCATGAGGAGGTAAAGCAACTAAACATCATGAAGCTGCTGGACTACAGCATCCTGCAGCAGTATAAAGAGTTCCCTGCCCCCCCTCCTGTCCCACACAGAAGACACAGTCACAGGGCAGACTCACTTACAGACTGTCTGCTCTCTTTACACTGCTGCTCCAGCCCTGCAGTCTCAGGCAGCCCGTCCTGTGTAGAGGGGGCGTGTCTAAAACTGGTAAGCCATGTCCTGCTCTGCTGGAGTGAAGAGGGGGCGTGTCTGAGCTCCGCGGCACAGGAACTTGAAAGGGAGGACAGCAGCCAGACTCTGCATGCTGTTGACGCTCCCTTGCTCCAGTCTGATGCTGCAGCCCTGCTACTATTCCTGGGCCCCTTCTGCCCTCGGGCCCCAAAGCAGTGGCTTCCCCTGCTTCCCCTATAGCTACGCCCCTGCATCCAGGCCCCTCTTGAACTCTTTTAGTGAACTTACCATCACCACCTCCTCAGGCAGAGAGTTCCATAGTCTCACTGCTCTTACTGTAAAGAATCCTCTTCTATGTTTGTGTACAAACCTTCTTTCCTCCAGGCGCAGAGGATGTCCCCTCATCGCAGTCAAAGTCCTGGGATAAATAGATGATGGGAGAGATCTCTGTACTGACCGCTGATATATTTATACATAGTTATTAGATCTCCCCTCAGTCGTCTTTTTTCTAAAGTGAATAACTCTAATTTTGATAATCTTTCTGGGTACTGTAGTCCACCCATTCCAGTTATTACTTTAGTTGCCCTCCTCTGAACCCTCTCCAGCTCTGCTATGTCTGCCTTGTTCACAGGAGCCCAGAACTGTACACAGAACTCCATGTGTGGTCTGACTAGTGATTTGTAAAGTGGCAGGACTATGTTCTCATCAAGGGCATCTATGCCCCTTTTGATGCAACCCATTATCTTATTGGCCTTGGCAGCAGCTGTCTGGCACTGGTTTCTACAGCTTAGTTTGCTGTTCACTAAAATTCCTAGGTCCTTTTCCATGTCAGAGTTACCCAGTGCTTCACCATTTAGTATGTACTGGTGACTTGCATTATTCCTTCCCATATGCATAACCTTACATTTGTCAGTGTTAAACCTCATCTGCCACTTTTCTGACCAAGCCTCCAGTCTATCCAGATCCTGCTGTAGCAGTGCACTGTCCTCCTCTGTGTTAATTACTTTACACAGTTTAGTGTCATCTGCAAAAATTGATATACTATGCAAACCTTCTACAATATCATTAATAAATATATTGAAGAGAATAGGACCCAATACAGACCCCTGTGGTACCCCACTAGTGACAGTAACCCAATCTGAGTATCTACCGTTAATAAAAATGCAAACTTTTTGGCCTCACTTGTACAAACATTTTGTATTTTTATACCACTTACTCCAGTTTTAAAGTATGGGTAGGAAAGTGGGTGTGGTTAACTACGTTGATGAGTTTCAATCCAGATTTACGAGTGAGACTTAAAAAACAAAAAAAAAAAATATCACAATCTCACTCCAGTAGGAGGGTGGAGTAGGACAATTGGAGTAGCTTTTCTAGTTGATGTGACATAAGGTATGCCATCCCATCAAGCCAAATGGTCCTTGTTTTTTTACTCAATTTTTCTCCTGTATTTCTATGCTGCAGACAAAAATGTTAAAGCTGCTCAAGATCATTTGACCCTACTGACCAAGTATAAAAAAGTAACAGTGGCCCCAAAGTGAGAGACATTCTAGGTCTTGGCCTGGGGACACTGTTCCAAAATAGCCGGACATCCTAGCATAAAAAAGCATAAAAATTTTAAACTAACTACTGGTGGCCGACCATGCTCAAACTAGTACAATTTTATTACAGACTTGCCATCTTCTTCTGGTTGTACAGTTATTTGGGTAGTTGCTGATGGTTTTTAAAAAAATGGCACACTTTATACCAATGTCCGGTGTTCCGTCTGCTAGTTAGTTGGTCTAGTTGTTCTTACACCATATCTTTCACTTCCATGGCTTCCCACAACATAGTGTGTGACAGTGGTGTTCAATTTACTTCAAAATTGTGGAACACGCACTGCAAACTCCAGGATGTACAGTATATTTGGATTTTTCAACTGCATATCATCTCCAGTCTAATGGGCAGGTTGAACATGTCAATTAGATTCTTACAAGTTTCCTACACCCATGGGCGGACTGGCCATAGAGCCTACAGGAAATTTTCCCAGTGGGTTGAGTCCACAGGCAAATCTCCATTTTTTGTCGTATATGGTCGCTAACCCAACATCCCTCTACCCGTGTCTCCTTCTTCTGGAGTACCATCAGCTGATATTTCAGTGGAAAAGTTTTCTAGCATCTGGCAAGAAACCAAAACCTCACTGGAAAAGGCCTCTTTTCAGATGAAAAGATTTGTAGATTGGAAATTTAAAAAGCCTCCTCAATTTGCTCCAAGTGACAAAGTCTGGCTTTCATCGAAACACATTAAAGGGGTTTTCTGAGATGTTAATACTGATGACCTATCCTATAGGTTGTAAGTATCTGATGGTGGTGGCCCAACACCCAGGACCCCCGCTGATCAGCTGTTTGAGAAAGCATTGGCACTTGTGCCGCGACCTTCTCACAGCTTTCCCTAGGACAGTAACAACATGTTTATCGGTCACATGGCCTGGGCGCATATCAGCCCCACTGAAGTGAATATGGCTGAGCTGCGATACCATGCACAGCTGCTATACAATGTCCGGCTCTGTGCTTGGTGAGCTGCGAGAAGGCTGCCGCCCCCAATGAAGCACCAGCGCCTTCTCAAACAGCTGGACCCCCACTGATCAGATACTGATGACGTATCCTGAGGTCAATTCTTTTCATGTATCTCTGGTCAAGCTGGTGTTCTTCAGTCGGTACTGCAGAGGTTCTGCTCAAACCTTTTCCCCAGTCGGTTCTGAAGATACTTAGAATTTTCTTATTCTTAGAATATTAGATATTCTTAGAATTAAAACAGGCAGGGGCAAAACATTGTCTAGTGGACCGGAAAGGCTATGATCCAGAAGAGAGTTACTGGGAGCCAAAGGAGAATATGCTCTTTTTCTGCTAAAAGATTTTTTCAAAGGACCAGCCAGACTTAATTGGAGGTACCTTTAGGTCTGCTGTCCATGCTTGCCACCCTCTTACTGTCCCCTGAGGGCGTGGACACAGTGCCAATCACCATACCATCCAGTATCCTGGTCGCTGGTGGCTATACCGTGCTGCTGCCGTCATGCTCCTGCCTGATGCTCCCTTAGGGCACACATGCACTCACGTCCAGCCTCTTAAAGGGCCAGTGTGCGGGCTCCCAAATCCTTCTTCAAAAAATGGCTGAAGGTCCGTAGGTATGAAAGCTACCCTCTCCAGGCAGCAGGTGTTTTGAGCTGTAGGCTCCCTGGTGACCACTGAAGGTGTGTGATAGTCTAGTGCTACAATTTACCTTAGTTTTTCCTGCATTATTTGTCGCCTGTGTTACTGCCATGCTCCAAGTTGTTTCTATCCTGCCTGTGTGCTCCTACACTTTCAAGTCCAAGTCCTGTTTAGTTTGTGTTTAAAGGGAATCTGTCATGTAGTTTTCACTGGTATAACCAGCAATGGCCATCAGAATGTTGTTCAAGCATGCTAAACATTCTTTTACGTTGTCTGTTTGTCTGTTTAGCGAATGTCCAGGAAATGCACTTTTAATCCTATAAAAAACAGCTCTCAAATGCCCAGTTAGGTGGGCTTGGCTTTTCACATTGCCCACCCTACCCCACTGTGTGCTCCTCCCCTAAGGTCCCAAAGTTTCCTCCCCTCTCCCCTAAAGACTCTACGTAGTCGAAACATCGCATTGTTGGTGAATAAACCCTCACATTATTGAAGACAGAGAGTGCTGCGGTCATCTATCAATTCCCTCCCCTCTCCCCTAACATGCATTTTGGGTCATTTTCCTCTTGCATTACTGAAGACCCATGGATGGAGAATTATGCTAATAAACTGTGCACAGTTTGGGCACAGATTCAAGCGAACCTGTAGAAAGCCTATTTTTTTTTCTAAAGAAAAGAGATAAGAAATTTTCTGAGGGGGAAAAGGTATGGTGGTCTACAAAAAAAAAAAATCTGCATTTCACAACACCTTCACAGATCACTTCGCAAAAAGTTCATATTGCCTGTGACTCTGCCTAAGGGGCGGCCTCCGCCCATTCAGGTGGAGGAAGATATAAAATATGAAGTGCAATGTTTTGTTGATTCCTCTTTGAAAAGGGTATTGTCAGGAGTTCTTCCAGCCAAATTACTATGCAGGCAGGGGATTTAAAGTTTAACTGTCATATAATATTTTTTATTTGCTAGTTTATTAGAGCTAGGCATGTATACCTGAGTTAGTCTGTCAATGATTGTGAAAAGATCTGTAATTACCTTACAATAACAACTTTCATTAATGTCCCTTTCGACTGGTCCCTTAACCCTTTCAACCCCAGGCCTGTTTTCACCTTCCTGTCCAGGCCATTTTTTGCAAATCTGACATGTGTCACTTTATGTGGTAATAACTTTGGAACGCTTTTACTTATCCAGGCCATTCTGAGACTGTTCTCTCGTCACATATTGTGCTTCACGACAGTAGTAAATTTGTGGCAAAATATTTTATTTTTATTTATAAAAAAAAATACCAAATTTAGCAAACGTTTTGAAACATTTTCAAATTTCAATTTCTCTACATTCAAAATACATAGTAATACCTCCAAAAATAGTTATTAGTTTACATTCCCCATATGTCTACTTTATGTTGGCATCATTTTATAAATATCATTTTACTTTTTTAGGACGTTAGAAGGCTTAGAAGTTTTTTCAAATTTTCAACAAAATTTCCAAAACCGTTTTTTTAAGCACCAATTCATATATAAAGTGATTTTGAGGGGCTTACGTAATGGAAACCACCCAGAAATGATCCAATTTTAGAAACTAAACCCCTCAAATTATAAAAAACTGATGTTATAAACTTTGTTAACCCTTGAGGTGTTCCACAAGAATTAAAGAAAAATGGAGATGAAATTTCAAAATTTCACTTTTATGGTAGATTATTCATGTTAATAATTTTTTTCTTGCAACACAGCAAGGGTTAACAGCAAACTAAACCTCAATATACATTGCTCTGATTCTGCAGTTTACAGAAATACCCCATATGTGGTGGTAAACGTCTCTATGGGTTTGTGGCAGTGGTCAGAAGGAAAGGAGCGCCATACGGATTTTGGAGGCAGATTTTGCTAGAATGGTTTTTAGGCACCATTTTGTAATTGAGAGACCCTGACGTACCCCTATAGTGGAAACCATCAAAAAGTGACCCCATTTTGGAAACTACACCCTTCAAAGAATATATTAAGGGGGGTACTGGCCACTTTGACCCCCTAAGCGTTTGGAAACACTTGGCTGTGAAAATAAAAAGTTTAATTTCTTCCAATAAAATGTTGCTTTAGCCCAAAACTTTTCATTTTCACAAGGGCTAACAGAAGAAAAGCACCCCATAATTTGTTCCCCATTTTCTCCTGAATACGGCAACACCCCATATGTGGTGGTAAACTGCTGTGGGGGCACATGGCAGAACTCAGAACAGAAGGAGCACCATATGGATTTTACAGCACAGATTTTGATGGATTGGTTTGCGGGAGCCATTGATTTTTATTTTTTTGAGTTATTGTCTTATGTGGGGGCTCATTTTTGTGGGATGAGGTGACGTATGGGGTGATCGCTTGGTATTACACTTTTTGTGAGTCAAGGTGAAAAAAATAGCTGTTTTGGCATAGTTTTTTAAAAATATTTTTTACAGCATTCACCTGAGGGGGCAAATAATGTGATATTTTTATAGAGCAGGTTGTTACGGACGCGGCGATACCCAATATGTCTACCATTTTTATTTTTGTTAAATTTTACATAGATTTATTTTTGAACAAAATAAAATCTTATTTTTGTATTGCTATTTTCTGAGAGCCAGATTTTTTTTATTTTTCTGGTGGGTCTCATTTTTTGCGGGACTAGATGACGGTTTGATTGGTACCATTTTGGGTTAAATACGCCTTTTTGTTCGCCTGCTATTACACATTTTGTGAGAGAAGGTGACCAGAAAATGGCTGTTTTGGCACTTTTTTTTTTTACTGCGTTCACCTGGCAGGGTGGATGATGTGATATTTTTATAGAGCCGGTCAATACGGACGCGGCAATACCTAATATGTATACTTTTCTTTTTTTTTCCATTTTTTTTACAATTTTTTAAAACTTTATTTGGGGAAAAGTGCGTTTTTTTTTTCAGTTGAAACTTTTTTTTTTTCCACTTTTGGGGGTCTGATCCCCTTTACAATGCATTATTTTCATGCTAGCACACAGCTCTTGGACGCAGCTCTGCCCTCAGCCTGCTGTAGCCCTGTCAGTCAATGGAAGGGGCGTGTGCAGAGCACAGGGGGTGTTACACAGCAGTGCTCAGAATATACAGCCCCGCCTCTGAGTGCTCAAATTGCTCATTTGCATATGAATAAAAACGCTGATATCTTTGCAGCTATTTATCATACAGACAAATGAAAGGTATAGTTTTAATCAGCATGATGAGCTCTAACAAGCAGTATGTCTGGTTTAACCCTTTCGATACCAGCACGAACATGTGAGCGATGTGGGAACATGACGCCTGCTCGCACGTGCCGGCGGGCGTCATGGCCGGCAAGTCTCTGCTGTTTCAAACAGCAGAGACTTGCCGCTAGCTATATCTAATAGCGCTAAAACTCGGAAGCGCGGGTGTTGTGTAGACGCCCCGTGTGGTCAATCGGGGTATCTGCACACGATCTGAAAGCTGTAAACCTTGCTGATGAGGTTTACAGCTTTCAATCTGCAATTCTTATTTTGGCCACCAGATGGCAGGCCAGGATAAGAAATGAGCAAAAGGGACTTAAAATGGAGTTTTAAGAATCCCTAATTGCTCATAATGAAAAATGAAAAAAACATTATCTATATGTTCATATATGAGCCTTAAAATAATCACAAAAAATAAAAAAAATGTAAAGAAAAATATATAAAAAATAAAAAAAATATATAAAAGTTTAAATCACCCCCCTTTCTGTATAATTAAAAAATAAATACCTAAATAACAATAAATATAAACATCATGGGTATCACCGCGACTAAATACGCCTGTACTTTTAAAATATATTAAAAAAAAAAACTCCAATACGGCGAATTGTGTGATGGAAAAAAGGGTCCAAATGGCCGATTTACCATTTTTTCACTACTTCTCTTACCCAAAAAATTTAATAAAATGTGATCAAAAAGTCATGCACACTCCAAAATGGTATTAATAAAAACTATGGATTGTCCCGCAAAAAATAAGCCCCTTAACAACTCAGTGGATGTAACTAAAAAAAAGTTATGGGGTCAGAATATGACGATGTAAGAAACATTTTTTTTTTCAAAGTTTAAATTAATTTTACACTATTTAAACATAACAAACCTACACATATGGGGTATCATTGTAATCGTACTGACCCAGAGAACGAAGGGCATGGGTCAGTTTTGCCGCAAACGGAACGCCGTGGAAACAAAACCCGTAAAACTGTGGAAGAATTGCGTTTTTTTCCAATTCCCCCCATTTGGAATTTTTTTTTTACCGCTTCCCACTACATTTTATGCCAAAATTAATGGCAGCATTAGAAAGTACAACTTGTCCCGCAAAAAATAAGCCCCCATACAGCTATGTTAACAAAAATATAAAAAAGTTAGGGCTCACAGAAAATAGGGAAGAAAAATGAAAACGCAAAACCGAAAAAAACTCCAGTACTGAAAGGGTTAATAGGGTTGATCCTGGTGACAGAGCCTCTTTAAACAAGTGTGTATGTAAAGTGAAGGAAGGCAGTTTTGGCCTCATAAAACTGGCAGAGGAGCCATCCTGAGAAGGAGTCAGTACAGAGATCTCTCCTATTATTTATCCCCAGGACTGTGATGAGGGGACATCCTCTGCGTCTGGAGGAAAGAAGGTTTGTACACAAACATAGAAGAGGATTTTTTATGGTAAGAGCAGTGAGACTATGGAACTCTCTTACTGAGGAGGTGGTGACAGTAAGTTCACTAAAAGAGTTCAAGAGGAGACTGGATGTATTTCTGGAGTGTAATAATATTACAGGCTATAGCTACTAGAGATGTGTTGTTGATCCAGGGAGTTATTCTGATTGCCTGATTGGAGTCGGGAAGGAATTTTTTCCCCTAAAGTGAGGAAAATTGGCTTCTACCGCACAGGGGTTTTTTGCCTTCCTCTGGATCAACTTGCAGGATAACAGGCCGAACTGGATGGACATATGTCTTTTTTCGGCCTTAAAAAATATGTTGCTATGTTACTATGACTGAGGAGTTAATGCACAGGGCTACAGTCTGTTTAGAAGGATTGTCAAAACCAGAGAGGGGGAGGGGTTTGCTTTCATGTAAAGTCCTGTCTAAAGCCCACAATTCGGGAAGATGTAAGTGAGTGCAATAAAGTGGAGTCACTGTAGGTAGAAATACATGGAGGCAAAAACAATAACAACATACTGATAGTGGTTTGTTATAAGCCACCTAATGTACCAGAATCCACAGAAAATCTACAACTAAGAGAAAGAGATGAGGTGGCAAATCATAATCAGGTTGTTATTATGGGGCACTTCAACTACCCAGATATAGACTGAAACTGAAACCGGTGGATCTCATAAAGGAAATAGGTTCTTGGCAATAACCAAAGACAAGTACTTTTCCCAACCACTTCTGGACACTATACTGGACTTAGTAAACTAAAAGACCTGACAGAACAACAGACATGCAGGTTGGAGGACACCTGGGACACAGTGACCATAAAAATAATAACCTTACAATTATCATTCAAAAGAGTGTTTCTTCAGGGGGCCATAAAAACGCCAAACTTCCAAAAAGCAATTTGACTTTTAGTCTCACTAACTGCAAAGGGGAGAAGATTCCTCAACTTGCTGCAGGACCACTTTATGGGCCAGTTTGTAGAAGCTCCCACTAGGGGCAATGCTCTGTTGGATCTGGTAATTTCTACCATGTTATTGTTCAAGAAACACTAGGTAACAGTGACCACAATATAATTATATTCCCCCTAAACTATAAGATGCAAACTCTGTCAGGCAGAGCAAAGACACAAAATTTTAAAAAGGCTAATTTCCCTGGCTTGACGGCAGCATTTCAGGGCATATACTGGGAGCAGCTACTGTTACATGATAATACTGAGGATAAATGGGAGAGCTTTACATCCACATTGAGTAATTGCACTAAAAATGTATTCCTTTAGTCAACAAGTATAAACGTTTAAAATTAACCCCCCCATTGCTTACAGCTACTGTAAAAAGGGCAATAAAAATGGCATTTAAAAAATACAAATCTGAGGGGTCAGTTGTAGCCTTTGAAGTTTACGAAGGGCTTAATAAAATCTGAAAAAAGGAGATAAAATTTGCAAAAATACAACACGAACAACAGGTGGCGAAAGAGAGCAAAACAAATCCCAAAAATTCTTTAAATATAAAAATGCTAAAAAACCAAGATCTGAGCAGGTAGGTCCCCTAAATAATGGTAAAGGGGGGTTAGTCGCTGAAGGTAAGGAAAAGGTAGAGTTTCTAAATATTTTTTTTTTAGCTCTGTATATACAAAAGAAGAGAAGGGAGCTGATATATGTGGTGCTGGGGCTGTTAGTACATCCAGTAAATCTTTAATTGGGCTAACTGT
>ONZH01010428.1:0-24109 GCA_900303285.1 Rhinella marina
AAATATAAAAAAAAAATAATAATTTTTTCAGTTGTTTTAGCTCAGTGATACAAATCCATTTTACTCAGCTGCGTGTAACCTTTCTGTGTTTCACAGTTCATCACATTCGCTCCCATCCGTATATACTGTCCAGGTGACACTTTCTGTACGTCAAACAATACAACCAAGTCATTTGCTACCAATATCATCTACAGCTTGATCCAGAAAACTCTCTGTGCGACATTTGTCTGGGTCGCAGACTAAATAGCCACCGTTAACAGGGTGTCAGTCAGTTCTACCATATTTCCTGCACGTTACGTTCCCAAAAAAACAACATATAAAAAAAAAATTATTTTTTCAGTTGTTTTAGCTCAGTGATACAAATCCATTTTACTCAGCTGCGTGTAACCTTTCTGTGTGTCACAGTTCAGCACATTCGCTCCCATCCGTATATACTGTCCAGGTGACACTTTCTGTACGTCACACAATACAACCAAGTCATTTGCTACCAATATCATCTACCGCTTGAACCAGAAAACTCTCTGTGCGACATTTCTCTGGGTCGCAGACTAAATAGCCACCGTTAACAGGGTGTCAGTCAGTTGTACCATAGTTCTTGCACGTCACGTTCCCAAAAAAAGAAAATATAAAAAAAAATTTCAGTTGTTTTAGCTCAGTGATACAAATCCATTTGACTCAGCTGTGTGTAACCTTTCTGTGTGTCGCAGTTCAGCACATTCGCTCCCATCCGTATATACTGTCCAGGTGACACTTTCTGTACGTCACACAATACAACCAAGTCATTTGCTACCAATATCATCCACCGCTTGATCCAGAAAATTCTCTGTGCGACATTTGTCTGGGTCGCAGACTAAATAGCCACCGTTAACTGGGTGTCAGTCAGTCCTACCATAGTTCCTGCACCTTACGTTCCTAAAAAAAACAAAATATTAAAAAAAAATAATAATTTTTTCAGTTGTTTTAGCTCAGTGATACAAATCCATTTGACTCAGCTGTGTGTAACCTTTCTGTGTGTCACAGTTCAGCACATTCGCTCCCATCCGTATATACTGTCCAGGTGACACTTTCTGTACGTCACACAATACAACCAAGTCATTTGCTACCAATACCATCTACCACTTGATCCAGAAAATTCTCTGTGCGACATTTGTCTGGGTCGCAGACTAAATAGCCACCGTTAACAGGGTGTCAGTCAGTCCTACCATAGTTCCTGCACGTTACGTTCCCAAAAAAACAAAATATTAAAAAAAAAATTATTTTTTCAGTTGTTTTAGCTCAGTGATACAAATCCATTTTACTCAGCTTTGTGTAACCTTTCTGTGTTTCACAGTTCAGCACATTCGCTCCCATTCGTATATACTGTCCAGGTGACACTTTCTGTACGTCACACAATACAACCAAGTCATTTGCTACCAATATCATCTACAGCTTGATCCAGAAAACTCTCTGTGCGACATTTGTCTGGGTCGCAGACTAAATAGCCACCGTTAACAGGGTGTCAGTCAGTTCTACCATATTTCCTGCACGTCACGTTCCCAAAAAAACGAAATATAAAAAAAATATATATATTTTTTCAGTTGTTTTAGCTCAGTGATACAAATCCATTTTACTCAGCTGCGTGTAACCTTTCTGTGTGTCATAGTTCAGCACATTCGCTCCCATCCGTATATACTGTCCAGGTGACACTTTCTGTACGTCACACAATACAACCAAGTCATTTGCTACCAATATCATCTACCGCTTGATCCAGAAAACTCTCTGTGCGACATTTCTCTGGGTCGCAGACTAAATAGCCACCGTTAACAGGGTGTCAGTCAGTCCTACCATAGTTCTTGCACGTCACGTTCCCAAAAAAAGAAAATATTAAAAAAAAAAATTTTCAGTTGTTTTAGCTCAGTGATACAAATCCATTTGACTCAGCTGTGTGTAACCTTTCTGTGTGTCGCAGTTCAGCACATTCGCTCCCATCCGTATATACTGTCCAGGTGACACTTTCTGTACGTCACACAATACAACCAAGTCATTTGCTACCAATATCATCTACCGCTTGATCCAGAAAATTCTCTGTGCGACATTTGTCTGGGTCGCAGACTAAATAGCCACCGTTAACAGGGTGTCAGTCAGTCCTACCATAGTTCCTGCACGTTACGTTCCCAAAAAAACTAAATATAAAAAAAAAAAATATTTTTTCAGTTGTTTTAGCTCAGTGATACAAATCCATTTTACTCAGCTTTGTGTAACCTTTCTGTGTTTCACAGTTCAGCACATTCGCTCCCATCCGTATATACTGTCCAGGTGACACTTTCTGTACGTCACACAATACAACCAAGTCATTTGCTACCAATATCATCTACCGCTTGATCCAGAAAACTCTCTGTGCGACATTTCTCTGGGTCGCAGACTAAATAGCCACCGTTAACAGGGTGTCAGTCAGTCCTACCATAGTTCTTGCACGTCACGTTCCCAAAAAAAGAAAATATTAAAAAAAAAAATTCAGTTGTTTTAGCTCAGTGATACAAATCCATTTGACTCAGCTGTGTGTAACCTTTCTGTGTGTCGCAGTTCAGCACATTCGCTCCCATTCGTATATACTGTCCAGGTGACACTTTCTGTACGTCACACAATACAACCAAGTCATTTGCTACCAATATCATCTACCGCTTGATCCAGAAAATTCTCTGTGCAACATTTGTCTGGGTTGCAGACTAAATAGCCACCGTTAACAGGGTGTTAGTCAGTCCTACCATAGTTCCTGCACGTTACGTTCCCAAAAAAACAAAATATAAAAAAAATAAAATTATTTTTTCAGTTGTTTTAGCTCAGTGATACAAATCCATTTTACTCAGCTTTGTGTAACCTTTCTGTGTTTCACAGTTCAGCACATTAGCTCCCATCCGTATATACTGTCCAGGTGACACTTTCTGTACGTCACACAATACAACCAAGTCATTTGCTACCAATATCATCTACCGCTTGATCCTTAAAACTCTCTGTGCGACATTTGTCTGGGTCACAGACTAAATAGCCACCGTTAACAGGGTGTCAGACAGTCCTACCATAGTTCTTGCACGTCACGTTCCCAAAAAAAGAAAATATAAAAAAAAATAATAATTTTTTCAGTTGTTTTAGCTCAGTGATACAAATCCATTTGACTCAGCTGTGTGTAACCTTTCTGTGTGTCGCAGTTCAGCACATTCGCTCCCATCCGTATATACTGTCCAGGTGACACTTTCTGTACGTCACTTAATTCTACCGGACTTAATTTTTTTTTTTTTTTATCATACACCTATATACAAAAAATGTTGAACCCCAGGGCTAAGGGTCGAGGGCGAGGGAGTGGGCGTGGGCATTCAATTACTGCAGGGGGCAGAGGCCGTGGTCCTGGGCAGGGTAAGACAGTACCCGCTGATGAGGGAGCAGGGGAATTCCGCAGAGCTACACTCCCTAGCTTCATGTCTCAACTTACAGGGACACGTGTTAGAGGACTGTTGAAACCACAACAATGCGAACAGCTGATCTCGTGGATTGCGGGAAATGCTTCAAGTAATTTGTCCACCAGTCAGTCTTCCATGCAGTCCACCCACGTTACCCAAGAAAGCACTCCTATGGCCCTCCACCTCAACCTCCTTCCCCCCAGTCTGCCCCCTCCCTGGAAAATTTGGAATGCGATCCGACATACTCTCAGGAACTGTTTTCTGGACCCTTCCCAGAGTCACAAACCACTTCTCAGGTTGCTGCTGACCTCGTTCTCGATGCCCAAGTTTTCCAACTGTCGCAGTCTGTGGTTGATGATGATGATGATGACAATGTTGACTTAGTGGAAGAAGTTTGTAAAGAGGTGTCGGACGATGAGGAGACACGGTTGTCAGACAGTGGTGAAGTTGTTGTTAGGGGAGGAATTCCGAGGAGGGAGCAGACTGAGGAATCGGAGGATGACGAGGTGACTAAACCAAGCTGGGTTGATATGCCGAGTGAAGACAGTGCTTCTGAGGCGGAGGCGAGTGCTGCACCAGAACAGGTTGTAAGAGGCAGTGGTGTGGCAAGTGGGAGAAGCAGGGCCAGAGCTGGTGCATCAGCAGCAACTGTTCCACGTAGTGAAGCTCCGGTGGCGAGGCCTAGATGTTCGCAAGTCTGGAGGTTCTTTAAAGAAAGTGAGGATGACCGACGGACTGTGGTGTGCAACCTGTGCCACACCAGGATCAGCAGGGTTGCCACCACTACTAGCCTAACCACCACCAGCATGCGCAGGCATATGAGTGCTAAACACCCCACTCAATGGAACCAAGGCTGTTCACCACCTCCTGCGGGTCACACCACTGCTCCTTCCCCTGTGTCACTCGCTGCCTCTGCTAGTCAACCCCCCACATCACTCGCTGCCTCTGCTAGTCAACCCCCTGCCCAGGACCCCGGCACAAGCGCCTCCCGCCGGAAAACCACACCTTCACCTCCACGATCCTCCACAGCGTCCACCAACGTGTCCCAGCACAGCGTTCAGCTGTCTTTACAGCAGACGCTGGAGCGCAAGAGGAAATACAGTTCCACCCACCCACATGCCCAAGCCCTCAACGTCCACATCTCCAAATTGCTTAGCCTGGAGATGCTGCCCTATAGGCTGGTAGTGATCGAGGCCTTTCGAAATCTCATGGCAGTGGCTGCCCCTCGGTATTCCGTCCCCAGCCGCCACTATTTTTCCCGATGTGCCGTCCCAGCCCTACACCAGCACGTGTCACAGAACATCATCCGTGCCCTGACCAACGCGGTTAGTGATAAGGTCCACCTAACCACGGACACGTGGACAAGTGCTGCTGGGCAGGGACACTATATCTCACTGACGGCACATTGGGTTAACTTGGTGGAGGCTGGGACCGAGAATGACCCTGGGGCCGCTCATGTACTGCCCACACCGAGGATTGCGGAGCCTACCTCGGTCACGGTCTCTGACGTACTATGCCTCCTCCTCCTCCGACCCCTCCTCCTCCACCGAATTACCATCCGTGGGCACGGCGCCTTCAGTCGATAGCTCTAGGTGCAGCAGCAGTGCCGTGGGTAAGCGCCAGCAGGCGGTGCTCAAACTGCTGAGTTAGGTGACAAAAGGCACACCGCCCAAGAGCTGTTACAGGGCATCACGGCGCAGACCGATGTGTGGCTGGCACCGCTGAACCTCAAGCCAGGCATGGTTGTGTGTGACAACGGGCGTAACCTGGTGGCGGCTCTGAAACTCGGAAGACTGACACATGTGCCATGCCTGGCCCACGTGTTCAATCTTATAGTTCTGCGGTTCCTCAAGACATACCCCAATCTGTCTGATTTGCTCACCAAGGTGCGCCGCATCTGTGCGCATTTCCGCAAGTCGAGCACAGATGCTGCCACTCTCAGGGCAGCGCAGCGCCGCCTACAACTGCCCGCTCACCGACCGTTGTGCGACGTGCCCACGAGATGGAATTCCACATTAAACATGTTATCCAGAGTTTACCAGCAGCGCAGAGCGATTGTAGACTGCCAGATGTCATCTTCCACCAGAACTGGTAGTCAGGTCTCTCAGATTCCTCAAGTCTACAATGAGGAGTGGATGTGGATGTCTGATATCTGCCAGGTGTTGAACAACTTTGAGGAAGCAATACAGATGGTCAACGGCAATGCCGCCATTATCAGCCTCACCATCCCGCTGCTTTGCCTGTTGAAAAACTCACTGCTCAGCATCAAGTCGGATGCTTTGCGCTTATCACCAGAGACGGTGGAGGAAGATACGTCGCTTGATAGCCAGAGCACCCTCCGGTCTGTTTCTCAGCGCGTATCGGAGGAGGGGGATGAGGATGAGGAGTAAGAGGAGGAGAATGTCGGCGAGACAGTAGAGGGTACCAGTGCTCAGTCCTTAACTCTTGAACGTGTATGGGCTGAAGAGGAGGACTTGGAGGAGGAGGAGGAGGAAATGGAGAGTCAGGTCAGTGAGGAGAGGGAATTTTTGCGTGTTGGGACTCTGGCGCACATGGCAGACTTCATGTTAGGCTGCCTATCCCGTGACCCTCGCGTTAGAAGAATTTTTTCAAACACCGATTACTGGGTGTTCACTCTCCTGGACCCACGGTACAAGCAGAACCTTTCCACTCTCATCCCTGCAGAGGAAAGGAGTATGAGAGTGAATAGATATCAACAGGCCCTGGTGCACAAGCTGAAACAATTTTTCCCATCTGACGCCGCTAGCGGCAGAGGGCATGGTTCTGTGGGCCAAGTAGCGGGGGAGAGGAGGCGAGCAGGCAGCTTGTCCAGCACTGGCAGGGGAACGCTCTCCAAGGCCTTTGCCAGTTTTATGTCACCCCAGCAAGACACTGTCACCTGTCCCCAGTCTAGGCAGAGTAGGGGGGAGCTGTACAGAAAGATGGTGAGGGAGTACCTAGCTGACCATACCAACGTCAGTAGCGATCACTCTGCTCCATACAACTACTGGGTTTCAAAGCTGGACACGTGGCCTGAACTGGCGCTGTACGCCTTGGAGGTGCTGGCCTGCCCTGCCTCTAGCGTTCTGTCAGAGCGGGTATTCAGTGCAGCTGGTGGCGTCATCACCGATAAACGTACACGCCTGTCAACTGACAGCGCTGACAGGCTGACGCTTATTAAAATTAACAAAGCCTGGATTTCACCGGAATTCAAATCTCCTCCAGGGGAAAGCAGCTAAAGATTTAAATAACTTATGTATCCGATTCCTCCTCTTTACTCCTCCTCCTCCTCCATATCGTCTTTGCCTAACGCTGACCCAAACAACGCCATTTTTTAGAGGTCCAACTGGCACTCTTTTAGCACAATTTTTCAGGAGGGCCCCCTACAGGCCCTCTCTTCAAACAATTTTTCAGGAGGGCCCCCTACAGGCCCTCTATTCAAACAATTTTTCCAGAGGTCCACCTACAGGCCCTCTCTTCAAACAATTTTTCAGGAGGGCCCCCTACAGGCCCTCTATTCAAACAATTTTTCAGGAGGGCCCCCCACATGCCCTCTCTTCAAACAATTTTTCCAGAGGTCCACCTACAGGACCTCTATTCAAACAATTTTTCCAGAGGTCCACCTACAGGCCCTCTATTCAAACAATTTTTCCAGAGGTCCACCTACAGGCCCTCTCTTCAAACAATTTTTCAGGAGGGCCCCCTACAGGCCCTCTATTCAAACAATTTTTCAGGAGGGCCCCCTACAGGCCCTCTATTCAAACAATTTTTCCAGATGTCCACCTACAGGCCCTCTATTCAAACAATTTTTCCAGAGGTCCACCTACAGGCCCTCTCTTCAAACAATTTTTCCGGAGGGCCCCCTACAGGCCCTCTATTCAAACAATTTTTACGGAGGTCCACCTACTGGCCCTCTCTCCAATTCCAGTTCCAAGTTTTATTTGCGCATACTGCATACATTTTTATTTTTGGGATAGGTGTGAAAAATAATATTACTTGCGAATCTATATTGACCAACATTGGATACAGTAGCAAGTAGAAGACCAAACACATGCTGCTCACAGGGTTCAGCAAATTCCTTGTCCACAATGTCAAGGAGGTAGAGGTTCTGTGGATGAGCAACAAGTCCTTCTGTACTGAAATCGCTGACAAAGTCTCCATCTAAGAACACACAGACCATTGTGGAGAGAGCGGCACAGCTCGCCATCAAAGTGAGGAACCCCAACGCCAGACTGCGCAGTGAAGATAACGAATAAATATCTCTGTGGTTATTTTTGCTAAATAAAAGTTAAATAAACCCCCCAAAAAATTCATCTGTTAATGTGCCTGATCCACCCAAGTTGAATCTGTCCCATCATAAGAAAGTCCCCCCCAAGGAGTCCTCACTGTAACTTGCTTCCCATACAACTACCTCACCCCCCGACACCTGTGTCTCGCCATTGTCCACCACCTCCTCAGACAACACTGGTAAATCCACACTGTCAGCACACGGAAACAGCAACAGGTCTTGCGAATTGGGGCAGAGAATATTCCGGGCTAGCACATCAGGGAAGGGGTGACTATGGGGTTCCAGGGAGTACGTGACCACATGCAATATCCATTTAAAAGTCATGCCACACTTGATCTAGCTCATAATTTACGACTGTACCGGTTGATGCTAAATTTTTAAGTTGGGGTCCTGCGTCGTCATTCTAACTACACCCGGCTGTTGTCACCACCACACACGCTAGCCCAGGGGGCACTCCTCTGGCTTTTCCAGTGAAACCTCCTTCCCCCCAGCCTGCTCCCCACCTACAGGCCCTCTCTACAAACAATTTACCCGGATAGGGGACGTATTAGATATTGTACTGATGTTTTTTTTGTTCTTCTTTTAATTGCCTCCTGACCTGTGATAGGCAGAGCATGGACACGTCCCCTTAGCTGCAGTGGGAAAGACACTCCCCTGGCCAGAGCAAGCTCTTTTTCCCTTTTCCGTGTTCGAAATATCCATTAAATATAGGGTCCCAAGATAGGGGACGTATACGGTATTAAACTGAGAAGAATCGATACTGCACCGGCTGATGCTAGAGTATTTCCAATTGCATTCCGGCTGTTTTTACCACCACACACGCTAGCCCAGGGGGCACTCCTCTGGCTCTTCCAGCGAAACCTCCTTGCCCCATCCTGCCCCCCCCCCACCTACAGGCCCACTCTACAAACAATTTAGCCAGATAGGGGACATATCCGAAGTTGTACTCATGCTTGTTTTTGTTCTTCTTTTATCTGCCTCCTGACCTGTGATAGGCAGAGCATGGACACGTCCCCTTAGCTGAAGTGGGAAAGACACTCCCCTGGCCAGAGCAAGCTATTTTTCCGTTTTTCGTGTTCGAAAAATCCATTAAATATAGGGGACGTATACGGTATTAAACTGAGAAGAATTGATACCATACGGGTTAAAGCAACAGTTTTCCCAAATCCATCCAGCTGTTGTCACCACCACACACGCTAGCCCAGGGGGCACTCCTCTGGCTCTTCCAGCGAAACCTCCTTTCCCCCCCACCTACATGCCCTCTCTCCAAACAATTTTCCCGGGTAGGGGGACATATTAGATATTGTACTGATTCTGAATTGCCTCCTGCAATAGACGGGAATCGAACCCAGATCCTGCTTGGGAAGTAGCTATGCTCACCACTATACCACCAGCAGGCACAGCAACTGATAAGAACAGATACTAAACTTGATTTCAGCTGCAGTGCCAGCATGAGCAGTGGTGTCACCTGCAGGCGGTGATTGACCTTCGTTGCACCTAGTTGGGTGCTTCCCTAACATGTGATGGGTATTTGCCTCGCCTTTCTTGGTCTGGGTGAGCACAATTGCCATGAGGGTAACCACCAGGCTGTTGCCTGAGAATTTGGGGTAATGGTGGGATTAGGCAGCCTCAGAGGCATCCATGCATGCTGCCCCTGCTGTTTCCTGTCCATTTCCGTGGTGTTTCCATAATTTTCTGAGGTTTCCAGGTTTTCACCCAGCCTTCCCTAGGCAGAGCCTTGGTCCCCCGCAAAAATGCTCGAGTCTCCCATTGGCTTCAATCTATAGGTGAGTATTCATTTTTTGTGCCATGTCGGGAAAAATTGACTCGTTAACCTAAATATATGAGGAAATTCAGCTTTGCGGCAAATCAAATTTTCCCTGAAATTCGGATTGGTCCACTTTGGATAATTTGATTTGCCCAACACTATTTTCTACACTAGTCTCTGAAAACCTGAATTTACATTCTCATTTATACCTGTTTGAGCTATTGTTGATACTTCTTATTTCATGATCATTCTTAGCAAAAATGGACCCAAAAACACACCAAGAAATCTCTGCTGTCCAGTAATTACCAGGGAAAAACTTCTTTATGTAAGAAAGATTATCAAAATTAAGGTTATTCACTTTAGCAAAAAGACGACTGAGGGGAGTTCTAATAACTATGTATAAATATATCAGGGGTCAGTACAGAGATCTCTCCCATCATCTATTTATCCCCAAGACTGTGACAAGGGGACATCCTCTGCATCTGGAGGAAAGAAGGTTTGTACAAAAACATAGAAGAGGATTCTTTACGGTAAGAGCAGTGAGACTATGGAACTCTCTGCCTGAGGAGGTGGTGATGGTAAGTTCACTATAAGAGATCAGGAGGGGTCTGGATGTATTTCTGGAGGGTAATAATATTACAGGTTATAGTTACTAGAGAGGGGTTGTTGATCCAGGGAGTAATTCTGATTGCCTGATTGGAGTCGGGAAGGAATTTTTTTCCCTAAAGTGGGGAAAACTGGCTTCTACCTCACAGGGTTTTTTTTCCTTCCTCTGGATCAACTTGTAGGAAAACAGGCCGAACTGGATGGACAGATGTCTTTTTTCGGCGTTATAACTCTGTTACTATGTTACTATGTATGTATCCAAGAAAAAATAGATTGTTTTATCAATATTATGAAAAATATGAGCTATTTCATTTTTTACATTAGACCAGAAAGTCATAGATAGATAGATAGATAGATAGATAGATAGATAGATAGATAGATAGATAGATAGATAGATAGATAGATAGATAGATAGTTTTCTATTTTAAGTAACATGGTTGAGATTACAGTATCTTATTTCTGTTAGAATGACTTGAGCGAATAAATCTATTCAAGTTTTGTAATCCACATATTTTAATTTTTATCCCATTTTTAGCTCAGCTAACCCATATGGGATTGTTACTGACTACCAGTATTTTGGGATGAGGGACTTGGCATATGAATAATGTGTCTCTGAATAAACCTGAAGGTTGGAGATCAAGCAAGGTCCTTAACAAATCACATTGACTGTTACTAAGCGGAGATCAATAAGCTATCTGCATGTAGACAAAGTTGGGCAAGTGGAACCAGAAATAAATATTAATGAGTGTCCATTTTGAGTAAAGGGGTTATCCCATGAGTAATGTAAAATATGATCATGATATGATATCAGGTATCACATAGTACATGACAATATCCTTCTAAGAAAGCTAGAATTAGCCCTGTACCTTACATGGATCCAGAGCTCTCCCCATTCATTGCTTTGCTGGATTGATATAAAGCTGAAAACTCAAGGGGAGTGTTTTTTCTTCTGCAGCTCAAGGGGCATGTCCATGTTCTCCCTATCATAGCTCAGGGGGCAGTTGAAGGATGAAACTGAGCATGTGTAGCCTTCTCAGTGAGCAGGACAAAGAAATAAGAAAAAACAAACAGTAGGTGGTGTTATACAGATACATTTTATTTAATAACTGTAACAATTTTTTAATTACATGCAATTACAAAAGTATTCAGATCCAGTGGTTGGTTTGAAAGCGGTAGAATATTTTTTGTGGGACAACCCCAATAATACCCAGATGGAATTCAGGAGGATCAGCGTGATAGGAGGAGTATAAGGTGAGCATGATAAATTCTTATATAAATGCCAAGCCTCACAGTGTTGTCTGAAATTACTGCAAAATAAATAAATAAAAAAAACAAAATCATAGACTTGCAATTGGTGCAATTTTAAGAGCTGCCATTGATCAACATAACAAACGTACAGCATCTCATTTTGAATTGTGCAGGCAGAGATTTTATAAAAAGATCATGGAGCTGAGCCAGTATTAACCAGCTAATGAAGTTATATCAGTATCTCGCTACAGGGTTTTCTTTTCCTGCCAGCTGGTAAAAATTTTGTTGAATGTTATATTTTTTAAAGGTTTAGAAACTCAGGAAGAAATAAGGTAACATTACATTGTCTTGATATCAAAGTCAACTCTATAATAATGTAAATGCACAATGGTAATGGTCTCAATTTGAAAATAGAGCAAAATACAACTGAAAGCATTGTAGATTCTTATACCACATAGTTTATCACCGGTTAAAACAAATTATGCAAGATTTTATCATTTATGCCCTGAAAACTGGTCTGACAAGCAGAGACCAGACACGCTTTCTTGATGGCCAAACCAGGATTTCATAATATGCCGCATTACCCTCAGCCTCTAAAAATCAGTGTTATATTGTAGCAGTCCTCTCCTTCTCCAAATCATTAGCAATGTTAATTGTAATATATATTCCAATTTTACATGGGACTATTGATTGGTTACAGTAGGTGCCTCTCACACAATGAAAGATGATTGCCGAATCCCTCACAAATGCACTAAAGGGAAAATGCTCACTGAACCTCAACACTTGAAGAATTTTAAGCATCCCTAAAATAGAGATCAATTGGTTGCCCAAAGAAATGTAAAGCTAGAACATTTTTTAATGTATAACCCATAGCATCCTAGTTAGCTGCCTACACTTTCCTAAAGAATAACTATTGTTACATTATTTTCCATAAATGAATAATGCAAGCAAATAAATAAAACTTTGTAATATATCTCATCAAAGATATATATATATACTGCCTAGTCCTCTTATAAGACTTATCTAACTTTCAATTCATTGCTCAAACCTGACATTAGAAAGGCTGCCTGCTCACTAAAGGATCAGGTTACTAGAAGTCTATAAAGTGGGAGGATGAGAAGTAGGAAGGAGATGTAAGAGACAGGCTGAGACTGAGAGGCTGGCGCAGAGACTGAGAGGCTTTCACAGAGACTTCTGGTAACCGATTTACCATCTAACTTCACAGCTAGATTTACAGTGCCTTGCGAAAGTATTCGGCCCCCTGGAACTTTTCAACCTTTTGCCACATTTCAGGCTTCAAACAAAAAGATATAACATTTAAAATTTTTGGTGAAGAATCAACAAGTGGGTCCCAATTGTGAAGTGGAAAAAAATTTATTGTATCATTTAAACTTTTTTTTTGTAATAATAAAACTGAAAAGTGGGGCGTGCAAAATTATTTGGCCCCGTTGCATTAATACTTTGTTGTGCAACCTTTTGCTGAGATTACTGCTGCAAGTCACTTGGGGGATGTCTCTATCAGTTTTACACATCTAGAGACTGAAATTCTTGCCCATTATTCCTTGCAAAACAGCTGGAGCTCTTTGAGGTTAGATGGAGAGCGTTTGTGAACAGCAGTTTTCAGCTCTTTCCACATATTCTCAATTGGATTGGACATTTGATCATTCAGAGATCCTCAATGAACTTCTGGAGTGAGTTTTCTGAACTGAAAGTTAATGGGCCGAATAATTTTGCACGCCCAACTTTTCAGTTTTATTAGTACAAAAAAAGTTTAAATGATCCAATAAATTTTGTTCCACTTCACAATTGTGACCCACTTGTTGATTCTTCACCAAAAATCTAAAATGTTCTATCTTTTTGTTTGAAGCCCGAAATGTGGCAAAAGGTTGAAAAGTTCCAGGGGGCCGAATACTTTCGCAAGGCACTGTACATGTAAAACTTCTCAATACTGATATGTAATGTCCTCTATTACCTCTACTATAGCTGAGGTTATGCTACACTAAATTTGGCAGTAGATTGTCCTGGTTATTCATGTCCTGTGTCTGGATCCAGATTGCCAAGAGAAAAACTGTTAAAAAAAACTGCCAGCTGCAAGTTGTAAATATGAGCCAATTGATTCAAAATTAATCAAATTGAATAAATTTGGTAAAATTTTGAGTTAAATCTGAATCAAAATTTTTGGTCATTCAGTTTGGGCGAATCTGGATTTTGGTGATAGAGAACCAAAATAAATTTTGAGCAATTCACTCAATTCTAGTCATAAATAGAATTAGTGTTATATCTTTTGTGCACACACATTATTCTGAAAAATTACCTGAAATAACAGTTACACTTTAACCATGTCCTGATTGTGTGGACATGCCATGAAAATATTTATATGCAGATTTGTTCATTCTTAATTTTCTACCATTTTTGTTGAGGTCTTAAATATCTCATAATACAAATAATATACAATATTGTGTGTAACATGCTAGCAACACGATCAAAAGGCTGCAATCCACACCCAAACCACTTTTTAGTATCTCTTAACACAGTATCAAAAAATCATGATTTTTTTTTCTCATATATAGTTATTAGGGATGAGCGAACTTTTGAAAAGTTCGATTCTGCTGATTCGCCAAATTTTACAATAAAATTCGCTTTGTGACAAATTACTTCACCACGAAGCGCATTTTTTGGTAAGCAGTGGGTGCAATGACAGGGAGCTGTGAAAGTGCCGTCCTCATCATTGTACCCCTCAGATGCCGTGTTCATACATGTTCGTGGCATCTGAGTGTAAAAAACAGTAAAATTAACATAAAAAAATTAAAATCATACTTACCTCCTCCATTTGTTCACGACAGGCCGGGCCGAGATCTTCAATAAAGATACTACAAGAAAATTGTAGCGGCCTCTTTTAGACTGAGCAACGCCCATCTGCCTGGGGCTTCTGAGCAGAGTATAAATATAGCTGGTTCCTACACCGCCATGAATATTGTAGGCTTAGGTAAGTCCAAGAGAGGCAGTCTGTTAGTGTTAGGTACCCATCTGCGGAAGCCACCTTGACGCCTGGTAGATTGGCTCGACATACGTTTGATCAAAAATGTGCGCAAAGAGCTTCTATTTTTTTATTTCTAGTAGGTATAATACCATTTTGATTTAGAATGATCCTCATACCTTAGTTCTGTTGTTTGTATGTAAAATGGTGTGCTGCCATATTTTATTATTTTATCTTCAATCAAGATGGCGTCTGGCGGCCCGTCACGAGCCAATGGAGAAGGTAAGTATGTATTTTTTGTTTTTTACACTATTTCAAGTTAAATTGATTTGCTGACACGAGGTACGGGGAAATTTGGCTTCTAGGCAAATCAAATTTATCCTGAAATTCGGATTGAATTCTAATTCATGGAATTTGATTATCTTATCTCTACTGGTCATCTCATGCCAACCATCTCAGGATATGCTGAGCTAAGAGGAAAGAGAAGGGTTATGAGGGACACATCTGTAGATACCTCACCAATACTGCACATCTGTAGATACCTCACCCATATTGATGATCTAATATCTTTCAAAAAGCGTCAACCATAGTCCTTGTTCTCAGAAGAGACATAAACCTACTCTCTATTGAAATATTGGTGGATACAAATGGAAAGTCCCTTGATCTTTCTTCCTATGTTTAGAATTTCTGCAGCTCTTAATCATGATTTATTGTCAAGTTGATGATGTTGTTGAGGCTTAATGCAAAAAAGAAAACAATCAGAATAATAAATTTATGTATTTGTTCTTGTCAATTGAATTATAACACTGATTGCATTGAATCCATTTCATCGAAGCACGGAGCTGAATACATTCCAGGTATTGTTCTTATATGAGTGAATGCCAAACTCATACAAAAGACAAAGTGAAATATTTAAATGTAGGACGAGCATGGAAAAAAAGAACATTAGAATTGGTGTGCGCCAACAGCTGAATCTGGTGTACTGAAATATGGAGGGTTCATGTGGACATAAAAGTGGAATTCCCTTTGTCAAGAGATTAGCAAAGAGAATTCTATGAATGACTGGCATTCCAGAAGGTAGGGGAGTTAGAAACAACTGCTATTCTTATGGCTTAAAAGAAGACTGAACTTTACGACACCTCTCAGCTGCTGTAGATTTCAGTCTAGGTGCACAGACTGTCGGAAGATTTACCTAATTCATGACAAAGCCTAGGCATCTTCATAAATTAGACATGTCCTCCAGCAGTGCAGAGGATATCACAGACCGACATAAAAGGCCAGACTATGATAAAGTTCCCCAATCCCACCCCACCCCACCCCACCCCATGTATTTTCCTTTTTCTAATGTGTGAAAACCTGGAAAAGAGTCAACTGGAGTGAAATGAGAAGTGTTGACCACTCCATCATCAGGACAGTACAGAGTTTGGGGTTCTAAAAACCATTTTTAGCTTCAACTTTGAGTGCTCTTTACAGGGTCACTTTCATCACTGAAGATGTCTTTACCTGAAATGTGTAAGCAATAGTGTTTTTACTTTTTTTGTTACGTTTTGAGCTACAATAAAGTTTTTTGGTGCTGAATCAATCCATGTATTCCTTATCTGTTGTTCCGAGTGATCAGCCCTTAGTTTGAACACCATCTACATATATAGCTGATCCTTCTTTTTCTCCATTTTTCTATAATCCACAATCTGCCTGTCCATTACACTGTCTGTCTCACCTGCCTCACCTTCCATATTGTACTTCTGCTGCAGCTAGTGCTTGCAGTGCTGACTCTACTACTACCCTTATAAAGCAGTACATTGCCTACCTTGTCCTTCACCTTCTTTACTGTCCTGCCGCTATTACTGGCCCTACACATCTACATATCTCCTGCCTTGCCTACCATGTTCCATATTGTGCTGCTGCTACTACCTTATAAGTAGCCACACATCTTATACCTTATTCATCATCTTCTATATGTCTGGTATTCATCATTGTTCACAAAGAGACATTCATATAGCCCGTTGTAGTATGCTGGAATGTACCAATTATAGTAAGAATTTGCAAAGCTTACGTCTTTTAAGCCTTTATAATAGTTTTAGTTGTATCAATTTTGATGTTGTAATACATTTTGTGTGATATTAATCATTGAGTATTTTGCTATATACTTGACAGCGAAAACAACAGGTGTTTCTACTACCGCATGAACAACCACATATTTCTTGTCTTGTTCCTCACATTCCATACTGTGCTGCTGCCACTAGAAATACACCTAAACAACTGTACTTCTCTTAAAACAAAGGTGAGGAAGAATATAGGGTCAGCATCTTAGACCACTACCAGTTAACACTAAATCTGCCCCCAATATTCCCTCATCACTCTGTTCAGTAGATATAAGGCTACCCCTAGGTATACAACAGAGCCAGGTGACAGGCAGGTTAGACTTCGCTGCCCAGGGTCCAGGTTATATCTGGGAAGTAAGGCAGCAGAAAACAGGTGCAAGCTCATAGGCAGCAGACATATCAGATATTAAGGAGCAGCTGAAGAGTAATACAAGTCGGAGTCTGAGCCAGGAGTCAAGGGCAGACAAGTAGTTAAAACAAGAGAAACAGTCTAACCAGTAGACAAGGGGGTAAATCCAGAATCTATATAAGGTCAATACAAAGGAAACTCCAACAGAACACAGCACACAGAGCAGTCTTAAGACTTAAACCCTGAGATTGGGCACCAGGCTAGGAACCTGATTTTCTACACATTCAGATTCACAGGTTAACCAGGTTACTGGTCAGCATGGCAACCCTTGTGTGTATAAGCACAAGAAGGCTTATGCCTCCAAAAAGTGATAATTTTGGACAACTGTTTACATTTTTTTTAAAGTCTAACAAATCTGACAGAACGTTGTGTTATTAAACTGACTGTTTGTTCCCACTGACTACCATGCATTTACCTGTAGCCATATCTGTCAGTCCTAATATGTCTTGGCCTTAAAGAGCTTGAAATAATGTGGATCCAGTTCTCAGAGACCCCAGGGAGTCATTTACGATTTTCAGGGTCATTGGAGAACTTTCAATTTGGGTTGAATATATTTGGATATAATCAAATCTGATGGCCAAATGAACAGAACCAAACCTGGAACAAATTTCAGGAAATTTGCTAATTTCTACTGTTTTCGTTTTCATTCTGGCAGTACAAAACAGTCAAAAACAAAATACAAAACATTGTCTTTCTGTAACTGTAAATGCAAGTGATAACACCTCCTATATAGATAGCTAATTCATACAGGGGAATATTATCTCAAGTGTAATCTTCTTGACAATAGTTGGCATAGAATTGGGATAACAGCAGGACAGCTCTATTGTTCTCTTAATAAAGATGACCATAGAATAACATTGCATTGATTAGTGTAATGTATGATGATATAAGTCACTGAGGGGAGAGAAGGTGCTCTCTTTGAGTCACCCAAACCCTTCAATTTCTGGCCTCAGTGACAGCATGGCTAGTCCAAGCAAAGAAGGAAGTTGAAAAGCCCGGACAGGAAGTAGAATACATGGAGTGACTTCCAAAATTTATATTCATAAAACTATCCAACGGGTTTTTATTTTTAAAAAATGCATAGAATTTTCATATTTAGGTTATTAATATCTGGTAAAAATGTTTTATGGAAATGTTTCATATAAGAATGTTGTGAGCTACTATACATACTCACTACTCACCCAAGGCTTTAACCCTAAGAGTGACATGTGATGAGAGTCCTAATGATTGGTATGGACAAATATGTATTTGAGGTGCTGGGCAGTAAGCCATTCATCTCAAAAGCTATGGCAGCTGTTAGATATAATTAATGGTCTGGTGGCCTAGGACTTTTTCAAATGTTGGTGTGAAGTAGCTCCATCTATATGAGAAGCGTTATAAAAATGGTTTGATCACATATGACCCAGTGGATGGTGATCACATGAGCTATTTCACCCTGAAAACACAAAACTATTTAATATATTTAAAATAGAATTGAGGCAAAGTCAAGAATCATGAAGAACTAATTTGAAAAGATACAAAAATAAATACATACATAAATAAATAACAAAATAATTAACTAAAATAAACGAATTAATAGATAACTAACAAAATAAATGTTAAAAATAAACTTAAAAGCAAGACTTCTGAAAAGGCATAGAACGGTTCTGGCCTCACTCTTTGGGTGTAACAGTACCTCCTGCCTCTAATAACAGGTTTAATGACTTTAAGAGGTGAGAAGACTTTCTATGGTCCACTAACTGATTGATAAACATTACTGGAATTGTGTTTACAGAGATTTCATCGTAAATAACAATATGTTAACATAGTTTATAAGGCTGAAAAAACTTCTGTCCACCTGTTATTCTGCAAGTTGATCCTGAGGAAGGAAAAAAAAAACCCTGTGAGGTAGAAGCCAATTTTCTTCACTTTAGGGAAAAATTCCTTCCCGACTCCAATCAGACATTAGAATAACTCCCTGGATCAACGACCCCTCTCTAGTAACTATAATCTGTAATATTCTTACCCTCCAGAAATACATCCAGGACCCTCCTGAACTCTTTTAGTGAACTTACCATCACCACCTCCTCAGGCAGAGAGTTCCATAGTCTCACTGCTCTTACCGTAAAGAATCCTCTTCTATGTTTGTGTACAAACCTTCTTTCCTTCAGACACAGAGGATGTCCCCTCGTCACAGTCACAGTCCTGGGGATAAATAGATGATGGGAGAGATCTCTGTACTGACCCCTGATATATTTATACATAGTTATTAGATTTCCCCTTCCCTGTAATATTATTACTAGAGATGAGCGAACATGCTCGTCCGAGCTTGATGCTCGTTCGAGCATTAGAGTATTCGCATATGCTCGCTACTCAGACGAGCATATCGCGATCCTTGAGAAAATGGCAACTTCCTCTTCCTGCATGTTAGGCGCCTTTTTTCAGCCAATCAACATGCAGGAGAGTCTTTGGTACCTCCTAGCATCACGTGGGGCCCCTACAAGTCAATAGCAGGGATTGGCTGGCCAGATCAGATGACCTGGGAATATAAAGAACACAAAGAACCCAACAGCCCTTCTAAGGGCTACAAGCACCTTTTTTTTTTTTTGGTCTCCTCCAGGCTGCTGGCTGGGACTTGTAATGCAGCTACCACCATCTTGGCTGCACACTGTACACAGTGACTGGTGGCAGAAGGGAAAGCACTGGGTCCACACAGTCCCAAAATAAATTGCCCAAAGTACTCATTTTTGCTGCTGCTATACCTTGGCTTGCTAAGATCTGTAGTGCAGTCTAGAGAATACGTTTTTCTGTCATTTCTATACACTACAGTCCAGTGAACAATTATGTAGTATGCTGTAAAGTAGCGTCAGTCTAGGAAATACGTTTTTCTGTCATTTCTATACACTACAGTCCAGTGAACAATTATGTAGTGTGCTGTACAGTAGCGTCAGTCTATAAAATACGTATTTTCTTTCAGTTATATGTACTACAGTCCAGTGAAAAATGTAGTGGTTTGCGGAAAAATAGCCGCCATTTAAGGACTCCGTTTTTTTCTCATTTCTATACACTACAGTCCAGTGAACAATTATGTAGTGTACTGTACAGTAGCGTCAGTCTAGGGAATACGTTTTTCTGTCATTTCTATACACTACAGTCCAGTGAACAATTATGTAGTGTGCTGTACAGTAGCGTCAGTCTATAAAATACGTATTTTCTTTCAGTTATATGTACTACAGTCCAGTGAAAAACGTAGTGGTTTGCGTTAAAATAGCCATCATTTAAAGACTACGTTTTTTTCTCATTTCTATACACTACAGTCCAGTGAACAATTATGTAGTGTTCTGTACAGTAGCGTCAGTATAGGGAATACGTTTTTCTCTCATTTCTATACACTACAGTACAGAAAACAATTATATAGTGTGCTATACAGTAGGGTCAGTCTATAAAATACGTATTTACTTTCAGTTATATGTACTAAAGTCCAGTGAAAAATGTAGTGGTTTGCGGAAAAATAGCCGCCATTTAAAGACTAGGTTTTTTTCTCATTTCTATACACTACAGACCAGTGAATAATTATGTAGTGTACTGTACAGTAGCGTCAGTCTAGGGAATACATTTTTCTGTCATTTCTATACTCTACAGTCTGGTGAACAATTATGTAGTGTACTGTACAGTAGCGTCTGTCTAGGGAATACGTTTTTCTGTCATTTCTATACACTACAGTCCAGTGAACAATTATGTAGTGTGCTGTACAGCAGCGCCAGTCTATAAAATACGTATTTTCTCAGTTATATGTTCTACAGTCCAGTGAAAAATGGAGTGGTTTGCGGTAAATTAGCCGCAGTCTAAAAATTCCTTTTTTTCTATCAGTTATATATACTACAGTGCAGTGAACAATTCTGTCGTGTGCGGTATAGTGTTGACACCAACAAGTGACCACGTTAGTTGAGGTAGCAGGTGAAGCACATAAAATTTTACACTGATACAGCATGGCGGTGACACCACCAATGCCTTGGTCAGACTGAGATTGCAGTCAAATGGCTGTAGGTGAGCCTCACAAAAATTTGTTTTGGAGTGTCTGAAGTTGACCCTCCTAAAAAATTGTTTTGGAGTGTCTGTAGTTGACCCTCCTGTAAAATTGTTTTTGAGTGTCTGTAGTTGACGCTCCTAAAAAATTTATTGGAGAGAGGGCCTGTAGGTGGCCCTCTGTAAACATTGTTTGTAAAGAGCGCCAGTTGGCCCTCAGAAACATTGCCTGTTGGCTCAGTGTTTGTGTGTGAAGAGGAGGAGGAGGAGAAGAGGAGAGGAGAGAATACATAAAGAATCTTCATGTTGAGCTGCTTTCCCCCGGTGGAGATTTGCATTCCGGTGAAATCCAGGCTCTATTCATTTCAATAATCGTCATCCTGTCAGCGCTGTCAGTTGACAGGCGTATACGCTTATCAGTGATGATGCCACCAGCTGCACTGAAGACCCGCTCTGACAACACGCTAGCGGCAGGGCAGGCCAGCACCTCCAAGGCGTACAGCACCAGTTGTCGTGTCCAGCTTTGCAACCCAGTAGTTGTATGGAGCAGAGTGATCACGCAGGACGTTGGTATGGTCAGCTAGGTACTCCCTCACCGTCTTTCTTAACAGCTCCCCCCCTACTGGGGGACGGGTGACATAGTCTTGCTGGGGTGCCATAAAACTGGCAAAGGCCTTGGAGAGTGTTCCCCTGCCAGTGCTTGACAAGCTGCCTGCTCCCCTCCTCTCCCCCGCTAGTTGGCCCACAGAACTACGTCCTCTGCCGCTAGCGGTGTCAGATGGGAAGGATAGTTTCAGCTTGTGCACCAGGGCCTGTTGATATTGATTCACTCTCATACTCCTCTCCTCTACAGGAATGAGAGTGGAAAAGTTCTGCTTGTACCGGGGGTCCAGGAAGGTGAACACCCAGTAATCGGTGTTGGCAAAAATGCGAGGGTCACAGGAAAGGCAGCCTAACATGAAGTCAGCCATGTGCGCAAGAGTCCCAACATGCAAGAATTACCTTCTCAATAGGCTGACTCTCCATTTCCTCCTCCTCCAACTCCTCCTCTTCAGCTCATACATGCCCAACAGATAAGAAGGAATGAGCATAGGTACCCTCTTCAGTCTTGCCAACAGTCTCCTTCTCTTCCTCCTCTTCCTCCTCATCCTCCTCCAATACGCGCTGAGAAACAGACCTGAGGGTGGTCTGGCTATCAAGCAACGTATCTTCTTCCCCCATCTCCTGTGACAAGCGCAAAGCCTCTGACTTCATGCTGAGCAGTGAGTTTTTCAGTAGACAAAGCAGCGAGATGGCGACACTGATAATGGCGGCATCGCCGCTGACCGTCTGTGTTGACTCCTCAAAGTGGCTTAACACCTGACAGATATCAGACATCCACGTCCACTCCTCATTTTAGACTTGAGGAAGCTGACTAACCTTACTACCAGTTCTCATGGAAGTTGTCTATAGCGCAGCTTCTCCAGGGTCAGCAGTTTGAAAATGTGGACGTTTAGGGCTTGTGCATGTGGGTGGGTGGAACTGTATTTGCATTTGCGCTTGCGCTCCAATGTCTGATGCAAAAACAGCTAAACGCTGCACTGGGACACATTGGTGTAAGGTATGGAGGATCGTGGAGGTGAAGGGGTGGTTGTAGGGCGGGAGGTGCTCGTGCCGGGGTTGACTCGCAAAGCCAGCATGTGACACAAGGGAAGGAGCAGTGGTGTGATCCGCAGGAGTTGAACGGCCTTGGTTCCATTGAGTCGTGTGCCTGCACATGCTGGTAGTGGTTAGGCTGGTAGTGGTGCCTCCCCTGCTGATCCTGGTGTGGCACAAGTTGCACACCACGGTCCGTCGGTCATCCTCACTTTCTTTAAAGAACCTCCAGACTTGCGAACATCTAGGCCTCGGCACGGGAGCTTCACTATGTGAAACAGTTGCTGATCTACTTGCTCTGGCCCTGCTTCTCCCTCTGGCCACCCCACTGCCTCTTCCAACCTGTTCTGGTGCTTCACTTGCCTCCCCCTCAGAAGCACTGTCTTGACTAGGCTTACCAACCTAGCTCGGGTCAGTCACCTCATCATCCACCTGCTCTTCCTCCGATTCCTCACTCTGCTCCCCCTTGGGACTTACTGCCCTGACAACAACGTCAATGTCTGACAACCGTGTCTCATCATCATCTGACACCTCTTGACGCACTACTTGCACTAAGTCCACACTCTCATCACCCACAGACTGCAAAAGTTCTAAATTTTGGGCATTGGACAGAGCAACTGCTCAGGTTGCTGTTGAGCAGTGATTTGTGTCTCTGGGTAGGGTCCTGAAAAGACTTCCTGTGAGTATGCTGGATCTGAATCCATATTTTCCGTGGGGAGGGCAGGCTGGGGGGAAGGAGGTTGAGCTGGAGGAGCCAGAGGTCTACTCCCCTTGGCTAAAGTGGGTGGACTGTGTGGAAGACTGGGTGGTGGATAAATTACTGGACACATTATCTGCTATCCACGTCATCACCTGTTCGCACTGTTGTGGTTTCAATAGTGGTTTACCACGTGACCTTGTAAGTTGCGAGATGAAGCTAAGGAGCGAAACTCTGCAGCGTTCCACTGCTCCCTCATCAGTAGGTACTGTGTCACCCCGCCCAGGACCATGGCCTCTGCCCCCCTACATCACTTGAACGCTCACGTCCTCGACCCTTAACCCTTGGGTTCAACATTTTGTGTAATCACTAAACTGTCGAATTAATATCTGAGGCCAAAAACGTATTCTCTAGACTACGGATAGTGTACCACACACCACAGAATTTTTCACTGGATTGTATTAAATGTATCTGAGAGAAAAAACGTATTATCTAGACTGCCGCTAGTCTAACGCACACCACATAATTTTTCACTGCACTGTAGGATTAGAGATGAGCGAATCTATTCGCCGCTTCGTAGATTCGTATCGAATCTTGGGATTTTTCAGCTGCGAAGCGAATCCGAATAGTAGGTTATTCGCTTCGCTTTTGTACGCATTCGCTACGTAGTGTGTCCTATAAATTATACGCTATTCTACGTATAATTTAGTTACTCTATACGCTGTCGCGTACAAATTCAATTCAGCGATGCAGACTTTTCCCTGGTAGTTACTCTATACTCTGTTGCGTACGAATTTAATTCAGCGATGCAGACTCCTCCCGGGTAGTTCCGCCCTTTCGCCAGCGCGGGAGAATGACGAGGCAACTCAGGAAATTAAGTTGCGCATTCGTCCCTTTTCAGGTTATTTGGGGAGCCCTTGAAAGAGGGTTTTTTAAGGAA
>ONZH01010430.1:0-20197 GCA_900303285.1 Rhinella marina
ACTCACATGACCTGTTCACATCAGAGATAGCATCTACTGCACCCTGGCCTCTCGCTGCTAGCACAAGAAAAAACAAAGCAAAACATAAGCAATAAAAAAGGTGATAAGGAACAAAAAATGATCTATACCGCATAAAAATACATCGAAGGAGAAGGGGAAATTAAGAACATAATATAGCAATTACTAGAACATGAAGTTCTCGTCCCCTGACCCTTCCCTGAGAGGAGGTTATGTAACTCAAGGTCAATGTCCTGAACTGTGTCTCCACACCCACGATCCTGCTAAACTGTAATAAAGCTACTGTTAACTTTCTCTGCACATAAGAAAATACAGATGAACAATAAAGTGTACACTAACTATAAAATACTTCCCAGATCCCTCGATAACAAGAACAGAGGGCCTCATGTCCCTGGTATCCATGACACCCAGCCTGTATAAAGGCTCTTAATTTTCCCCCTGCGAGACCTCATCACTCACCACCTTGCATTTACCTGGTGGCGGGATAACCAGTAATTGGGGGTCATCTGTTGGAGAACCCCATGGAAAATAGTTATTTCTCCTACGGCGCCTCCACAGGAGAAATAAAGCATTACAGAATTCTTATTGAAATCAGTAGACTGTTAGTGTAATGCATGCACTGGCCAAGTCCTCCGAAATGCAAGATGATCTTAGAAGCCTCTCTCTGGGCTCAGGCTAATACCGTGTTTCCCCGAAAATAAGACAGGGTCTTATTTTTTTTTTTCTCTCCAAAAAAGGGTTAGGGCTTATTATAGGGGTAGGTCTTATTTCGGGGAAACACGGTATGTCATTTTTTTTCCCCACGGGCCCCTGTGCACACACATACAAAAAATATACTTACCTACACTCGGCTCCGCTCCGGACTTCTTCTTCTCACCCAATCCTGTCATCCGGCGTGCGCTGTATCATCCCGTCAACCAGCGTGATCCCGCGAGACCCGTCGCTGAGGTCACGTCTCGCGGGATCATCACAGGGGAAACGTCTTGCAGCGCCGGATAGGGTAAGGGTAAAGGTGTGTGCATAGGCAACTAACTGCGCAGCGCTGCGTACTATAGTACGCAGCAATGCGCAGGTGGCGCCACCAGCAGAGAGGCCCTGAATGGCCATTAAAGTCACTGGCGGGGCTGCGCCCAAACCCCCTTCCCTCTTCCCCCCGCCGGGCCCTACTCCAAAAACAGGGCAAAATAGCACTAGGGCTAGGTCTTACCTGAACCGGGGGTCCTGAACCGGGGTTCTATTAATAAACTAATATATGGATGCATGAAGAGGGTTATGCTCCCTTTTCTCCAAGCTAATAAAGATGATGAGTGTGATTCTGCACTGACCACTGCGCAGCTCCGTGGTCATCAGGGTTGGTTAGTTTGTGGATCTATGTCCGGTTGGTTGTTAGAGATTGCTATGGCATACCTCCACACAGATGCCTACAGCTTTTGGTTTCAGGAGTCACAATCAGAGTATCCGTCAGATACAAGTATGTAGCGGCTAATGCACAAATATATCTTAGAAGGGTTCTCCGGGAATTAAGAAAATGAAAATAATTAAATATGACTTCTTTATAAATATACTCCCATAATCTTTCATTAGTTATAATGGCTGGTTTCGTCTGGGGAGCAATGATTAGGATCGGTCATCAGTATAAATCACTCGGACCACCTCTTTAAAGGGTTATTCTCATCTTAGACATCTTAGATATGCCCTCAATGTCTTATAGGCGCTGGGACCCGCACCTATATCGAGAACAGAGCCCCCAAAGTAAAGGAGGGCGCACTGCACATGCGCAGCCGCCCTCCATTCATTTCTATGGGAGCAGCGTGGAAGCTGCGCCCGGTAGTGGCGTCCAGCGCTCCCCCTCCAATCTCGATATAGATGCAGGTCCCAGAGCTGGGACCCACAGCTATAAGACAATGGGGGCATATCCAAGCAATATGTCCCCATTGTCTAAGATGAGAATACCCCTTTAAGGGCTCATGCACATGGCCGTTTCCTCTTTTGCGATCCATAAAACACGTATACCAGCCGCCATGTCCGGCCCATAAAAGAACAGTCCTATCCTTGTCCGTAAGGGGTGTCTTCACACACTGCAGATCGTGTGACAGAAAATCAGTTCCATTCATTTAAACACGGCTTGCAGAAATCCACGTCCTTGCTGGGCTGGGGTCTGCTCTATCACTGAGCAGAGGCAGGGAAGGGGTGTGTGCCTTATTGTACAATAGATTCAATCACCTCTCATGGTGTCATGGTGACGTCAAATCCGGTTACATCGTCCTCAGATGCACTTTCAGCGTGGAAGTTAATAAAGCGACTTCAACTGAGCAAAGGTGAACCCGACTCTGGTTTAGAAGAAGTCAGGAGAGGACACAATGCCTGGTGAGTCTTTTGTGGGTCTTCTAGGAACCCCAACCTTTCTTGCTTTGCTCATTTTTCTGATGTATAATATACGATTACAATGTTTGCCGGTGACCAGGGTTCTTCTACCTATCTTTGCAATTCATTTGGTCACAAGTTTAAAGAGTTTACTAAATGCTGGCCGGTTGCCCTGGAGGACGGGCTGTTTATTGGAGTCTATAGGGCTTGGAATCTGCAAGGTCCTTCTACCCTACATAAGGAGAACCAGTCCTGTAGATAATGGCATGCAAGGTTTTTGCATTTGGGCCAGGTCAGGCCTCATGCACGCAACCGTAAATACAGGCTCGGACTGGCCCACAGAGGTACAGGGGAATCCCCCGGTGGGCCCCTGAGCAAAGGGGGACCTTAGTCTCCCACCCCCTGCACAAGTGGCACATAATAAATTAGATTTACTGCACTACATACACATACTCAATGTACAGCACCTCAGCCAGCCTATGTTCATGTAAAAAAACCTGTTAGATTATTTATTATATTTGAATGTATCCGTACGGTGGGTCCCCAAAATAAATTTTACTGGTGGGCCCTAGGCACCCCAGTCCGACACTGCGTAAATATATTGCATTCCCCAAAATATGGATGATGTCGGTGTGACGTCCGGGTTGCAGCCGTTTTCTGAGAAGACCCTTTGACTTCAATGGATCCGTTCACCGCATTTTGCCGTCAAGTATAAGACATGTTCTATCTTTTTGCAGAACATATACCAAATACATACGGTCATGTGCATGAGGCTTTAGTCAATCATGATATATCTATGGTAAGCATAAGATAAGTGTTCTCCTGGCCTCACTAGTCCTGCCTCAGCATATAGGAAGGGCCCCCTCTGCCAGTCCCAGTGAACCACCTCATCCAGTGATTGGCTGAAAGGGCATTTACTGTGCGTTGAGAGGGGTCCATTTTAATTTTTTTTTTCTCCAACAATTTTGCCCTCTTTAAAGGGCATCTGCAACCATGATTAACCCGAATAAACCAGGCATACTGCCTGGTAAGGTTGATCCTGGTGACTAAATTGAGCCCACAGGTGCAGAGAAAATGTTATCTTTAGTTCTATGCACATGAGGTGCTCGGAGCACCGAGGGGCTGGTCTAGCCCCTTAGAGCAAGAAAGAAAAATGGTTGGCACTCCACTTTAGTGGTTAGGTCCCAGTGCTCAATCATAGAGGAGTCCCCGAACAATAATGTTATAAAATATCACGGCACTTGGGTAGAGTTTAAATTGTTCTTAGGTATTTTATTCCAACCAATAGACACGGCCAACGTTTCGGTCCAACCCAGACCTTGTTCACAGCCGATTAGGTCTATTGCAGCATGGTGGGTGGATGGTGTCCTCAGCCCTTTAGAGCACTGCCTCTCCCAGCGAGACCATAGTAGGAAGCGCTGAATGGTTAGACCATAAAGGTCTGAGGTACATTAGACATCTATTGACGCAATGACGCGACCATTGGGTGGTTGAAGAACTTTATTGGTAAAGCTTCGGTTAGACAACGCACGTCAGAGCTCTCTCTTCAAGTCTGGTTCGAGATGAAGATGCAAGTTCCGTCCAGCCATAGTCCACTCACGTGAGATTGGGAAGGACTACTCCCAGTGAGACGGACAGCAGGCCAGGCTCTGTTGCCTTGCCCTAAAATCTTCTGCAGGCACAGGATCTCAGAGCATGTATCTCCACTATGAGATCTTCACTGCACATGCGCCAATAGTACTGGGCACCCGTGAGGATGCCTGGCCCTATTAATATCCCTGGCAGGGGCAGAGCTGGAGGTGAATCGGTGCTCAGAATTGATCAGCATCGGTCATACCAATGGAAGAGAGGAAGTGCTCAATTTAGTCACCATGATCAACCCTACCAGACAATACACCAGGTTTAATAGGGTTGTTCTTTAGAAGTCCCAGTTGTGGCTAACGACTAATTGAGTGTTATGATATTAATAGGAAAAACAGCGCTGATTGTATTGGCTCACCAAGAGCGGACATCTTTTAACTACGCCATGATGGAAGCAGCTCAGGCAGCTCTAAAGAAGAAGGGTTGGACGGTCCCTCGTGTCTGATCTTTACGAGATGAAGTTTAACCCTATCCTGTCACGTGATGATATCACAGGTAGGAATAATGAGCAGGACTTCAATGGCCTGTCCAGCATAAGAAAAAAAATGTACTTCATACTGTGTCCTCTACTTTTTTTTTTTGCATGGCCATCTATGGTTGACCAATGCCACTTGAGGCCTGTGCAGTGCTATACTTCAAAGCCTTGGACCAATTTGGGACACAGGGCTCTAATAGGATATGAACAGAACCTTGACCAGTTCCTCTTTCATGCAGGTAGTCTCCAGGATCCGAGTAAGTTCAAATATGGCGTAGAGATTATGACAGCGTGGAAGGAAGGGCGGTCTCTCCAAAGACGTTATGGAAGAGCAGAAGAAAGTGGAGAAGGCTGACCTTGTAATCTTTCAGGTACGTGTACTAGATGTCACCCATGTGAGGATGTACCTGGGTACTAGGTGTAGCTCTGCACAATTCAAGTTTCCTTGGATTGTGGGGGTCTCAGGGGTTGGATATCAGCAATCGTAACGATAGGGTCATCAATGTATATTCCTGGAAAACCCCTTTTGGTAGGTTTCACACATAATCTTTATTTTTAAAAATTAGAGCATTGTTTGCTTCGTTTCTCCTAGTGGTTTATTTCTTTATTATTCTACAATCCTCTATAGATCTTTATGGGAACTGGGACAAACTGCTCAACTACACTACATTGGCCGATCATCTGACCAATATTTTGCTGGCCAGAACCACCCTTCTGTCGTCCGGTTCCTTTGGGTCAGCAGCTGGCCACCTGCAGCTACTTAACCCATACTGAGGGACTGGCTAAATGCCCTTCTGCCGTGGCTGCCTTCACCATCTAGCTCATGCATATCCACCACAGGGCCACTTGATCACCACTGAGATGACCTTGCTGGTGGAAATGTCTCGATTCTGCCAACAAAGTATGGCCCCACTGGTCCTATCTACTGCTTTTCTACCACACCGGTCGCGTGCAGCCCGCATCTTGGATCGCGGACTCCATTCACTTCAAAGGGTCCACAATCCGGAAGATGCGGAGGCACGGATCGGAACACCACGGAAGCACTACGGTCTGCTTCCGTGGTGTTTCTGGCCATTCCTCCGCACCGCTAAAGAGTAGCGCAAGCACTACTTTTTTTCGGTGTGGACCGTCGGATGCGGATCACGGACCCCATACAAATGAATGGGTCCGCAATCCGAATCCGGTGGCCCCACTGTCAGTGGCCCGTGCATTGTGGACCGCAAATTACGGTCCACAGCACGGGCACTGACTGTACACGCTCGTGTACATGAGCCCTTAGGGTGTCATTTATCAAAGACCCATTTTTTACGCTGGTCTTTGATACTCCCTGTACTCCCAGAGGAAGCAAGTAATTTAGGACCAGCCCTGACTGGAATAGTTTTTCCACCAATGATATCCAGGCCCTCGCCAAATTGAAATATTGTCGCCCGGCCATTTAAAAAGTCACAAAATAGGGTCTTGGAACTTTTTTGAGGCCAAAAACGGTGGTGTGTAATGCAGGAGAAGACATGATGATGATCCTTGACCACCTTACCAACCGTGTAGTGGTATTTTTCCTGTAGAGAGCCAGTATTCACGCCAGGCTGGTGGACACTACCTATCGTAAATGGGATCCGTCAGGCACAGGCGGTGTCCGGTATATACTGAATAGGCCATTTCTGGCATTCTGTTTCTTTTCCAGAACACAATACTAGGATCCTGACGGACGTCGGCTAAGCTTGGTATAATGATTCCACGACCACCGTAATGGTGGCCTTACCTTAGGGCCAGATTTAGACAATATGTGGCCCTTGGCAAAATTTAAAGTGAGGCCCTAAATGAAATATTGGTCCTAAATGAAATTCATATGGTGGTACGCCGGAGTATTGCTGAGGGTTTACAAGTGACATTTGTTCTTTGTTCCAGTTTCCCATGTACTGGTTCGGGATGCCAGCCATCATAAAAGGATGGTCGGAACGAGTCTTCTGTCAGGGGTTTGCGTACAGCTTTCAAACAACCTACTTGGAAGGAAAATTCAAAGTATGTCGCCCTCATTGACTTGTGGGATTGAGCCGTCAAACATGAACTCACGTGAAAACTGAGATACCACTGCTTCAGCTGTTATCTGCTTACTGCTACATACATCATACATCCTTTAATCTGGAATGAAAGGAAACCTATAAGCGACGGATTATCGAATATTCTCCACTACACTGCTCCTTGGAAACTCCACATTATGATGTTTGATGGATGATGAGTCTTTTTGGATTATCAGATGCCAAATGAAATTAATTTGGATGACGCAATCTCATTCTAACCTCATTTTATTGGTATTTTTACAGAATAAGAAAGCCGTATTATCCTTCACCACCGGTGGCCCTGAGTCGATGACTTCACCCAGGGGCCTTAGTGGAGACATCAATGTTATTCTATGGCCTATGCAGGTATTTTATCAGTGGTGTTCGTGCTGATCGTATTCAGTGGCCACACGGCTGGCACATTCTGTGCATGGCACCCAAGGGGGTGAAGGGTGGCTAGAAGTTCAGTATTGCGCTCCCATGGGACCCGTCTACTGGCTGCAGGCAGTGACATACATAGAGAGGTAAGGGCCCCATAGCAAGAATCAGACCAGGCCCTCCGTACAGGACAGAAGGGTTTCTGCCTAAATCCTTTTCAATGACCCTTGGGCCATTTTTCCACTGCTTCATTTCCTGTGGCCCTCCAGCTGTTGTAAAACTACAACTCCCACCGTGCCCTGCTGTAGGCTAATAGCTGTAGGCTGTCCGGGCATGCTGGGAGTTGTAATTTTTGCAACAGCTTAAAGGGTATTCTCATCTTGGACAATGGGGGCATATCGCTAGGATATGCCCCCATTGTCCTATAGGTGCGGGTCCCGCCGCTGGGACCCGCACCTATATCAAGAACAGGGCCCCCGAAGTGAAGAAGTGCGCACCGCGCAAGCGCGGCCCGCTCTCCATTAACTTCTATGGGGCCGCCGCAAATAGCCGAGCGCTGGCTCGGCTATCTCCGTCGGCTCCATAGAAATGAATGGGAGCGCACTGCGCATGCACGCCCACCGCTCCCATTCATTTCTATGGAGCCGACGGAGATAGCCGAGCGGCGGCCCCATAGAAGTGAATGGAGAGAGGGCCGGGCTTGCGCGGTGCGCACTTCTTCACTTTGGGGCCCCGTTCTCGTTATAGGTGCGGGTCCCAGCGGCGGGACCCGCACCTATAGGACAATGGGGGCATATCCTAGCGATATGCCCCCATTGTCCAAGATGAGAATACCCCTTTAAGGGCCGCAGGTTGGCCATCCCTGCTTTAGAGGGTAGAGTCCTGACCAAGTTTTCACCTCCAGTAGAAAAGGAGATAATCCCAACTAAGACTGGGCCCCCTCTTCTGGGCTCCATAGCAGTCGCATGGTCTGTCACTATGGTAGTTACTAGGGATGAGCGAATCGACTTCGGACATTTCATCCGAAGTCGATTCAGATAAAACTTTGTTTCAATACTCCGCTTGCTTTGCTCCATACAGTATTAGAATGTACTGGCTCCTATGAGCTGAAGTTATTACTCTCGAGACTTCGGATAATAACTTCATAAATTTATTTCTACGGGAAGTTCGGGAAATGTTTTTTTTACAGTAAAAATCTACTTTGAAGGACAGGGTCAGGCACTGAAAACCTGTCAATCAAAGTGCAGAGGGTGCAGCAGTTGTAGAGAGAGCAGAGCCTCTAGGTGTAATGGTAACTCCCCCATTGCTCCTAGAGGCTCGTTTGCATACATTTACTGCTGAAATTGCTCCTGTTTTTGAGGCTTTTGCTCCTTGTTCACCTATTTTGATTTTTTAGACGAAAGGCCGATTGAGCAAGCGATTGCGGGAGGGAAGCGTTCCCATCTGGCAATCGCCTGCTCGCTAGCGGAGGAGACCACATCTATTAAGTGCAGCGATCTCCCCCACAGCATGGGGAGGAGCGATGCTTGTATTCCCCATTATATAAAAATTCTGAAGCATCTTTTCTTGGAGCTCTACATTGTGCATCCCTCTGTTATTCTTCCTGGAAATATATGAATTCATTGATGACTGGGTGTTGCAGTTCTCCTCCTCAGTAGCGTTTGTCTCCTTTAAGCAGAATCTACAGTAATTGTTTTTTTTATGTATTTACAGAATGGCATTCTGAATTTCTGCGGATTCCAAGTCCTGGAGCCTCAGATCTCATTCGCTGTGGCACACATATCTGAGGAAGCTCGGGTTGGGATACTGAAGAGCTGGGAGAAGCGACTGGAGACCATCTGGGACGAAAAGCCCATCAGATTCATTCCCGTTCAGGACTTTGAGGGTATGTCTGGTGGATATCTGCTGAAGAAGGAGGTGGAGGAGGCCAGATCTCATGATAGGTATGGCCCAACCGTGGGGCAAAACCTGGGCAAACCTCTACCACCCAATAATCAGGTGAAGGCTGAAGTCTCCAACTTATGAGTGACGTCTTGGCAAAGTGTCTTACGTGAGACGCTGCGTCCTTTCAGTCTACGTGTCACTGCCACGTGGTAATACCGAGATGTGTAGTCACAGGATCATTTTGGACAACCAGGTACCAGGCGGACATTTTGTTCCCTCGTTCCCTCATAAAGTATATGTTGTTGTAATAGCCTGTAAAGTATTTTACTTTTATATGACATTAAAATTTGTGCAAGTTTCCACCATGGGTGGTATGCATTCGGTCTCTCTGCTAAATTCTAGCATAGCCACCAGCTATCTTCTCCAAAAACATGCACGCAGGGATAGTGGGACTACCATCTCCAGATAAACATGGGACTGCTTGTCCCATCAGGGAACGAAGGACTGAATGTACTGAAAATTACTGTATTTTTTGCTTTATAAGATGCACCCGATGATAAGATGCACCCCAGATTTTAGAGTAGGAAAATAAGAAAAAATATTTTTCATCAGACCTCATATCAGAACCCCCCCATAAATTTTAGGATATCACATCAGACCTCAGATCAGCCCATCAGCCCCCATATCAGCCCACTGTGCCCCATCAGACCTCAAATTAGCCCCCATATCAGCCCACTGTGCCCCCATCAGACTTAGATCAGCCCACCGTGCCCTATCAGACCTCAGATCAGCCCACTGTGCCCCATCAGACCTCAGATTAGCCACTGTGCCCCCATCAGACCTCAGATCAGCCCACTGTGCCCCCATCAGACCTTGGGTCAGCCACTGTGCCCCCATCCGACCTCGGATCAGCCCACTGTGCCCCCATCCGACCTCAGATCAGCCCATTGTGGCCCCCATCACACCTCAGAACAGCCCACTGTGCCCCCATCTTACATCAGATCAGCCCACTGTGCCCCCATCTACATCAATCAGCCACTGTGCCCCCATCTTACATCAGATCAGCCCACTGTGCCCCCATCTTACATCAGATCAGCCCACTGTGCCCCCATATCAGCCCACTGTGCCCCCATATCAGCCCATCAGACCTCAGATCAGCCCACTGTGCCCCCATCAGACCTCAGATCCGCCCACTGTGCCATCAGACCTCAGATCAGACTATTGTGCCCCCATCAGACCTCAGATCAGCCCATTCTGTCCCCATATAAGCCCACCCTGTCCCCATTAGAATAAAATAAACTCTCTTACCTCTCCTAAGCCGCGGCTCCGCTCTGGGTCCGGCGTTCCTCTGTCTTCTCTGCTCGTGCTGCACTGTCACCTGACTGTGTGCAGCGTCAGGTCAGAGTGTGCGCACTACGTCCTGACGCTGTACATGATCAGGACAGCGCAGTGCCTCCAGGAAAAGACCCGGAGCGAAACTGCAGTGCAGGAGGGTAAGTATGTTTCCCCGCTCCCGGCACCTATTACATACTAGTGAGGGCTTCTATAATGGAAGCGCTCACTAGTATTTGCTTTATAAGATGCCCTGCCATTTTCCCCCTATTTTGGGGGGAAAAAAGTGCATCTTATAAAGCGAAAAATACAGTAGTGTGCATGCTCTTCATTTCCCAATAATTGGGACAGGTCCAATATGCACTAAGGCTATATATACATACATAACGTATTTTTCGCTTTATAAGACGCACCTAATGATAAGAAGCACCTAGTATCTATCTATCTATCTATCTATCTATCTATCTATCTATCTATCTATCTATCTATCTCATATCTATCTATCTATTCACATGTTTATACTGTATATTCTCTTACTTTCAGTGCTCTTGATCAATCCTCTTCATCGTGCTGCATACAGGGAAAAATTACCTAGTTAATGAATTGTGCTTTAACTAGACTGGACTATACACAGGTCGTGCACAGGGTTCTTTTATTTTCCATATCAATAAAATGTTGCTTCTGGTACAAATATCTATCCAGCAGATAAGGGCGACTACACTGATAGAATTATCATTATTAGATGGAGGGTGCCGCAGTCTCCATATCTACCGTACATAGTGAGCAACTGACTCTTTCCCAACATCTGTATTTACATACTGCAAAACCTATGGAGTATAATTGCTGTAATTAGGGCCATTTACCTATTTAGCTGCTATGGATCCTGCACAAAGAGCTCTTGTAAATTAACATTTAGGCAAAATATTTGCTAAAGGTTTGTCCCACCAAAACAACCCCCACCGATCATGAGAAGGCGGTCCCTGAGTCCACTGAGTGAAAGGAGCGGTGGTCATGCACGCTGCCGATCCATTCATCTCTATAGGACTGCCAAAGAGAAGCCAAGTGCATCCCTTAGCTATCCTCAGCAGTTCCAGATGTTAGCTGAAAGTATGGCCTCATGGACACGAACGTGTGCCGCGATCCGCATGCGGTGGCCCCACGTCAGTGTCCCGTGCATTGCGGACGCAGTTGGCGGCCCCAACGGGCACACGTTCGTGTGCATGAGGCATATAAGAATTTTGAAACACAGAACACAATTTTTATACTGATGTTTTTTATTTTTGCTCATTTTTTTGCGTCTATGGTATTATATTAATGCTTCATGTTGTAGCAGTGGAGTTTTTGACAGGTGTTTTTCCATACCATTCTATAAAGGGAAAAAATGCCTGAAAAAAACTCCCAAATCAAAAGTGTGAAGAGAAAAAACACCACTAAAAAAGTGCCATAAAAAACACATGCAAAAAACTGTATGCATTTACGTATACCAGAGTATTTCAAAATTTAAAAAACACCAGACCAAGGTCATGTCTGAAGGGGGTCAACTTTTTTATTGGCCTATTCTTCTTTACTTATGTGAATAATGAGGAAATTATTTCATTTGAGATTGTTTTTCATGTCACTTTTATGTCTGGTGTTGCATTGTGTGGTTGCAGCAAATTTATGAAATGGGTCACAGTTTTCATATATTTGGTGCAACTGCATTGTGCTGTATGACTTAGTCTTAAAAAATACACCAGGGCTGCCTGACGGAGGATGCAACTTTTTTTGCGACATTTCTAAGTGCGGCAGATAATAAATGGTTCATAATCCAGGTCTAATCTCACTTTTCAGCCTTAAGCCTCATTCACACGTCCGTGTCCTTGCTCAATTCCGTGAGCAGGTGGTCAGTGAGGCATCCGTGAAGGATCTGTGTTGGGTCCGTGTTTTTGCCGTCCGGGTTGCATCCGTGTTTCACTGACACTGAACAGATAAAAAAATAATTTTCAAAAACATCTCTTCTTAATGATCAGTGAAACACAGATGCAACACGGATGGCATTCGTGTTGCATTCGTGGTTTTCACGGATCCATAGACTATAATGGATGTGATGGATCCGTGAACACGGAGAAAATAGAGCATGCATCCATGCTGAAAAAACTGACCCAAGGACCGTGCTAAAACACTGATGTCTGAATACACACATTAAAATGTGCTGTACGTGTTCTCCACGGAAACAATGACGTGTGAATGAGGCTTTAAACATATGACATATGACGTGTGAATGAGGCTTTGAAAAATGGCGTGCCTCCTAAATGTCGCAGAAAATAAGATGTATTTTTCCCCTAAAGAGAAGGGTATGGAAAAAACGCCAGAAAAAAAAAAACAACGGATGCTTCAAAATCCTGCTTTAAAAATAAAAAAAAAAATCACCATGGAAACAAAAAAGCACCCTATAACAGGAAAAAAATGTCACAGGCAAAAAACGCATGTGTCCTACATTTCAAAAAAACCCCATAGTCAGCTTACATATGAAGTTGGCGGTTTTCCACAAAAAAAAGCCTAAAAAACATGCAACATGAGTCCAATGTCTTATACCTCAATGACTAATTTATAGCAGTTGCATAAAAAAACTCTTCTATCAACATTTTAGGGGGTATTCATATAACTTTTTTTTCTGAATTGCTTCAAAAAATGTAGGGCGGTTTTGCCAGGATGTGAAAGGATGCTCAAAGAAAGTGACACTAGGGAATACAATGTCAGATGTTCGTCCAGTATTTGACCGGTCACTTGCTGCCATCTAGTGGTGATAAATAGAAATTCACAATCTATAAACTACTATATTATAATCAGATAATTGTGAACTGTGTTAATTGGTTGTTCTTGTTATTGTTCTTGCCTTCTTCTTCTTAGATATTAAAAGGGTTTTCAAAGATTTTTTTTACTGATGACCGATCATCAGGACCCGCACCGATCAGGACCCTTAATCACTACTTATCTATATAAAGAGATATTCTTTTATATTAATTACATAATCATAATGCCCTTCACGACACCATTATATATGTACAACATAACACAACAATGCAAAAAGAGCAGAAAAGTCTGAGCTTTAGGGGAGAGATTGGGGAAGGGTCAGGGGTGGACTGGGAACTTAAAGTGGCCCTGGAAAAGAAAAACGGTGGCCCCGTTTTGTAGTTGGGTCAAACTGGTGGAAGGCAGGGTCAGCAAATACCATATTGTGGTACATTATACCGTCCCAGACAGAGCCAAAGTCCAGCACCAAATACTGGCCATCAACACAAAATACATTCCCGAAAACTTCCCCCTGGCAATCGTCCCCCCGGAAATTTCCCTGTAAGGTCTATGGCCAATACGCCCCTGGAAAGGGTTAATATAAGAAGAATTGTTATATGGAAGTGCTCAGTACAGGGTTTTACTCAGATCTCATAGGGCCCCATAGCAAAACTTAGAATGGGCTCACCTGCCCCACTCAGTTTCCCATTACGTGTGTACCAACACACAAAAATTTTTTTAAACAAAATTATAATTTAAAAAGTCACCCCCTCACCTCACCCTTACCTGACTTCTATATTGGGAAAAGTGGGAACAGGTGCTTCATAAATATGGAGCTCATTCTGACCACCATTTCTCAATTTATTCACACCATACAAATGGCATAAAATCTGCTTCCCTTCTATTAAAAGCTGCCTGCCTGCAGCCACCTCTATAAATTGCCCTCCGGCATTGACACGTTCCTCTTCAGTCTTCACACACCACAATCCTTTTAGTAGACGATGCCCCCTTTCGTGGTGACCAAGTCTGATGGTCCAGTATCCTGGCCACACACACCGTTAAACTTCATTCTAGTAAGTGCCAGTAGGCTTCTGCAGCACACTTGTCACAATTCAGGGATAAGTGCAGCCCTGAGCTGAACCTCACCACCTACCCTGCCTACTTGCACGGCCCGTCCCAGGTGACGGTGCACAACTGGACGGCAGTCCCTAGCCTAGTTACGTGTTGGGGCGTACAGGGAGGGAAACACTGGGAGAAAACAATAGACAAAGACAGAAAACACAATAAGAGCAATATCGCCAAGCCGAGGGCAAGCCAGGAAATCACGTCAATACCAGAGAGGACAAGCAGGAGCAAATTCAAAACACAAGCCGCGGTCAGAAGCCGAGAAGGAACGTAGTACAAGGGGGTGAGACGGAAACGATGTCAAATTCAAAAGCCGAGGTCAAAACACAGTAGTCGCAGTAATACTCTAAACGCAGTTGACGGAAGTAAGACCAATCACAGGCAACCTGTGGCCAGCAGGTTGCCTGCTTAATTAGGCCAAATTGATGGGTCACGTGACATGGCCAGCGTCTTTGTGACCCGCCTCTAATTAATTCAAACATCCGAGCGCCGACTCATGTGGCCCGGCGCTCGGCCCTCCCCTTGCACGTTGTCTAGGGGATGGGGAGAACGCCATTCGCCGCTGCAGCTGAGTGCGCAGCTGGGTTCTCCCGCCCCTTCCCCGAAGCTGCGGCCGGAGGCTGGCTCTCTGTGACAGCACTAGAGATTTTCTAACTTTTGGGGAGTCTGGAAGGTCTCTGCAAGCATACCTTTGTAGGGTGCAGAGGTACAATACATTTGGAAAATCTTCAGACCCTTTCAACTTTTTCACCCTTTTGCTATGTTGGGGCCTTTTGCCTAAAAATAATAACAAAAAATCAATGTTTTCCCCAATCAAATTGGCACTCAATACCCCATAATGAGAAAGTGAAAACAGAATTTAGGAATTTTTGCAAATGTTTTAAAAGGAAAAACTAAAATTTGGACATAAGTATTCAGACACTTGGCATTTAGCTCTGGAGATGAACATCTTTGAGATGTTTCTACACCTTGATTAGAGTTGAAGCAACCAGGCCGCAGGGGCGCCTATGAAATGCTTCAGAGAATACTTCAATACAAAAATGCTTTCATACAAAAGGTTAGTGCTGTAGGATTCCTTAGTAGGCTGGGAAAAGGGTGCATCCAAGCTTTCCCTTTGGTGTCAGAGAGTTCATTTTCGATGTCCCAGCCTAAGATCCACACTATGCTATAACAGCCAGGCAATGGATATAATAACTTCCTTACTTGATACCAGTAACCCACAGGGCGGTTTCCATTAGCGGCAGACAATACTCATCTGCTCCATTCTTTGTATTGGGCAATTTCTGGTAACTGGGTCTACACTCCCGAGAGGGGTAGATGTGGATAGATAACCGAGCGCCTAGTCGTCTGGTCGTGTCAGTGGCCTTTGAGCTCCTCCTGGTCACAAATGTAGTGGAGTCCATAAACTAAAATGTAGCTTTCACCTCCACCCTCTCTATATCCTGAGTGCGCTGATCTGTATAAAGTAGCTCTTGAGATGTTGGCACAATCCCTCGGCTTGGCCAGGGCCAAGGGCTAACAAGGCAGCTACATGGTGGACTGCCTTCTCTTCCTCCTCACTCTCTCCTCTAACAACTGAACTGCATTGGCACTAAACTGGTTTCTGACCTGTGAAATACATATAAAGCTTGTGTAACAGCACCACCTAGTGGTGTAAAATAGGAATGACAATCCACCAGCCTGGTAGGACCAACCAATCAATGCAGCACTCCAACCAATCTGGGCTTTATAACAGAGTGGCCAAAAAGACGCATCTCCTCAGTAAAAGACATATGAAAGTCACTTGGAATTGGCAAAAAAAAGCATCTAAAGGACTCGCAAGCTGTGAGAGACAAGATTCTCTGGTCTGATGAAACCAAAACTTTTGGCATCAATTCTTTCGTGTTTGGAAGAAACCAGGCACTGCTCATTGTCCAGTACCATCTCTATGGGGAAGCATGGTGGTGGCAGCAGGGAAACTGAATGGAGCAAAGTACAGAGAAATTCTTAATGAAAAACTGATACAGGGTCTTCTGGACCTCAGACTGGGCTAGAGATTCACTTTCCTACAAGACAATAACCCTAAGCACACAGCGAAGACCATACAGGAGCAGCTTAGGGACAACTCTGTGAATGTCCGTGAGCGGCCCCACCAGAGAAAATGGCTGACCACTGATGGTCCCCATCCAACCTGATAGAGCCTGAAGGGATCTGCAGAGAGAACGTCAGAAAATCCCCAAATCCAGGTGTGCCAAATCTTGTGGGCATCATCCCCAAGAAGACTGGAGGCTGGAATTGCTGACAAAGGGGCTTCAACTAAGTCCTGAGTAACGGGTGTGAATACTTATGTCAATGGATGATTTCAGTTTTTCCATTTCCATAAATCATCAAAGAATTAGATTTTTAACAAAATAGGGGTCATTTATCAAACTGGTGTAAAGTAGAACTGGTTCAGTTACCCATAGCAACCAATCAGATTCCACCTTTCATTTTCCAAAGGATCTGTCCAAAATGAAAGGTGGAACACCATTTTCATAAATGATCCCCTATGTTTTCACTTTCTCATTAGGGGGTATTGAGTGCAGAATCATGGCAAAAAACTTTTTTTTAAAGAAAAATGTGTCAACAGAAAATGACCTATTGTTTGAATCACATTTTAATGTTTAACATATTTTTAAAGAATTATTATTATTGATTATTTTTAATTTTCCATGTCAATATCTATATTTAAACAAAAACCATAAAATCCTGCAGTTCTCATACTGGCCACTAGTGTAATAATAGGCACCACTCCTTGTTCTGTACAGATCAGTTTACTGCAGTTATCTGCTTATCTGACATTCTAATCTTGCCTGTAATGATATCACCTCCCTGTATAGATAAGACAGGATCCACATACACAATAGGTGATTGTTAAAGCTTATCTCTTCTTTCCTTGTACAATGACCTCTGCACAGGTCACAGAGCATGCCCAGAAAAACTCTCCATAGAAGTCAATAGGGTCCCGTCCTGACCATTGCATCTGTGGCCCATGGGGCTGCCATAAAGCAATGCTTAATGCTTAAGGGGGGTATTCGCATCTCAGAAATGTAGTTTGTATAGTTAGATATAGCCATACCAATATAATTACTAATAGAATGTATTTATATAAAATGTACCGTTTAGAAGATTTTCCTATTTGTATATCCATTGTCCCACACACATCAGTCAGGCCGTTGCCCCTGGTTACGACCACCGTGACCATGTAGTAGTGGTGGTCGGCTTGCTCTTGCTCAGACCCTCTCTGAGGTAACTGCTGTATTGTGAACACACATTACATGAACATGCGGAGACACATCTTAGGGTTGTAGCATTTTTGTCTGCGCCTCCAAAACGCAGAGAAACGGATCCTGTTCTAAGATCAATTCATCTCTATGGAGCAGGATCCGTTTATAAGGTCTCCGTTTGGACGGATCCTGCTCATTGCATCTTGGACTGGTAGCGTCCAAAACGCAGATGTGAAAGTATCCCTAAGATGTGTCTCCACATGCTCATATAATGTGCGCTCACAATACAGCAGTTACCTCAGAGCAGGTTTGAAAAGGAGCAAGCCGGCCACCACTACTACATGGCCAAGGTGGTCGTAACCAGGGGCAACGGCCTGACTGATGTGTGTGGGACAATGGATATACAAATAGGCAAATCTTCTAAACGGTACATTTTATAAATACATTCTATTAGTAATAATACTGGTATGGCTATATCTAACTATACAAACTACATTCTGAGATGGGAATACCCACTTTAATGCTTTTCTAAATGCTGTTAAAAACAGCTTAGGCAAGATGGCCGCTCCCATAATCATGTTCAGGAAATAGCATTAAAAAATCTGCAATCAGAAAATAAAAACAGCAAAAAGGCATAGTTGTTGCTACCTGGCCATGCAGTCTGCCTTTAAACATATTTGTGACAGGATGGGTCATTCTAAAGCAGGGGCAGATTGACCATACACCTTACAGGGAAATTTCCCGGTGGGCTGATGCCCAGGGGGATACCCAAGCCCCCCAGCTGTGCCGCTGGCTAGGTACAGAATAAGCTATCAGTGGTAATTAACTCTGTGAGAATAAGGTACCTCTGTACCTGGCCAGCGACATGTCCTCCTGAATTCAACTATGTCCCACATATCACCTCCTAAGGCCCCTGCTCCATATCTTAATCAGAGTCTACTGGATGAGGAGGAGATAAAATGGCCGCTATTGATGGCCAACTCAGAGGGAAAGCTTTAGGGGCAATATACTGTGCTGCACAGTGATATTTTACGATACGGTATTGCTGACCTCCCTACTTTTGTTGCCAAGCCTCTTGCCAATTTAGATCCTCCTACAATATGGAGCCACTTTTAGGTATTTTTTTCCAGGGCCACTTTAGGTTCCCAATCCGCCCATGTTCTAAAGAGTTCCCGGAATTCCAGGGTGGTCCTGTACTATGATGTCATCTCTGCTACAAGTCGCTTCCTGAAATGTTCTCCCTCTTAGAGATTCCAACATCACCTGTGAGTGGTATTACTGTAAAGTGGAAGAAACCACGGCAACTCAGTCACAAAGTAGAGACCACGTAAGATGACAAACCGGGGTCGCCAGGCAGTATAGTGCATAAAAGTCAACGCTCTGCGGACTTCATAACTACAGAGTCCAAACCTCTACTGTTATTAACATTAGCACAACAACTGTGCTGTGCCAGGAGCTTCATGGCATGGACTTCCATGACCGAGCAGGTAGGTGCCTGCAAGCCTTATATCAACAAGCACAATGCCACGTGTTGGATGGAGTGGTGTAAAGCACACCGACACTGGACTCTGGAGCAGTGGAGTGAAGTCTGATGGATGAGTCTGGGTTTGGTGAATGCCAGGAGAATGTTACCTGCCTGACTGTATTGTGCCAGCTATAAAGTATGGTGCGCAATAGGTCAGTGATCAAAAATTCCGCAGGTGAGCAGAATGGCACCCATGCCCACCAGGGAGAGAGAAGTTGCAGCAGACACAGAGCACGTCATAACAATGATAATATATAATATAGTACCTATGGCTATTGTAGGCAAAGGTGTAGTACTCAAACTGACCACTAGATGTCAGTATAGCAGCATATCTAAAGGGTGATATTATCATTACTATTAGAGATGAGTGAATCGAAGCTGATGAAGTGGAATTCGATCCGAATTTCAGGAATTATTCGATTCGCACCAAATGCGAATTTCCTGGCGATTTGTGGTAACGAATCGCTATTTTTTTCACTGAAATGGTGGCTTCACATGTTTGGACATAAAGCAAGGAACATGAGGGAGGGATCACCCACAATACCATGCATGCAGCCAATCAGCAGCCAGCCAGCCCTGTGATGTCACAGCCATATAAATACCCTCACAGCCAATTTGGACTCTCTCATTCTCCAGTGAACTTAGTGCAGGGAGAGATGTTTGCAGGTGCTAGGGAAACTGATAGAAAACCTCATCAAACATACATATCGCTCAATAGAAGTGTAGGGAAAGGATAGGGAGGAAAGTATTGAAGCAGAACAGGGTTCAATAAGGGTTTTTAGAGACAGTGTGAGATATATAAAGAAGTGCAACAACAGGGTAATAAGAAAAATCGTATCGCACCTTGGTGCAGTCACTGGGATTCAAAATTGCCATGCTACAGCTGCTCATGTCAGGTTTGCCTCTGTAAGGGTGCATTCACACGAACGTATGTGGTTTGCGGTCCGCAAATCATGGATCCGTTGGAACGTTAAAAAATACATTTGGTTTCCGCAATATTTCCGTGTCCGTTCTGTACGTCCGCATAACACGGACGTATTGTTTCCGTTGGTCTTCCGTTTTTCACGGTCCGCAAAAAAAAAAGAAAAAAAATAAATACATTTACATGTCCAACCCCTGTTAACACCAAAAAAAGGTCACATGATCACACTGGCGCCATTTGCTACAGCTTTTCACAGCGTAGTGTGCTCTGTTAGATTCCTCTGTGTTCTTACATTGGTTTCTGGCGATTCTTTGTGCTAATCATGCCTAAAAGACCTGTGGATAAGGTTCTCTTGTACTGGCTTCTATCTCGGAACTTCGGAGAGCAAAACACCATGTTGGACGAGGAACCGAGGAGGAAAGCGGCAGTGGGTTCACCCCATAGTCTCCCAGCGCAGCA
>ONZH01010431.1:0-12819 GCA_900303285.1 Rhinella marina
TAGCTGAGTGTTATATACAGGAGTACCGCTGTAGCTGAGTGTTATATACAGGACCGCTGTAGCTTAGTGTTATATACAGAGTACCGCTGTGCTAGTGTTATATACAGGAGGTACCCTGCTGTAGCTGAGTGTTATATACAGGAGAGCGGTAGCTGAGTGTTATATACAGGAGTACCGCTGTAGCTGAGTGTTATATACAGGAGAGTACCGCTGTAGCTGAGTGTTATATACAGGAGTACGCTGCAGCTGAGTGTTATATACAGGAGTACCGCGTAGCTGGTGTTATATACAGGAGTACCGTATATACAGGATACCGCTGTAGGAGTGTTACAGGATACCGCTGTAGCTGAGTGTTATATACAGGAGTACCGCTGTAGCTGAGTGTTATATACGGAGTATGTACTGAGTGTGTATATACAGGAGTACCGCTGTAGCTGAGTGTTATATACAGGAGTACCACTGTAGCTCAGTGTTATATACAGGAGTACCGCTGTAGCTGAGCAGTGTTAGTATAGTACCGCTGTAGCTGAGTGTTATATACAGGAGTACAGGAGTGTTATATACAGGAGTACCGCTGTAGCGGAGTGTTATATACAGGAGTACCAAGCTGTAGGAGTACTAGTGTTATATACAGGAGTACCGCTGTAGCTGATATACAGTGTTATACAGGAGTACCGCTGTAGCTGAGTGTTATATACAGGAGTAGCTGTAGTGTTACAGGAGTACCGCTGTAGCTCAGTGTGTATATGTTACAGGAGTACCGCTGTAGCTGTAGCAGTGTTATATACAGGAGTACCGCTGTAGCTGATATACAGTACCGCTGTATATACAGGAGTACCGCTGTAGCGGAGTGTTATATACAGGAGTACCACTGTAGCTGTAGCAGTGTTATATACAGGAGTACCGCTGTAGCTGAGTGTTATATACAGGAGTACCGCTGTAGCTGAGTGTTATATACAGGAGTACCGCTGTAGCTGAGTGTTATATACAGGAGTACCGCTGTAGCTGAGTGTTATATACAGGAGTACCGCTGTAGCTCAGTGTTAGCTGAGTACGCTGTAGCTGTAGCAGTGTTATATACAGGAGTACCGCTTACAGTAGCTGAGTGTTATATACAGGAGTACCGCTAGTGAGTGTTTAGGAGTCCGCATGCTAAGTGTATATACAGGAGTACCGCTGAGCTGTTTATATACAGGAGTACCGCTGTAGTGCAGGAGTACTGTTATATACAGGTAGTACAGCTCAGCAGCTGTGTATATATACAGGAGTACCGCTGTAGCTGAGTGTTATATACAGGAGTACCGCTGTAGCTGTGTTATACTACAGCTGTAGCTGTGTATATACAGGAGTACAGGAGTACTGCAGTAGCTGTGTGTGTTATATACACAGGAGTACAACCGCAGCTGAGTGTTATATACAGGAGTACCGCTGTAGCTGAGTGTTATATACAGGAGTACCGCTGTAGCTGAGTGTTATATACAGGAGTACCGCTGTAGCTGAGTGTTATATACAGGAGTACCGCTGTAGCTGAGTGTTATATACAGGAGTACCGCTGTAGCTGAGTGTTATACAGGATCAGGAGTACCGTAGCTGAGTAGCCGCTGAGCTGTTATATACAGGATACCAGGCAGCTGTTTATATACAGGAGTACCGCTGTAGCTGTGTTATATACAGGAGTACCGCTGTAGCTCAGTGCTTATATATACAGAGTACAGGCAGCTGAGTGTTAGGAGTACAGGAGTACGCTGTAGCTGAGTGTTATATACAGGAGTACCGCTGTAGCTGAGTGTTATATACAGGAGTACCGCTGTAGCTGAGTGTTATATACAGGAGTACCGCTGTAGCTGAGTGTTATATACAGGAGTACCGCTGTAGCTGAGTTATATACAGGAGTACCGCCTGCGTATATACAGCTGAGTGTTATATACAGGAGTACCGCTGTAGCTGAGTGTTATATACAGGAGTACAGCCAGAGCTATGTGTGTTATACACAGGAGTACAACCGCAGCTGAGTGTTATATACAGGAGTACCGCTGTAGCTGAGTGTTATATACAGGAGTACCGCTGTAGCTGAGTGTTATATACAGGAGTACCGCTGTAGCTCAGTGTTATATACAGGAGTACCGCTGTAGCTCAGGAGTGTTATATACAGGAGTACCGCTGTAGCTGTGTTATAGGAGTGTGTATGATACAGGAGTACCGCTGTAGCTGAGTGTTATATACAGGAGTACCGCTGTAGCTGAGTGTTATATACAGGAGTACCGCTGTAGCTGAGTGTTATATACAGGAGTACAGGAGTATACAGGAGTACTGTAGCTGAGTGTTATATACAGGAGTACCGCTGTAGCTACCGCTGAGCTGTTTATATACAGGAGTACCGCTGTAGCTGAGTGTTATATACAGGAGTACCGCTGTATAGTACAGGAGTACCGCTGTAGCTGAGTGTTCAGATACCGAGCTGAGTGTTACAGGAGTAGCCGCTGTAGTACCGCTGTAGCTCAGTGTTATATACAGGAGTACCGCTGTAGCTGAGTGTTATATACAGGAGTACCGCTGTAGCTGAGTGTTATATACAGGAGTACCGCTGTAGCTGTGTGTGTCTGGTGAAAGTTATGACAGGTGACATTGGAAAACCATCAGAATATTTATTGTTGCAGATGAAGAGGCAATGAGACCCTTAGGAGGCGCTCCGCAGCTCTTCTGCTTTATCTATTATTTTTCAATAAAAAAACATCAAACTTTAATAACAAAATATAAATATAAAATAAATTCTGTGTAAACATTCAGGATTCTGGACCACAGAGCTTACAATCTTATATCACCATGGACACGTGAGGTGAGGCTGTCAGCCCCCGGTTATTGCTGGAAAAGGGGCTAAAATATCTGCACCAATACTAAAAACAATGAACCAGAACAGCCGGACCCTGGGGAACGTCCCGAGAAGGCTCCTCCACAATTTTCCTTGCTTCCATCCCGGAGTGATGGGGGTTCATCGCACAGCTTTCCCCATGACCTCATCCATACCGAGGATGCATGCCAGCTACCAGTTAACCCTTCCCTGCCAACAGCTCTCCTAGTGAGAGCCACAGGCAATGCCATAGGGAAGAACAGTGAGAAATATCCACTGCCACTCAGAACTCTTACTACCGGACATTACATAAAGAGAACCTGTCACCCTGTAATCTGCAGGCAGTGTGTTATAGAGCAGAAGGAGCTGAGCAGATTGTGTATAAAGGGGACCTACCAACAGGATATGCAGTGCAGTCTGCAGACAGAAGGAGCTGAGCAGATTGGTAGATAGTTTTCTGGAAAAAGATTCAGTAAAACATTTCAATCATCTCTCTGCTCATGAAATGCTCATTCTGATCTCAGTTGTACACAGGGGCATTTTATCAGTAATAGACAGAACTATCTGTGTAGCAGTGTAGTGTAGTTGTACACAGGGAGGTGTTATCAGTGATAGTATTCTCTGTGTAAGTGTGTATACATAGATAGCTGTCAGTCACTGATAGTTGTACACGGGGAGGTGTTATCTGTGATAGTATTCTCTGTGTAAGTGTGTATACATAGATAGCTGTCAGTCACTGATAGTTGTACACAGGGAGGTGTTATCAGTGATGGTATTCTCTGTGTAAGTGTGTATACATAGATAGCTGTCAGTCACTGATAGTTGTACACAGGGAGGTGTTATCAGTGATAGTATTCTCTGTGTAAGTGTGTATACATAGATAGCTGTCAGTCACTGATAGTTGTACACAGGGAGGTGTTATCAGTGATAGTATTCTCTGTGTAAGTGTGTATACAGAGATAGCTGTCAGTCACTGATAGTTGTACACAGGGAGGTGTTTATCAGTGATGATAGTATTCTCTGTGTAAGTGTGTATACATAGATAGCTGTCAGTCACTGATAGTTGTACACAGGGAGGTGTTATCAGTGATAGTATTCTCTGTGTAAGTGTGTATACAGAGATAGCTGTCAGTCACTGATAGTTGTACACAGGGAGGTGTTATCAGTGATAGTATTCTCTGTGTAAGTGTGTATACATAGATAGCTGTCAGTCACTGATAGTTGTACACAGGGAGGTGTTATCAGTGATAGTATTTCTCTGTGTAAGTGTGTATACAGAGATAGCTGTCAGTCACTGATAGTTGTACACAGGGGAGGTGTTATCAGTGATAGTATTCTCTGTGTAAGTGTGTATACATAGATAGCTGTCAGTCACTGATAGTTGTACACAGGGAGGTGTTATCAGTGATAGTATTCTCTGTGTAAGTGTGTATACATAGATAGCTGTCAGTCACTGATAGTTGTACACGGGGAGGTGTTATCAGTGATAGTATTCTCTGTGTAAGTGTGTATACATAGATAGCTGTCAGTCACTGATAGTTGTACACAGGGAGGTGTTATCAGTGATAGTATTCTCTGTGTAAGTGTGTATACATAGATAGCTGTCAGTCACTGATAGTTGTACACAGGGGAGGTGTTATCAGTGATAGTATTCTCTGTGTAAGTGTGTATACATAGATAGCTGTCAGTCACTGATAGTTGTACACAGGGAGGTGTTATCAGTGATAGTATTCTCTGTGTAAGTGTGTATACATAGATAGCTGTCAGTCACTGATAGTTGTACACGGGGAGGTGTTATCAGTGATAGTATTCTCTGTGTGTAAGTGTGTATACATAGATAGCTGTCAGTCACTGATAGTTGTACACAGGGAGGTGTTATCAGTGATAGTATTTCTCTGTGTAAGTGTGTATACATAGATAGCTGTCAGTCACTGATAGTTGTACACGGGAGGTGTTATCAGTGATAGTATTCTCTGTGTAAGTGTGTATACATAGATAGCTGTCAGTCACTGATAGTTGTACACGGGGAGGTGTTATCAGTGATAGTATTCTCTGTGTAAGTGTGTATACAGATAGCTGTCAGTCACTGATAGTTGTACACGGGGAGGTGTTATCAGTGATAGTATTCTCTGTGTAAGTGTGTATACATAGATAGCTGTCAGTCACTGATAGTTGTACACAGGGGAGGTGTTATCAGTGATAGTATTCTCTGTGTAAGTGTGTATACATAGATAGCTGTCAGTCACTGATAGTTGTACACAGGGGAGGTGTTATCAGTGATTGATAGTATTCTCTGTGTAAGTGTGTATACATAGATAGCTGTCAGTCACTGATAGTTGTACACAGGGGAGGTGTTATCAGTGATAGTATTCTCTGTGTAAGTGTGTATACATAGATAGCTGTCAGTCACTGATAGTTGTACACGGGGAGGTGTTATCAGTGATAGTATTCTCTGTGTAAGTGTGTATACAGAGATAGCTGTCAGTCACTGATAGTTGTACACAGGGAGGTGTTATCAGTGATAGTATTCTCTGTGTAAGTGTGTATACATAGATAGCTGTCAGTCACTGATAGTTGTTACACAGGGAGGTGTTATCAGTGATAGTATTCTCTGTGTAAGTGTGTATACATAGATAGCTGTCAGTCACTGATAGTTGTACACAGGGGAGGTGTTATCAGTGATAGTATTCTCTGTGTAAGTGTGTATACATAGATAGCTGTCAGTCACTGATAGTTGTACACGGGGAGGTGTTATCAGTGATAGTATTCTCTGTGTAAGTGTGTATACATAGATAGCTGTCAGTCACTGATAGTTGTACACAGGGAGGTGTTATCAGTGATAGTATTCTCTGTGTAAGTGTGTATACATAGATAGATGTCAGTCACTGCTAAGACCTCCTCGGTGAACAATTGAGCTCACAAAGTGCAGAGATTTTGATTTATAGGAGACAGTATAAAAGAGAGAACAGAATATATATATATATATATATATATATATATATCTATATATAGAGAGAGAGGGTGTAACATGGATCCCCCCACTTTCTGCCCTGTACACACCCTAAGATTTCCCAGAATTATGTTGATGACCTTTAACCTGTACTTTGGGGGAGGAGATGTGACAATGGATCCCACACTCCAGTCATGTAACTGTTACTCTGTATTTGAGGGTTGTTATACTGGTCATTGACTGACAGCACATGTCACTACGTTTATGTTACAACGTGCAGATGTTACAACGTTACATTGTTCAGGCGTCGTTGCAATGTTTCGTTTTCAGATTCTTATTCTGACCTAGAAGATGTCAGATTATTTTGGATGGCGATTGCCACGGGTGCCGCAGGGGGTAGATTGTAAGCTCCGGGGCAGCAGAATTCCCACAAATCCAACGTCTATTATAATAAATACAGTCCAGGTTAGAGACCTTCATGGTATGGGGGGGGGGTACTGTCATACTGGCGGCCATCTTGGAGACTGGGGTGTAGGGAGAGCCCTTACCTTGGCCGTCTTATGACATTCTGCCGCGCAGATTACCATCCTGGGATCCCGTACGGACCAGTCACAGGGGAGATCAGCGGCGCCCGGTACCATGTGTCTCAGTCTCCGGCTGTTGTTATTATTACAGTTCCCATAAGCGGTTCTGGCGAGCAGCCGGGGGCTCATGGTCCTAGTGCCCTCCCTCAGCGCCGCGCCGTCCGCCTGTATTGACAGGGTGATCTTTTTGATGGAGCGCACCAGAGATCCCGGACCTATGGGATTCTCAGGACTGCGGGAGCGGCCGGACCCCCGCTGAGGTGAGGAGTAGTCAGAGACACGTTCGCTCAGAGACATCGAGGCAGAGTCCATCCCCGGGCTGGAGGTAGATAAATCCGGACATTTTGGGACGGAGAGTCTTGTTCCAATAGTAAACGGCTGCGGCTTCCTCATGGCGGTCGCTGTCGTCAGGATTTACCGGCTGCTGGTGGCGCTCTCCTGGGGAAAGAACGCAGACATGAGGATTGGAGACACAACCAGGGTCCTGGGGCCCCTCTACTGCTCTCTGGTGACCAGCCCAACCGACCCTCACACCGACGACAACAGCCGCACTAATGACCCCCAGCAGCAGATCCCTATAGATTACACTGCCTGTACAGGAGATTGTCAAAAGATCCCTATAGATCACACTGCCTGCACATTACATTGTCGGCAGATCCTAAGATCGCACAGATCCTATAGATTACACTGCCTGGAGATTGTCAAAAGATCCCTATAGATTACACTGCCTGTACAGAGATTGTCAAAGATCCCTATATAATACACTGCCTGCACATTACATTGTCGGCAGATCCCTATAGATTACACTGCCTGTACAGGAGATTGTCAGCAGATCCCTATAGATTACACTGCCTGTACAGGAGATTGTCAGCAGATCCCTATAGATTACACTGCCTGTACAGTACGTTGTCAGCATCCCTATAGATACACTGCCTGTAAGTTGTCGCAGATCCTATAGATTACACTGCCTGTACAGTACATTGTCAGCAGATCCCTATAGATTACACTGCCTGTACAGGAGATTGTCAAGATCCCTATATAATACACTGCCTGCACATTACATTGTCTGCAGATCCCTATAGATTACACTGCCTGTACAGTACGTTGTCAGCAGCATCCCTATAGATTACACTGCCTGTACAGTACGTTGTCAGCAGAGATCCCTATAGATTACACTGCCTGTACAGTACATTGTCAGCAGATCCCTATAGATTACACTGCCTGTACAGTACGTTGTCAGCAGATCCCTATAGATTACACTGCCTGCACAGTACATTGTCTGCAGATCCCTATAGATACACTGCCTGTACAGTACGTGTCAGCAGATTACATTCAGAGAATAGAATTACACTGCCTGTACAGGAGATTGTCAGCAGATCCCTATAGATTACACTGCCTGTACAGGAGATTGTCAGCAGATCCTATAGATTACACTGCTGTACAGGAGATTGATAGATCCCTATAGTCCCTACACTGCCTGTACGGGAGATTGTCAGCAGATCCCTAGATTACACTGCTGTACGGTAATTGTCAGCAGATCCTATAGATTACTGCCTGTACAGTAGTCAGCAGATCCCATAGATTAGCACTGTCAGCAGATCCTATCAGATACACTATTAGATCACTGCCTGTACAGCATATAGATTACAGCTTGTCACTGCGACATCCCTATTGTCAGATACAGCAGATCTATAGATTACACTGCTGTACAGTACATTGTCAGCAGATCCCTATAGATTACACTGCCTGTACAGTACGTTGTCAGCAGATCCCTATAGATTACACTGCCTGTACAGTACAATTGTCAGCAGATCCTATAGATTACACTGCCTGTCAGTACATTGTCAAGCAGATCCCTATAGATTACACTGCCTGTAAGTAGATTTGTCAGCAGATCCCTATAGATTACACTGCCTGTACAGTACAGCAGATCCTATAGATTACACTGCCTGTACAGATCAGCAGATCCTATAGATTACCTGTACAGGAGATTGTCAGCAGATTCCCTATAGATTACACTGCCTGTACAGTACAGTCAGCAGATCCCTATAGATTACACTGCCTGTACAGTAGTTGTCAGCAGATCCCTATAGATTACACTGCCTGTACAGTACATGTCAGCAGATCCCTATAGATTACACTGCCTGTACAGTACATTGTCAGCAGATCCCTATAGATTACACTGCCTGTACAGTACATTGTCAGCAGATCCCTATAGATTACACTGCCTGTACAGTACGTTGTCAGCAGATCCCTATAGATTACACTGCCTGTACAGATTGTCAGCAGATCCCTATAGATTACACTGCCTGTACAGGAGATTGTCAGCAGATCCCTATAGATTACACTGCCTGTACAGTACATTGTCAGCAGATCCCTATAGATTACACTGCCTGTACAGGAGATTGTCAGCAGATCCCTATAGATTACACTGCCTGTACAGGTAGATTGTCAGCAGATCCCTATAGATTACACTGCCTGTACAGGAGATAATCAGCAGATCCCTATAGATTACACTGCCTGTACAGTACGTTGTCAGCAGATCCCTATAGATTACACTGCCTGTACAGGAGATTGTCAGCAGATCCCTATAGATTACACTGCCTGTACAGTACATTGTCAGCAGATCCCTATAGATTACACTGCCTGTACAGTACGTTGTCAGCAGATCCCTATAGATTACACTGCCTGTACAGTAGATTGTCAGCAGATCCCTATAGATTACACTGCCTGTACAGTACATTGTCAGCAGATCCCTATAGATTACACTGCCTGTACAGTACATTGTCAGCAGATCCCTATAGATTACACTGCAGTGAGAGATACAGTCAGCAGATCCCTATAGATTACACTGCCTGTACAGTAGATTGTCAGCAGATCCCTATAGATTACACTGCCTGAACATAGATTGTCAGCAGATCCCTAATAGATTACACTGCTGTACAGTACATTGTTAGCAGATCCCCCTATAGATTACACTGCTGCACAGTAGATTGTCAGCAGATCCTATGATTACACTGCCTGTACAGTAGATTTCAGAGATCCCTATAGATTACACTGCCTGTAATACATTTAGCAGATCCCTATAGATTACACTGACAGGACAGTATTGTCAGCAGATCCCTATAGATTACACTGCCGTACAGGAGAAATCAGCAGATCCCTATAGATTACACTGCCTGTACACAGATGATCACTGCCTGTAGAAGTCCCTATAGATTCACTGCCTGAACAGGAGATTGTCAGCAGATCCCTATGATTCACTGCCAGTACAGACAGATCCTATAGATTACACTGCCTGAGGCAGATCATAGGTCCTGTAGATAGGCCTGACTGTCGCTTTCAGTAGGGACTGTCCCTCCAAATCCCGGTCTGAGCAGATCCTAACGGATCTATGGTCACACACTGGGGTCCTGATAAGAAGTCTGCACCTCACATCCAGGGAGAAGGACCAAGGAGCAGAGAGGGCTGCGCTCAAAAGTAGGGACTGTCCCTCCAAAATAGGGGCTCGGGATTGAGGGGGGTGAGTCTGTGGACATGCGGCAGGACATCGCCGCTGATCTGTCGGGACGATCTCGGGGCAGCAGCGATCTCTCTCCATCCTCCCGCCTGTGTCAGTTCAGCGCCCTCTTCCTGAGGTGTGAGGCTCCCCATACCTCCCTCCTGGGGCCCCTCACCCACCTTCCTGGCCAGGCTGAGCAGGCAGAGCACACAGCTGAGCACGGCTTCCCGGAACTGGTCGGACGTCAGATAGTCCCAGAGCCGCCGGAGCAGGAGGGAGAGGCGGCCCCCGGCCCAGCGCGCCCCCCGCCTCAGGTGCCGGCCCCCGGACACGGCCGCCCGACTGCCCAGAACCCGGAGCAGCAGGAGCGGGACAGGCATGGCGAGGAGACCTGCAAGACAGGAGAGGGAGAGGGTCAGGTCTGAGGGGTGAGGTCAGCGCTAACTCATAACTTCAGCTCTACATCATACTGTCAGCTCTACCTCATACCGTCTGTACTACAGTCAGCACTACTTCATACCGTCAGTTCTACCGTCAGTGCTAAGTCATACCGTCAGCACTATGTCATACCGTCAGCGCTACGTCATACCGTCGGTACTACAGTCAGCAATACGTCATACCGTCAGCTCTACAACAGTCAGCTTTACGTCATACCGTCAGTTCTACCGTCAACGCTAAGTCATACCGTCAGTACTACCTCATACTGTCAACTCTACGTCATACCGTCAGCACAAGTCCTACCTCACACACTGTAAATTATACCGTCATACCCACTGGCGTACATAGAGAAGTAAGGGCCCCATAGCAAGGATCAGACCGGGCCCCCCACACAGGACAGAAGGGTTTCCCCCTAAACCCCTTTCAGTGACCCTTGGGCCATTTCTCCACTGCCTCATTTACTAAAAGTTGTTCCTTTAGAACAGTGTTCCCCAGCTACAGTCCTCAGGGCCACCTACCGGTCATGATTTGGGGATATCCCACAGAATGAAGACCTGAGGTAAGTCCTGATGGATGGACACTTATTATATCACCTGCTGAATACTAAGGAAATCCTGAAAACATGTCCAGCAGGTGAGTCCTGAGGACCGGAGGAGAGGAGCCCTGATCTAGAGGGTGGAGTCCGGGCCAAGTGTTCACCTCCAGCAGAAGAGGAGATGACCCCAACTAAGACTGAGCCCCACAGCAGTCACATGGTCTGCCGCTATATCTCCTGTACATTACACCGTCATATCTCCTGTACACTGTACACTACACCGTCATATCTCCTCTACACTGTACATTAGACCGTCATATCTCCTGTACATTACACCGTCATATCATATTCCTGTACACTGTACATTACACCGTCATATCTCCTCTACACTGTACATTACAGCCGTCATATCTCTCTACACTGTACATTACACATATCTCCTGTACATCATTACCGTGTACATTACAACCGTCATATCTCCTGTACACTGTACATTACACCGTCATATCTCTCTACACTGTACAGTTACACCGTCATATCTCCTGTACACTGTACATTAACGTCATATCTCCTCTACATGTAACACCTCTACACGTACATTACACCGTCATATCATACACCGTCATATCCCTCTACACTGTACATTACACCGTCATATTCTCTGTACACTGTACATTACACGTCATATCCCTCTAGCTACACTGTACATAACGTCATATCTCCTCTACACTGTACATTACACCGTCATATCCCCTCTACAACTGTACATTACAACCGTCATATCTCCTCTACACTGTACATTACACCGTCATATCCCTGTACACTGTACATGATACACACTGTAACAGTCAAATCTCCTCTACACTGTACATTAACCGTCATATCCCCGCTACACTGTACATTACACCGTCATATCCTCCTGTACATTACATATCTGTGTACATCATACCACCTGTCATATCTCCTCTACACTGTACATTACAACCGTCATATCCCCTGTACATTACACCGTCATATCTCCTCTACTGTACATTACACGTCATGTATTACTCATCCTCTACACTGTACCTCATATCTGTACACTGTACATACATCTCCTCTACACTGTACATTCATATACACTGTACATTACATAATCTCTCTACACTGTACATTACACGTGTCGTCATATCTCCTCTACACTGTACATTACACCGTCATATCTCCTCTCATGTATTACACGTATATCTCCTCTACACACTGTACATTACATGTCATATCCTCTCATATCTACATTAATTAACACTGTACAACACCGTCATATCTCCTGTACACTGTACATTACGAGCGTCATATCTCCTCTACACTGTACATTACACCGTCATATCTCCTCTACACTGTACATTACACCGTCATATCTCCTCTACACTGTACATTACACCGTCATATCTCCTCTACAACTGTACATTTCAGTCTCATTCCCCTCTACACTGTACATTAGACCTCATATCTCCTGACACTGTACATTACACCTCATATCTCTGTACACTGTACATTACCCGTCATATCCCTCTACATGTACATTACCGTCATATCTCCTCACACTGTACATTACACCGTCATATCTCCTCTACACTGTACATTACACCGTCATATCCCTGTACACTGTACATTACACCGTCATATCTCCTCTACACTGTACATTATACCGTCATATCTCCTGTACACTGTACATTACACCGTCATATCCCTCTACACTGTACATTACACCGTCATATCTCCTCTACACTGTACATTACACCGTCATATCTCCTCTACACTGTACATTACTTCGTCATACCCCTTACACACGTCATTATACCGTACACTGTATCCCATTACATTATTACACCGTCATATCTCCTCTACACTGTACATTACACATAAACACTCATATCTCCTCTACACTGTACATTACACTTCATTCTCCTCTACACTGTACAT
>ONZH01010432.1:0-40153 GCA_900303285.1 Rhinella marina
ACAGAAGAGGGTACCAGTGCTCAGTCCTTCTTAACTCTTGAGCGTGTATGGGCTGAAGAGGAGGAGGAGGAGGAGGAGGAAATGGAGAGTCAGGCCAGTGAGGAGAGGGAATTCTTGCGTGTTGGGACTCTGGTGCACATGGCAGACTTCATGTTAGGCTGCCTATCCCGTGACCCTCGTGTTAGAAGCATTTTTTCAAACCACCGATTACTGGGTGTTCACTCTCCTGGACCCACGGTACAAGCAGAACCTTTTCACTCTCATCCCTGCAGAGGAAAGGAGTATGAGAGTGAATAGATATCAACAGGCCCTGGTGCACAAGCTGAAACAATCCTTCCCATCTGACGCCGCTAGCGGCAGAGGGCATGGTTCTGTAGGCCAAGTAGCGGGGGAGAGGAGCCGAGCAGGCAGCTTGTCCAGCACTGGCAGGGGAATGCTCTCCAAGGCCTTTGCCAGTTTTATGTCACCCCAGCAAGACACTGTCACCTGTCCCCAGTCTAGGCAGAGTAGGGGGGAGCTGTACAGAAAGATGGTGAGGGAGTACCTAGCTGACCATACCAACGTCCGGACCGATCACTCTGCTCCATACAACTACTGGGTTTCAAAGCTGGACACGTGGCCTGAACTGGCGCTGTATGCCTTGGAGGTGCTGGCCTGCCCTGCCGCTAGCGTGCTGTCAGAGTGGGTATTCAGTGCAGCTGGTGGCGTCATCACCGATAAGCGTACACGCCTGTCAACTGACAGCGCTGACAGGCTGATGCTTATTAAAATGAAGAAAGCCTGGATTTCACCGGAATTCAAATCTCCTCCGGGGGAAAGCAGCTAAAGATTTACATTACTTATGTATCCGATTCCTCTTCTCTACTCCTCCTACACCTCCTCCTCCTCCATGTCGTCTTTGCCTAACGCTGACTAAAAAAATGCCATTTTTTAGAGGTCCAACTGGCACTCTTTTACCACAATTTTTCAGGAGGGCCCCCTACAGGCCCTCTCTTCAAACTATTTTTCCGGAGGTCCACCTACAGGCCCTCTCTCTAAATAATTTTTCTGGAGGTCCACCTACAGGCCCTCTCTCCAAACAATTTTTCCAGAGGTCCACCTACAGTCATGGCCAAAAGTTTTGAGAATGACACAAATATTATATTTTCACATGATCTGCTGCCCTCTGGTTTTTATGTGTGTTTGTCAGATGTTTTTATCACATACAGAAATATAATTGCAATCATATTATGAGTAACAAAAGCTTATATTGACAGTTAGAATGAGTTAATGCAGCAAGTCAATATTTGCAGTGTTGACCCTTCTTCTTCAGGACCTCTGCAATTCTCCCTGGCATGCTCTCAATCAACTTCTGGACCAAATCCTGACTGATAGCAGTCCATTCTTGCACAATCAATGCTTGCATTTTGTCAGAATTTGTAGGTTTTTGTTTGTCCACCCGTCTCTGGATGATTGACCACAAGTTCTCAATGGGATTAAGATCTGGGGAGTTTCCAGGCCATGGACCCAAAATCTCTATGTTTTGTTCCTGAGCCATTTAGTTATCACCTTTGCTTTATGGCAAGGTGCTCCATCATGCTGGAAAAGCATTGTTGATCGCCAAACTGCTCTTGGACGGTTGGGAGAAGTTGCTCTCGGAGGACATTCTGGTACCACTCTTTATTCATGGCTGTGTTTTTAGGCAAGACTGTGAGAAAGCCGATTCCCTTGGCTGAGAAGCAACCCCACACATGAATGGTTTCAGGATGCTTTACAGTTGGCATGAGACAAGACTGGTGGTAGCGCTCACCTCGTCTTCTCCGAATAAGCTGTTTTCCAGATGTCCCAAACAATCAAAAAGGGGATTCATCAGAGAAAATGACTTTACCCCAGTCCTCAGCAGTCCACTCCCTGTACCTTTTGCAGAATATCAGTCTGTCCCTGATGTTTTTTCTGGAGAGAAGTGGCTTCTTTGCTGCCCTCCTTGAGACCAGGCCTTGCTCCAAGAGTCTCCGCCTCACAGTGCGTGCAGATGCACTCACACCTGCCTGCTGCCATTCCTGAGTCAGCTCTGCACTGCTGGTAGCCCGATCCCGCAGCTGAAACACTTTTAAGAGACGGTCCTGGCGCTTGCTGGTCTTTCTTGGGCGCCCTGGAGCCTTTTTGGCAACAATTGAACCTCTCTCCTTGAAGTTCTTGATGATGCGATAGATTGTTGACTGAGGTGCAATCTTTCTAGCTGCGATACTCTTCCCTGTTCGGCCATTTTTGTGCAGTGCAATGATGACTGCATGTGTTTCTTTAGAGATAACCATGGTTAACAGAAGAGAAACAATGATGCCAAGCACCAGCCTCCTTATGAAGTGTCCAGTGGCGTCATTCTTACTTAATCATGACAGATTGATCTCCAGCCCTGTCCTCATCAACACCCACACCTGTGTTAATGGAGCAATCACTGAAACGATGTTAGCTGGTCCTTTTAAGGCAGGGCTGCAATGATGTTGAAATGTGTTTTGGGGGATAAAGTTCATTTTGTAGGCAAATATTGACTTTGCAAGTAATTGCTGTTAAGCTGATCACTCTTTATAACATTCTGGAGTATATGCAAATTGCCATTATAAAAACTGAAGCAGTAGACTTTGTAAAAATTAATATTTGTATCATTCTCAAAACTTTTGGCCATGACTGTACAGGCCCTCTCTCCAAACAATTTTTCCGGAGGTCCACCTACAGGCCCTCTCTCCAAACAATTTTTCCGGAGGTCCACCTACAGGCCCTCTCTCCAAACAAATTTTCCGGAGGTCCACCTACAGGCCCTCTCTCCAAACAATTTTTCCGGAGGTCCACCTACAGGCCCTCTCTCCAAACAATTTTTCCGGAGGTCCACCTACAGGCCCTCTCTCCAAACAATTTTTCCGGAGGTCCACCTACAGGCCCTCTCTCTAAACAATTTTTCCGCAGGGCCACATAATGCGATAGACGGGAATCGAACCCGGGTCAACTGCTTTGGAAGCAGCTATGCTCACCACTTTACCACCAACAGCCACAGCAACTGATAAGAAGAGATACTAAACTTGATGTAAGCCAACATTTCGACAATTGATAACCCGAAACGGGTCCGCCGTCGAGCCCGGCGTTCGGCCACCCTAAACATTTCACATACTCTGACCGAGTCTGACCCTGGGGCCGCTCATGTACTGCCCACTTGGAGGATTGCGGGGCCTGCCTCGTTCACGGTTTGTCAGAAATACTATGCCACTTTCTCCAACCCCTCCTCCTCCACCTTCGAATTACCATCCGTGCTTCACCTCCTGCTACCTCAGTCTAACTCGGTCACTTTGTTGTCACCGCCATGCTGCGTCAGGCTAAATTTTTGGGTGGCTCACCTGCTACCTCATCTAACTTGGTCACTTGTTGGTGTCACCGCCATGCTGTGTCAGGCTTATGCCTGCATCGTGTGGCTGGGGATAATAGAGCAGTGCCAGCATGGGCATGGGTGATGGACCTTCGTTGCACCTAGTTGGGTGCTTCCCTATATATTCCCACCATGCCAGCCATGGGTTATACATTAACTAATAACAGGGAAAAGAAAAAAAATATTTTACAGGAGGGTCAACCGCAGACACTCCAAAACAATTTTACATGAGGGAGTGTCTCCCCGTCTGCCATCGTGTTCGGTCAGGCTGTCAGTAGGTACACCACCTCTGTCGTCCGCAGAAGCGGCCACTATGAGGAAGGCCACGGCGAGAACATCCCCTTTTCAATTGAGAGCAAGTGTAGAATTGTAGGAGGATGACACTTTTCTTTCGCAGTGGATTCACCTTCCCCTTTATCATTGCCAGACAACAGTTGGTGAGAAAGTAATTGGCAATGATGAAGAAAATGTAACGGTGCAGTGGACCGTCTGTGACGCAAGTCTATATATTCCCACCATGCCAGCCATGGGTTGTACATTAACTAATAACAGGGAAAACAAAAAAAATATTTTACAGAAGGGTCAACTACAGACACTCCTAAACAATTTTACATGAGGGAGTGTCTCCCCGTCTGCCATCGTGTTCGTTCAGGCTGTCAGTAGGTACACCACCTCTGTCGTCCGCAGAAGCGGCCACTATGAGGAAGGCCACGGCGAGAACATCCCCTTTTCAATTGAGAGCAAGTGTAGAATTGTAGGAGGATGACACTTTTCTTTCGCAGTGGATTCACCTTCCCCTTTATCATTGCCAGACAACAGTTGGTGAAAAAGTAATTGGCAATGATGAAGAAAATGTAATGGTGCAGTGGACCGTCTGTGACACAAAACCTATATATTCCCACCATGCCAGCCATGGGTTGTACATTAACTAATAACAGGGAAAACAAAAAAAATATTTTACAGAAGGGTCAACTACAGACAGTCCTAAACAATTTTTTAGGAGGGTCAACTTCGGACACTCCAAAACAAATTTTTGGGAGGCTCGCCTACAGACATTTGACTGCTACCTCAATCTAACTTGGTCACTTGTTGGTGTCACTACGCTGTCACCATGATGTGTCAGGCTTATGTCTGCGTCGTGGGGCGGGGGATAGCACAGCAGTGCCAGCATGAGCAGTGGTGTCACCTGCAGGCGGTGATGGACCTTCGTTGCACCTAGTTGGGTGCTTCCCTAACATGTGATGGGCATGTGCCTCGCCTTTCTTTGTCTGGGTGAGCACAATTGCCATGAAGGTAACCACCAGGCTGTTGCCTGAGAATTTGGGGTAATGGTGGGATTAGGCAGCCTCAGAGGCATCCATGCATGCTGCCCCTGCTGTTTCCTGTCCATTTCCGTGGTGTTTCCATCATTTTCTGAGGTTTCCAGGTTTTCACCCAGCCTTCCCTAGGCAGAGCCTTGGTCCCCTGCAAAAATGCTCGAGTCTCCCATTGACTTCAATGGGGTTCGTTATTCGAAACGAGCACCCAAGCATCGGGAAAAGTTCGACTCGAATAACGAGCCCCCGAGCATTTTAGTGCTCGCTCATCTCTAGTTATTACCTGTTTCACCTGAAGGTTACAATTCACTTGGATTTCACTTCGAGGGCAAATATTATTATGACAAGGCACTCTACGGGATTTTCCTTGTCATGTTTTTACATGTTTTTTACAATGAATGGTTGAATGCCATTCAAAAGGGGGTTATGTCCTACACTACTTGAACGACTTCTTATTTATAGGCGAACATGACTCTGACCATTGTATTAACTTACTTCAAACATTTAAAAATGTCACCGGCTATTTCAACATTCCATTAGCTGAAGAAAAAACAGTTTACCCCACAAAAATCATAACATTTTTAGGTATTTGCATTGATACTGTAAACATGGAAGATGAAAAATAAAAATTTTCTCGTATTCTACTAAATAATTTATTATTGTCAAAAAAGACCACTCTAAAACGGCTACAGTCTGCCCTGGGCTCTTTAAATTTAATCACCAGGGTTATTCCTATGGGAAGAGTTTTTTCGAAACGTATGTATGCGGCAACCAAAGGAAAAAAACTCACCATTCTCCCATATACGTTTATCTAAATAAATAAAAGATGACAGAAAAATCTGGCTAAAATTCTTGGATAGAACAATCTGGCAAAATGAATTCACTGATACAGAATCTATGCTATTATTTACTGATGCATCAATAGGTTATGGAGCAAGTTTTAAAAACCAGTGGTAAGCTGAAAAATGGCTAATTGGTTACAACAACCGTTCATAAAAAACATAGTATTTTTGGAACTTTTTCCCGTACTAATAGCGCTGACAATTTGGCATAATGAATTCAAAGACAAACGCATTTTACTGAATTTCTGACAATAAAGGCGTAGTTTTTGCCGTAAATTGCTTAGCTGCAATATCGCAAGAAGTAATTAATGCTTTACGGCAAATCACTTTAATTTGTCTACATAACAATATATGGCTAAAGGCCAGATACATAGAAGGTAAAACCAATATTATAGCGGATTCTTTGTCTCAACAGAACTTTTTACTAGTGTTGAGCGAACATGTTTGGCCAAATATAGTATTCGGTCGAACACCGCGTGTGCTCAAGTGCCATGCTCGAGTCCCCTCCCCGCACGCTAATTAGCCAATTAGCATGCGGGAAGGTACTGGCATTCACTGTAATGCCAGTAGCCATGTTTGCTACTGGCATTACACTGACTGGATGGCCGGGAACGCGCTATAAAGCACCTGGTGACATGTGACCGGATCATACTGAGTCAGGGAGAGCTGCTGCAAGGAGGGACAGATAGTGTAGGGAGAGAAGAACACTAGGCAGGGATAGTATTTCTTCTGAAAAGACCCAAAACCCTTTTAAGGGCTATTATATCTTGCTGCAATATATATATATATATATATATATATATATAATATATATATATATATATTTTTTTTTTTTTTTTTTTTTTTTAAAGGGGTTAAAAATTGCGCAAGGTGGCCTGCCATTAACGCCACTTGTGCAGCTGCTGCATGCTGTATTACTCTCTGTATACTATATACCTGACATCCTTTTCTATTTTTTCTGTTGTTAATTACGTCCGCAGTACCTCTTTTGCGTCTACTGTATAACAATTAAGCAAGGAGGGACATATAGTGTAGGGATAGGATTTGGCTAGGTAGGGCTAGTAGTTCTGTTCAAAAGACACAAAAATCTATTGTTATATCTGGCTGCATTTTTTTATTTATTTTGGGGCAAAAAGAATGCAAGTGTGCCTGACACTAATACCACGTGCATTAGAACCGTTTTGTAGTCTATATACCTGACATCCATTGCTATATTTTCTACCGTTAATTAAGGCCGCAGTACCTCTTTTGCGTCTGCTGTCTAACATTTGCACAAAGAGGGACATATAGTGTATGCATAGGATTTGGCTAGGCAGGGCTAGTAGTTCTGTTCAAAAGACACAAAAGTCCATTGTTATATCTGGCTGCATTTTTTGGGGGGGGGGCAAAAAGAACGCAAGTATGCCTGACGCTTATGGATGGGAGGAGATATGAGATCAGAGATTTAATGACCTGCCGTACCTGGGGAGTTATATGTATTGCGACATGTACATGCCTCAAAATTTCTGTGGGGAAAACCACGCAAGAGCTGAGACGTCGTATCTCAGGACATCTAAGTGCGATTGAGACAAATAAAGATACCTCAATCGCAAGGCATGTGAAATATGTGCATAATAACAATCCAAATATTCTCAGATTTTGGGACCTGGAAAAAATTATCCCAGGCCCCAAGGGTGGAAACCTTGATAAAAAAATTGCTACAGGCTGAGGCTCAATGGATATATAGATTGGATACTATGAGCCCGAAGGGCCTAAATGAGGGTTTTTCTTTTTCAGCGTTCATCTGAGCAAATATAGAATGACTGACAAAACCCTTTAAAGTATTTAAAATAGGAAAGATCAATTAATCCCTCATGAGACATACCGTCACCCTTAAGCGCAATTATTATAATTGTACTTATTTGAAGTGCTAGCAAGAGCAAATATAAATAAAAGAGAAAGAGAGAAAGAAATTAATGAGAGATGTAAATGAAGAGTAAAATTATAGATAATTAATAGAATGATAAATATGGATCAAATCATTATCTTTGAAATTAAGAATAATAATTTTGGTAGAATTGTGGAAAATAATAGCGAAGAATAATAAGTATTTACGTTATGAGATATGTATTGTAATCTTATTTATATTCAATATTAAATAACATGTTGAAATTGTCAGTGGACTATCAAATGGACTTATATTATGTTTATATTGCTCAACAAATAAGAGGTGAGATCTAGTTAATTATAGATTAAATAATATATGAATACAAAGATGCCTGTTACTTCCAAATAAGTCAATATAAATTGATGTAAGCGCCCCTGTGGGAAACTAAGTCCAATGACATGCACAATAGCTCATAAACGTTAAGAAAATAACGAAGTCCCTAGACACGCGCATTAGGAGATCGGGCTTTTGAGATCTAAGTCCGGACCTGATGCGCACGCAGGAAGGTAGGATAGACGAAGATACGCTGTGACGTACGCGCAGGAGACTGGACGAGGTAACCTAGGGGCAAGAGGTGAGTGGTGGATGATGAAGTCTAATTAACCCGATGCTTCCTGATTGAATGTAGAGAGGAGGGGTGGGTTTATCCCACCTTTATAAGAACAGGAAATTCAAGAATTCGGGTTAGTAGCTCCGATACTCCTGAGGATGCCATGTAATGGCGAAACATGTCAGGGGAGCTCTTTATCACTTGTTTTAATTAGCAGCCGCATTTAGTATATTTAGGATCCTCGGAACATACTGCAGATGTTCCGTCAGTAGGATCCAGGCAGGGAGGGATGAGTTCTGAGAATCAACATACCAATATTAACTAATATAAAATAGCACAGTCATGAGATAGGGGGAGTGAGATTAAATACTAAAGGGATTCTTTAGAATAAAGCACAATTCATCCCTGGAAGAGGCATATGAAGCAAATATTCCTCTACCATTTTTGACTGTTCTACTTATATCAATACCCACAACTAAATGCAGCTAGTAGTTTTAAATATATTCTTTTCAGGGGGATTTCATTTTTGTTTTTTCATTTAAAATGTGTACATTTAATTAAATAAATAAAAGTTATATTTTATTATAGGCCATAAACGGAAAATATAGTCCTGTGACTATTAGGTATATAATATATGCCTGATGCTAATACCACGTGCACAGAGTGTGCATTAGAATCGTTCTGTAGTCTATATACCTGACATCCGTTGCTATTTTTTCTACCGTTAATTAAGGCCGCAGTTCCTCATTTACATATGCTGTATAACATTTGCGCAAGGAGGCATATATAGTGTAGGGATAGGATTTGGCTAGGCAGGGCTAGTAGTTCTGTTCAAAAGACACAAAAGTCCATTGTTATATCTGGCTGCATTTTTTTTAATTTATTTTGGGGCAAAAAGAATGCAAGTGTGCCTGACGCTAATACCACGTGCACAGAGTGTGCATTAGAACCGTTCTGTAGTCTATATACCTGACATCCGATGCTATTTTTTCTACTATTAATTAAGGCCGCAGTTCCTCATTTGCGTCTGCTGTATAACATTTGCGCAAGGAGGAACATATAGTGTAGGGATAGGATTTGGCTAGCTAGGGCTAGTAGTTCTGTTCAAAAGACACAAAAGTCCATTGTTATATCTGTCTGCATTTTTTATTGTATTTTGGGCAAAAAGAACGCAAGTGTGCCTGGCGCTAATACCACGTGCACAAAGTGTGCCTTAGAACCGTTCTGTAGTCTATATACCTATCATCCGTTGCTATTTTTCTACCATTAATTAAGGCCGCAGTACCTCTTTTGTGTCTGCTGTCTAACATTTGCGCAAGGAGGGACATATAGTGTAGGGATAGGATTTGTCTAGGCAGGGCTAGTAGTTCTGTTCAAAAGACACAAAAGTCCATTGTTATATCTGGCTGCATTTTCTTTTTTATTTTGGGGCAAAAAGAACGCGAGTGTGCCTGACGCTAATACCACGTGCACAGAGTGTGCATTAGAACCGTTCTGTAGTCTATATACCTGACATCCATTGCTATTTTTTCAGCCGTTATTTAAAGCCGCAGTTCCTCATTTGCGCCTGCTGTATAACATTTGCGCATTCTAAATATTTGACATTCGGTGAAATTTTTCTGATCATACACTTAATAAAAATCTGCACTACTGTACTTGTGACAAAGTTGCATATATAGTATTTAATATGTGCAAAGCGAGCAGTAAGGGACGGGTAAGTGGGTGTGCTGCTGATGGTGAACGCAGAGGCCATGGCTCTGGGTGCGGTGAAACTGTGTCTGCTGGCAGAGCCCAAGAAACAAAGTCATCCAAAACTCCTAGCTTCATGTCACAGTTTGTAGGGCGGCGCAAGACACAACTCTTGTCGCTGCACCAGTGCGAGCAGGTAGTCGGTTGGATTTCAGCTGATAATGCTTCCAATCAGTTAAGCACCACCCTCTCTTCCACAAAGTGTAGTCTCCGTAGCCAAGAGTCTGGGCAACAAAATCCTCACCCTGATCCTCTTTCCTCCCTCCATGTAGAGTCTGGGCAAAAAAGTGATCCCACATTCGGATTTTCCGAGGAGCTTTTTTCATCGCCGTTCCTTGATTTGGGCCTCTCGCCAAGACCGCTTGAAGTGGGACATGAGGAGATATTGTGCCCTGATTCCCAAACTCATGAGCATCCACGGTCTGAAGAAGATGACGGTGGAGAACGGCAAGTAGTGTCTCACGAGGTGCATGATGATGATGAGACACAGTTGCCAATAAGTCAAGGGCAACTAGTGCCTCAAGAGGTTGATGATGAGGATGAGACGCACTTAAGTCAGGTTCTTGTTAGGTCACCATGTCAGGAGGAGGACCAGAGTGAGGAAGTGGAAGAGGAGGTGGTGAACGATGAAATCGCTGACCCAACCTGGGAAGGTGGCAAGCCGAGTGAGAACAGCAGTACAGAGGGGGAGGGATCCGCAGCACCGCAACAGTCTGGAAGAGGCAGTGGGGTGGCAAAAGGGAGAAGGCAGGCCACGCCAACCAGGCCCGCAACTGTTCCCCGGAGCAGCCCCTTGCGGCAATCTCCCTTGCCAAGGGTTAGGTGTTCCGCAGTCTGGCGGTTTTTTGAGGAAAGTGCTGGCGATAAACGTATTGTAATTTGCAACCTGTGCCGTACCAAGATGAGCAGGGGCGTAAACACCAGCAACCTGACCACCACCAGCATGATCCACCACATGGCAGCAAAGCACCCTAATAGGTGGGCCAAATGCCTGGGTCCACTATCTGTGTCTTCAGGTCACACCACTGCCTCCTCTTCCCCTCTGTTACGTGCTGTCCAAGACGCAGGCCCAGATGCCTCCTGCCCTGCACCTGGACCTTCGCAAGAACCATCAGCCAGCACATCCACTTCAGTGTCCCAGCGCAGCGTTCAAATGTCCTTACCCCAGGCATTTGAATGCAAGCGCAAATACCCTGCCACCCACCCACAGGCCATAGCTCTAAATGCGTAACTTTCCAAATTGCTGGCCCTGGAAATGTTGCCGTTTAGGTTGGTGGACACCGAGGCTTTTCGCAGCCTGATGATCCCTCGTTACGCAGTCCCAAGCCGCCACTATTTTTACCGGTGTGCCGTCCCCGCCTTACACCAGCATGTGTCCAGAAACATAACCCGTGCCCTGACCAACACAGTTACTGGCAAGGTCCACTTAATGACTGACACATGGACAAGCACTTGTGGCCAGGGACGCTACATTTCCTTGATGGCACTCTGGGTGAATGTTGTAGAGGCTGGGAGCGAGTCGTACCCTGGGATGGCACAGGTGCTACCCACGCCTAGGATTGCAGGCCCTAATTCCATCCAGATTTCCACCACCACCTACAGTAGCGGCTGCAACCCCTACGCAGTCCCCAGCCGCCACTATTTTTCCTGGTGTGCCGTCCCCGCCTTACACCAGCATGTGTCCTCAAACATAACCCGTGCCCTGACCAACACAGTTACTGGGAAGGTCCACTTAACAACTGACACATGGACAAGCGCTTCTGGCCAGGGATGCTACATTTCCCTGACGGCACACTGGGTGAAGGTTGTGGAGGCTGGGAGCGAGTCGTACCCTGGGACGGCACAGGTGCTACCCATGCCAAGGATTGCGGTGGAATACCAGCTGCAACACGGTCGGCGCCTTTCCAGTCAGCTTCCGCTCTTTACAAGCGATGAGTAGGCAATGATGTCTGACCTCTGTGAGGTTTTTTACGCAACTTTGATGAATGTACACAGATGGTGAGTGGCGATAATGCAATTATCAGCGTAACCATCCCACTTCTGTGTGCTAAAAAACTCACTGCTCACAATAAAGGCGGGCGCTCTGCATGTGGAAAAGTCTATGTCTCCGTGTTGTGTCACAAGGAGGGAAAAGTTTTGGAAGATGGTGAAGGAGTACTTAGTTGACCGTGTCAACGTCCTCAGCGATCCCTCTGTGCCTTAACCAGAATTTTTTCGACGGTCAGCGTAGCAGCAGAATGTCACACATCATTTCTTCTTCGGTCTTTCAGTCAGCGTAGCAGCAGAATGTCACATCATTTCTTCTTCGGTCTTTCGGTCAGCGTAGCAGCAGAATGTCACATCATTTCTTCTTCGGTTAGCTCGGCAGCAGCGTGTCACCCATAATTTTTTTGACGGTCAGCTCGGCAGCAGAATGTCACATCATTTCTTCCTCGGTCAGCTCGGCAGCAGCGTGTCACCCATAATTTTTTTGACGGTCAGCTCGGCAGCAGCGTGTCACCCATAATTTTTTTGACGGTCTGCTCGGCAGCAGCGTGTCACCCATAATTTTTTTGATGGTCAGCTCAGCAGCAGCACCTCACCCCTATTGTTTTTGAGTGTCAGCAGCAGGCCAGCAATCATAATTTTTCAAGGGTGTGTCTGATGTCCTCCTTTATGTGTAATAAAGGGTGTATTGGAGTGCCTGTTCCTTGTAATTTTTGTCAGCCCTTTCCCTTTGTGCATAGGCTTTATGAGTGTAGGAGTCCCATGTCATGAACAATTGTACCACAATGTGAATGAGGCCCTCCTTTATGTTATATACCGGTTGTATCGGAGTGCCTCTTCCTTGTAACTTTTGGCAGCACTTGCGCTTTACGTACAAGTAAATACAGTACAGACCAAAAGTTTGGACACACCTTCTCATTCAAAGAGTTTTCTGTATTTTCATGACTATGAAAATTGTAGATTCACACTGAAGGCATCAAAACTATGAATTAACACATGTGGAATTATATACTTAACAAAAAAGTGTGAAACAACTGAAAATATGTCTTATATTCTTTCTATATATATTCTTATATTATATTCTTCAAAGTAGCCACCTTTTGCTTTGATTACTGCTTTGCACACTCTTGGCATTCTCTTGATGAGCTTCAAGAGGTAGTCACCTGAAATGGTATTCCAACAGTCTTGAAGGAGTTCCCAGAGATGCTTAGCACTTGTTGGTCCTTTTGCCTTTACTCTGCAGTCCAGCTCACCCCAAACCATCTCGATTGGGTTCAGGTCTGGTGACTGTGGAGGCCAGGTCATCTGGCGTAGCACCCCATCACTCTCCTTCTTGGTCAAATAGCCCTTACACAGCCTGGAGTTGTATTTGGGGTCATTGTCCTGTTGATAAATAAATGATGGTCCAACTAAACGCAAACCGGATGGAATAGCATGCCGCTGCAAGATGCTGTGGTAGCGATGCTGGTTCAGTATGCCTTCAATTTTGAATAAATCCCCAACAGTGTCACCAGCAAAGCACCCCCACACCATCACACCTCCTCCTCCATGCTTCACGGTGGGAACCAGACATGTAGAGTCCATCTGTTCACCTTTTCTGTGTCGCACAAAGACACGGTGGTTGGAACCAAAGATCTCAAATTTGGACTCATCAGACCAAAGCACCGATTTCCACTGGTATAATGTCCATTCCTTGTGTTCTTTAGCCCAAACAAGTCTCTTCTGCTTGTTGCCTGTCCTTAGCAGTGGTCTTCTAGCAGCTATTTTACCATGAAGGCCTGCTGCACACAGTCTCCTCTTAACAGTTGTTGTAGAGATGTGTCTGCTGCTAGAACTCTGTGTGGCATTGACCTGGTCTCTAATCTGAGCTGCTGTTAACCTGCGATTTCTGAGGCTGGTGACTCGGATGAACTTATCCTCTGCAGCAGAGGTGACTCTTGGTCTTCCTTTCCTGGGGCGGTCCTCATGTGAGCCAGTATCTTTGTAGCGCTTGATGGTTTTTGCGACTGCACTTGGGGACACTTTCAAAATTTTCCCAATTTTTCGGACTTACTGACCTTCATTTCTTAAAGTGATGATGGCCACTCGTTTTTCTTTACTTAGCTGCTTTTTTCTTGCCATAATACAAATTCTAACTGTCTATTCAGTAGGACTATCAGCTGTGTATCCACCTGATTTCTGCCCAACACAACTCATGGTCCCAACCCCATTTATAAGGCAAGAAATGCCACTTATTAAACCTGACAGGGCACACCTGTGAAGTGAAAACCATTTCAGGTGACTACCTCTTGAAGCTCATCAAGAGAATGCCAAGAGTGTGCAAAGCAGTAATCAAAGCAAAAGGTGGCTACTTTGAAGAACCTAGAATATAAGACATATTTTCAGTTGTTTCACACTTTTTTGTTAAGTATATAATTCCACATGTGTTAATTCATAGTTTTGATGCCTTCAGTGTGAATCTACAATTTTCATAGTCATGAAAATACAGAAAACTCTTTGAATGAGAAGGTGTGTCCAAACTTTTGGTCTGTACTGTATATGTTTTCTAAAAATATTTCCTCTAAAATCGATGATATCTTCTGTTTTTGGGGGTATTATTGTCATTTCGTAAAAGTGGCGTAATAGTCGGACATCATCGTTAAAGGGAGTCTGTCACCTCATTTTCACCTATATAACTAACAGCAGTGCCCCACAGAAGATTGCATACAAATCCCAGACATACCTGTGTGCACTTTGTGTCTGTATTCCATGTCAAGAAAAAGCACTTTTATTCTGCAGGAAAACAGCTCCCAAGTGCCCGGCTGAAAGTGAAACTAAAAACAGCTTTCTCTCCTGACTCGAATATTAACAGCTATATCTTCTGATATAATGCTGTGATTTTGGTATCATGCTTGGAATGTCAGCTTTTAAAGAAGGTCAGAACCATTTTTCTATCTGCTACGAATCCCAAGATATGAGCAGCTAAAGCTGCCCACCCCCCTCCAGTCTGGTTTGCAGCAGCAGCAGAGCCGGGCACTTGGGAGCTGTTTTCCTGCAGAATAAAAGTGCTTTTTCTGAACGAGGAATACACACACACAGTGCACACAGGTATGTCTGGGATGTGTGTGCAATCTTCTGTGGGGCACTGCTGTTAGTTATATAGGTGAAAATGAGGTGACAGACTCCCTTTAATAGCAGCGACTTCGGTGTCCAAGATGCATCCAGACATCCTCCCCATGCTGTTCCCTAACCATTTCAGTGGTGTTTCCACCATTTTCTCACGTTAAGTATATAATTCCACATGTGTTAATTCATAGTTTTGATGCCTTCAGTGTGAATATACAATTTTCATAGTCATGAAAATACAGAAAACTCTTTGAATGAGAAGGTGTGTCCAAATTTTTGGTCTGTACTGTATATATACTAGCTGAAGGACCTGGCTTCGCTCGGCTATATTTAATCTATTTCATTTAAGGTTTGTGTGTGTTGTTAAAAGATATCGAGAGTGACCTCTACAGTGCCCGCCCCTTTAACAGTGACCTCCAAAGCAGCCCGCCCCTTAACAGAAACATCCACAGCGCCCTCCCCTTTAACTGTGACCCCGACAGCAGCTAGGGTGGCCGCTGTCTTGAGCCCAGAAAGCTGGATCTCACCGGACATCTGGCCACCCTAACATCAGCCTGCCCCTAGGGTGGCCAGAGGTCCGGTTTTAGGCTGGACACTCTGGCTTTCAGACTCCCTGTCCACTGTTCGGCGCAGTGCCTTGACAGACACAGGGATGCCCACCCTTTCAGTAGCTCACGCTCAGACAGCTTCTCCTCCGTGTCTTCATGGAGCCAGGGGCATGGCCTCATGTTTAGGGGTGTGGCTTCATGGGGACCGGTGGCATGGCTTCACATTGAGGGAAGGCTGGACATTCTGGCTTTCAGACTCCCTGTCCTCTGTCATGCGCAGGGCCTGGATGGACACATTGATGTCCTTTTGAACAGCTCACTCTCAGACAGCAGCACTGTGCAGTCTTCAGACAGCAGCACTGTGCAGTCTGAGCATGAGTTGCAGGGAGAAAGTCACCCTCCTCCCTCCCCTGCAGCTGACAGAAGTTGATTTTTACCTTCATTTTTTCAATCCCGGTCATATGCGGAGTGGAAGGGGCGTGGCCTGACTGAGTCAGGGGCGTGGCTTAGTGGGACCTGCGGGTGGGGCTTTTAAGTCCTTCTTTTGAAGGTCGCCTGAATTATAGGCCAATGCTATAGTAATTTCAGAGGAAAGAGGAAAGAAAACTTCTTTTATTACTACTGAAAGGTAAATATATTAAATTTACATTATATGAGGTAATGATTGATGATGAGTTAGTCTAAAACATAAGTTATATTTATGGTAACCGAAATACTCCTTTAACAGTGTCATCCACAGCGCTCTGCCCCTTTAAAGCAGACCTACAGCAGTGAACTGGATAGGTTGTTATAGAAACCTGGTGTGTGTGTGTGTGGAGACTAACTGCCTGTGAGCTTCTATTTGCTGATAAGCGTCATGTGACCAGGCTTCTATTGGCTAATGCATTTTTTGGTAATATCTCAGGAACGGTACTAATGGAGAGCTGAGACCTGTTCTAAAACCTTCCCGGACATCTGATGTACCTGTGTGCCAAATTTCGTGATTGTAAATGCGATGGTGCGGATTCCTTTAGCGGACATACACACACACACACACACACACACACAAATACACTCAGCTTTATATATTAGGTATATTAAATTTTTGCCATTACAAAGTAAAATTTGTTCTACCAACTACTCCCAATAAAGAGAGAAAAGGAGCATCCACAGCTTAAATTAAATTTATTATATATAGTAAAATAACATACGGTACATATTGTTATATTATTACACAGACTTATAAGTTATAACACACTTCAATTTTTCAATGATACAATTTTCAATAAAAAAATATAACTTAGATATAATTTAATAAATTACATTAAGAAGTGACTTAGAAATGCAATGTAACCCAGCAAACAATACACATGGCTTTGGTGTTCTGATAAGATGAATTAAATCTGTGCTGTGCAGCTATAGTACCTGCTATGTTCACACAACACATTGTAGAAACCAGTGGGGGTCAAATAGCCCAAAATATACCAACTGAATAGTATTCATTTGTATAAGTATTAGCATTTTTTAATAAAGGTGGTTGTGACAATGAGATAACCATTTCTATTTCTAAATGAGAGGACCCTGTACCTCACAGCATGCCTGGAAACTAAAACCCTAGCTATTACTTTTGAGATGCACCAGAATTGTTGGAGAGAAGCAGCCAGGAGGCACTTTTAAAGGAAGTGACTATTTATTGTACCAATATCTGGTTTAGCAATATAGTAATTGACTTTTGTGTTTATTTTAGTGTTCTATTGGGTACAGGACATAAATTCTGGCTAGTAAGACTCCAGTAGAAAAAGAATGCAATGTTGTGAGCTAGAATATGTGGGTAAGACAAATATGGTTTACAGGAGACCACTCAAATGAATGAGCAGCCATCTAATACTGTGCTGAATCCTCTAGGCTCAGGAGAAGTTCCTGAGAGCAATCTTCCTTTTTTACCTGCTCCATATGCCCTTTGATCATATGAATGTGAATTGACCTAATGAGACAAGATTCTCAGCACAGGTTCTCCAGTGAAACACATTGAGAACCAGTTTAAGAGATCTCACTAGGTTTAACTGTAGTCCTTTGGACAACAACAAATACAATTTTAATGGGTAATTACATTTTCATGCAGAATCATCATGTGTTGCCACTTACCAGTTTACCAATTCCAGAGATCACTTATGTAATGACAGTATATCATAATAAATAAAATAAATTAGCTGCTATAAATAAAGTAGCTGCCATTTACCATCTGTAGTGATGGGTCAAGTAGACTTTGTAAAGTTCATGAATAACAGATGAAATACAGTCCAAATTCTTGATACAGCTGAAGGAGAATGTCAAGATAAACATGAGTAGATGTTTTCTAAATTTCCATTTTTGGATGATCCACATTTATCTTGTCATGATAGTTTGCAATCATTTGCAGTTTCTACCAAGATTTGACAGAAATCTTTTCAGTTTTTCAAAAAATATTTTAGGATCAGTTTCTTCAGTTTCACATTCTCCCTGAAACAGAGAAACAGGATTCATATAAACTGCATCAGCTATAACATATCTGTCATTACAAATCACTTCTATTCATTATCCGGTTCCCAAACTTCATAAAACGAAGGGGGGGGGGGGGGTTGGAAGAGAAGGTTCCACGCTTTTCCTAGTGTACGTTCTTTAAAGGAAAAGTTACTGAAATATAACTGTTTAATTACATGCTTAATTCCTCCATGCCTCATCACAGTGACAGTCACATATGTAAATGAAGCTCATGCCATTATCCCTGAACATGCCACTATTTGGAGTAATGATACACATGGGGCTTCTATCCGCATGTAGTCATTAGAAATTTTGTACTGTAGCTCTTTGGCTTTGTATTTTTTCTTTTTTTTGTGGAGGGTACAATATTATACAGCATGTCAGTTCTTTCCAAATATAATAATGTATTACTCATGTGGATGTTACTTCAAAAAGATCATTTCTTTCCAAATATTTATTTGCAGTTCAGTGCCCTTTTCACAATGTCTAGTTCTCTTCTTTTTTATCACAGCTACCATACTGCTGCATTACTTTTATTATTGTGCAAGTTCTCCCACTTAAAGAGGACCTTTCACCACTTTCAAACAATCAAACTACACTATGTACCTCATAGTGTATCCCCCTCTGATGGCAGCGGCGCTTTTTTTTTTTCAAAAGGTCCCCCGGTGGCTTCACACGGCCCCCCGTTCTTCTGTCGGGCTTTATGTAAATTAAGAAGCATCGGAACAGGGAGGAGGAGACTCCCTGTTCCTCAATGGGCGTTGCTTCTGCCCTGCTGTGAGCGCTGTCCAATCAGAGCGGACCGCTCACAGCAGGGCCGAAGGAGTTCAACCCTGCTGTGAGCGGTCCGCTCTGATTGGACAGCGCTCACAGCAGGGCAGAAGCAACGCCCATTGAGGAACAGGGAGTCTCCTCCTCCCTGTTCAGATGCTTCTTAATTTACATAAAGCCCGACAGAAGAACGGGGGGCCGTGTGAAGCCACCGGGGGACCTTTTGAAAAAAAAAAAGCGCCGCTGCCATCAGAGGGGGATACACTATGAGGTACATAGTGTAGTTTGATTTTTTGAAAGTGGTGAAAGGTCCTCTTTAAAAAGATGAGAGAGGCTTGTCATTGACATAATTGGTATATGTGAACACACCCTTATATTTCTATGTGTAATTTTTACAAAAATTTAAAAATTAAGGGATACATTTATCAATCTCTTTACACCTGAAAACCTTGGTCAAAAAGTTGGCACATTCCCCACTTTTTTGGGAGAATTGTGTCCTAAACACTATCCCAAAAAGTGGGTGGAGACAGGCAGCGAGTGGGTGGTTTAGGGCCACATATAGACTTGACATATAGAATGGATTCTAGGAAAATTACATCCTTTTGAAGCTTCTTTTTCTTCTTTTTCTTGTCCGGCAATCTGTTTCGGCAGCACATGTGTGCAAATGTTAGTACGGATCCTGGAACAGCCTGCCGGACAATCCTAACGCCAGTGTGAAAAAAGCCTTAGTCTAAAATAGATATATGGTCCTTGCTAGTTGTCAATGAACACAAAAGCAACTAAATTTAGGGTGCAAATTTAAATCACGGCAATTGCACCAGGCTAAAAACCAGCTTTCCCATTGTGGCCAATGACTATACAAATTTGCAGGTAAGATATGCATTACTGTCAGAATCCTGTGGCCATTGGCTGTGTATGAAGGTATATGGGCACCGTAAACAGTACTTAATTATTGGAGTGCTTGATAAACAATTACTTTTATCATCACATCAAATATAAGGAAATGGACAATAAACTTACCTTATGCTCTAAGCTAATTTTTTTCAGGTTTCTGATTAGTTTTTTTACTTCGGGTATATTTTTTTCCAGCTTTTCTAATTCATCATGATATACCTGTGCACATTTTAAATTCTGAAAAAGAAAATAAAGGGCATTTTACACTAAATAAAAAGGTAAATAATTTATTTATACCCGATAAATGAGTTGTAAAGCTGTAATGGTGGTTATATTGGTGATTATCCAGCTTTCATAGCCATGGCTAGCACTAATGCTACTCATTAGTGATGAGTTAAGTTACAAAAAATTTGATTTGTCTGCTTCACTGAATTTCTGTTATAGGAAAATATGGTGTCCAGCCAAAGCTTTAGTCCTAGACCACTCAGATATGATATAGCACCCATTGAGTGGCCAGAAGCCATTTGCCCTTGTTAGCATATCAAAGGCAGGAAGGGCACATGGCTCTTGGCCAACAGATTGAGAAGAGATTTGGGTGGTTATGGGGTGGAGTCGATGGTGGGGGCTGGGACACAGGAAGATATATGCTTTGGAAAACTTGGGATCTCTCTCTTCCTTCCTGCCACCACCTGGAACAACATCACTTCTGGAGCAAGCTTAAGGTATATGTGTGTATGTATATAAGTATAATATCCCAGTAGACTTTATATGTGTACATATAGATAGTGGTAGTCTGGAACTGTATTACCAGTGGATTATATATATGCTGTTTATGCATGAGTCTCTATATGTACATGTACTAATAGTCAGGTACTGTATGTGAGTTGGGTAGCAGTATTGATCCAGTAGACGGTGACTCTGGATATACTGTATATACATACACATTATTAGCCACATTGCTTAGCATCCAGGGAGGGCAGGAACGAGGTGGCTATGTGTGGTGGTGTCCTCTATGTATTGTGTTATTTGTAGTGTCTGTATCTTTATGTAATGTCCATTGCTTTGTCATCTCTATGTTATCAGTAAAGTATTTTTATATATAAGTATCTGCGAGGGTTGTATGTTACTCCTGGGGTGTATGAAGGACTGGAGGGGTGTATATAATACACTGAATAAACGGGTTATATAAGAAACAAAGACAACAGTCTAGGAACAGATTAAAAGGGAAGGAAGTGGAGATAAATATAAATCTCCAATTTCCAATAATTAATATTCCCTCTTTCAATGGCGAGCTAGCCCAAAAATGTACTAATTGATCTCTATTAGGATATACTGTTGAAATTGCTGTTATACTGTGAATTTAGTTTTTTTGTTGACCTGGGAGATTTGGACAGGTAGCTCAATTTCACTGGGTCCTAGTGTGAGTTCAATTAATTACAGAGAACCTATTTAAGTGACGTTCCTAGGATGCTGACTGTTTCCTTTGTTTCACATTATAACCTGTGAGGTGTTCGTTTTTGTTTTGTATTTTTTGTCTTTTTTCATTTTTTTTTCCAGTCCTTCAGTAGAGTCCTGCTGGTTGGTAAAAGAGGCTTTCTTAGACCCAAGCAGCAGAGTACAGGAGTAACACAGATCGCAGGGATAACCATGAGTGACAAAGCAGGACATGGGACTTTTCAAAAGTTAAGTAGATACAGTACGTTTAACCCTGTATTGCCTAAAACAAATGACTCTGTGCAATTGTTATGGGAATCTCTGATAGATCAAGCAGATTCCTATGACAAGCTGCACATTGCTAAGCGTGGTGTTTTAAAACAAACGTCCAAGAGACTTCACATGCTTGCTAAGCTGATGTGCATATTTGACGATGCCATTAGCAAGATGGAGAAGCTGGACACATGTGAAGAGACAAAGGCCATTGCAAATTTGCATTGTTGTTGTTGTACAGAAGCGGTTAAACAGGTTTCTAGTCTAGAAACACAACTTAAAGAAAAAGATGAGATACTTGTAGAAAAGGACACCCAGATCAGCACGCTGTAGACTCAGCTAGCTGAGAAGGAAAAATATTATACAGATGTTGATAAAGTGTTTATACAGATGTATATGGAGATAACTGCTCATAAGGAAAAGGCAGCCTCTACAGAGGTGATGATTGCTGACCTGAAGAGCGAGTTATCAAAGACGGATGAGACCATTAGTAATCTGCAGAAGACCATAACCAATCTCTCACATCTCAAAGATTTGCACTCAAAACAAATGTGTGTTTTGAGTGCAAACAGGGGGATAGATGAGAGTGAGACGGCTCCTGTAGCTGCCTCAGATCAGATGGATACCACTCCAATAGCTGCCACTAGTGCTGCCGGTGACACAGTTTGTGGATTAGGAAGTGGCACGGTACATGTACAGACCACTTCCAGCTCACAAATGTGTCACAGCAATACGGCAGAATTGCGCTCTTTCCATAACATGGAGAGGATGCAATTTCTGCTAAAGATATGTAAACTAATTCCTACATATGATCCAGATGCAGATCCTTTCACTTCCTGTGATATTTTTGAGGGACATTGCAAGAAACTATCTGTCCCCCCAGAATATCGCATGGAACTGTTTAAGCTTTGGTTGCCTACACATCTTTATCAAAGATATGAGGTCATAGGGAAAATTGCCCCCAGGAATGGCATATTTCATGATGAGGAAGACAGACTCTCCATCCTCATGAAATTGGTAACAGGATATACAGATGTTACCCCAGAAGTCCTCAGTAACTTCAGGCCTACCATCCATGATGAGCCCTTGTCTCTTTGTGGAAGGTTTGAAGCTATGTATAGGACGGTGACAAAGGATCATAATGTAGGAGCCCCACAAGTCATGATACGTATGTTTGTGGACAAGTTACATATCTTGATACTGCGATTCGTTTGAGTGTAGCTAAGGAGACATCTCTGATTGAGGCAGCAATGGTAATAGAGCAGGTCAGGCAGGATTTGCTAAAGGATCACAAATCCATAACAGTCAGGAAGAAGGTAGCATTCAATAAGAAAATGCAAGATGGCTGCACATTAAAAGGTATGGCAGCCAACAAAATATCTGTATATTCTAGTGCTCTTCAACGAAGAAAGTGGGAGAATATACGATGTTTCCATTGTCTGCAATATGGACATATAAAAAGACTCTGTCTACACAGAGATGTTAGGCGGGGTGGCTTTCAACCACAGAGACAGAGACCTGTTTCATTTGTGAGTCAACAGGCTACACATGAAACAGGGCTACAAAATTGCTACTTTACAACAGATATCCCTATGGGGAATATGTTGTAATAGATTTGTGGTGGGGATCCCTAAAGATCTCAGGGGTACCCCATATAGTGGCCAGAGCCTGCAATCAATGTAAACCTAAAATGGCCCCCAGTGTATGGAGACATGGTCACCAACACAGGGGGAGGGATTAGGTTTACTGTTGCAGAACCTTTTGTTTCTTTGTTTTCAGTACTGTAAATGTGATATAGTTTGTGTCTTTCATCCCTACACACAGGTGTCTGTTGGGGGAGCTGCTAGGCATTTATGGCTTTCTTTATTGTAGAGGCCATTGCCTCTGAGGTGTGAGCCTCAGGGGGTAAAGCCATACAGCTCCCAATCAGATATCATTGTCCCTCAGGCATGAGTAGACAATGGATTTTAGATAAGCTCTTTTGCTTGCATCAAATGGCAATACTGTTGGTTTGTAAATGACTGTTGACCTTCTTATGCAATAGGACAGGTCAGTCTGGGAAGGATCTTTTCATGTTGGGTGGGTGCCTTATAGAACTGACAAAGTCTGGCGGTGTGAATGTTTCTGTGCCAAGCTCCTTAAACTTGGCATCATAAGGGCATGTCATTGCATATCTCCAGTGTGTCTCACTCAGGTAAACCCTGTACTGTCAGCTTCTGAACATAGTATGGAGAAATGGCAGTCTATCTCCCTGTCTGTCACTGGCACTTATAAGTAGGTGTTTAGTCAGGCCAAAACTGACTGGTGAAGGTAGTAACTAACTACAATGGAGGCATAGCGTGTCATTTCGGTGCTAGCCCACAAAATCCGCGGCGTAGCCAATAGGTTGGGGGGCATAGCTCTCTCTATTGGGGATTCTGCGAGGGAGTGGGTTCACCCCACAGTGATCCGCAGAGGCGCTTGGAATTGCGACTGTTCAGTCGGACGCGGAACTTGGGCGCAGCCAGTACAAGTGGGAACTCCCACTGGGTTATGATATATAGCCTCGGTTTGTAATGTACCTACTAACAGTGCCAACTGTAATCTACACATACTATCAACAGGGGGAGGCCATGATATCTCTGATGGATTTTCAGAACTGCAGCTATTGGTATGCTCCCCTGAGGAGCAGACTGTTGTGTTATGATTTCAGGTGGAGATATGCCCAGAGAGATAATGAATGCCCTTGATCTAAGAAGGTGACCAGACATCTATGAAGACCCATCCTGAAGGCACCAGATAATCCCTCCTTGTGAAATACCAGCTGAACACCAGAACCATCCATGCACAAGAAGATGAATGAACAGATTAGCCAAAGATGCAACATAAATGAGCTTATCATGTATTGTGTTTGTTACTTTTTATCACTTTTCTTTTTTTTTTCTCTCATTGTAAACACCTTCACACATAGACCAGGTTTCCAACATAGTGTGTCGGTATACCGACAACAGGGGGATATGTTATAGGAAAATATGGTGTCCAGCCAAAGCTTTAGTCCTAGACCACTCAGATATGATATAGCACCCATTGAGTGGCCAGAAGCCATTTGCCCTTGTTAGCATATCAAAGGCAGGAAGGGCACATGGCTCTTGGCCAACAGATTGAGAAGAGATTTGGGTGGTTATGGGGTGGAGTCGATGGTGGGGGCTGGGACACAGGAAGATATATGCTTTGGAAAACTTGGGATCTCTCTCTTCCTTCCTGCCACCACCTGGAACAACATCACTTCTGGAGCAAGCTTAAGGTATATGTGTGTATGTATATAAGTATAATATCCCAGTAGACTTTATATGTGTACATATAGATAGTGGTAGTCTGGAACTGTATTACCAGTGGATTATATATATGCTGTTTATGCATGAGTCTCTATATGTACATGTACTAATAGTCAGGTACTGTATGTGAGTTGGGTAGCAGTATTGATCCAGTAGACGGTGACTCTGGATATACTGTATATACATACACATTATTAGCCACATTGCTTAGCATCCAGGGAGGGCAGGAACGAGGTGGCTATGTGTGGTGGTGTCCTCTATGTATTGTGTTATTTGTAGTGTCTGTATCTTTATGTAATGTCCATTGCTTTGTCATCTCTATGTTATCAGTAAAGTATTTTTATATATAAGTATCTGCGAGGGTTGTATGTTACTCCTGGGGTGTATGAAGGACTGGAGGGGTGTATATAATACACTGAATAAACGGGTTATATAAGAAACAAAGACAACAGTCTAGGAACAGATTAAAAGGGAAGGAAGTGGAGATAAATATAAATCTCCAATTTCCAATAATTAATATTCCCTCTTTCAATTTCACAAAGAAATTTGATTTGTGACGAATTACTTTGTCACAAAGCATATTCCTTTGTTTATAGTGGACGCAATGATGGGGAACAGCATCACCCTGCCCCCAGTCATTGAACCACTCAGATGCCACGTTCATCACTATTTATGACATCTGATGCAACAATTGTGGGCTTTTATGGGTTAATCCAGTTAAAAAAAATAAAAAATAAAGAAACCATACTCACCTTATCCATTTGCCCAAAGAGAGGCTATCGTGGCCATCTTGATTGAAGACACCGCCAAAATCTTGCACGGTTACGAGATGATGTCATCACGCTGGTTGGGTACCGTGACGTCATCATTGAGATTTTGTACAGTATCTTTAATCAAGATGGCTGCAATGAGCAAACTGATAAGGTTTGTTTGGGCTTTTTTTGTCGCCATTTCAGGAAAAATATATTTGTTACCAGGGGCGTAGCTAAAGACTCATGGGCCCTGGTGCAAGAGTTCAGCTTGGGACGCCCCCCCCCCCCCCCCCCCCCAGCGCTGGTGCACCTAGCTTTTCTGCCGGCCAAGTAAAAAACTGCCCCCCCCCCCATGCCAAATTCTCACCCTAACCTTTTCCCTCCTAACATTACGTATATCACTACAGAACATACAGGGTAAGGCTACATTCACACCACAGTTGTTTTTGCAGCCTCCGATCTGTATATTTTGCGGCTCAGATGCGGACCCATTCACTTAAATGAGCACTGTGTGCTGTCCGCATCTGTATGTCCATTCCTATTTTTGTCCATTTTGCGGACAAGGATAGGCATTGTTACAGTGGATCTGCAAAAAAAAACGGATGCCATACGGAACATCATCCTTTTTTTGCGGATCCGCAATTTGCAGACTGCAAAACACAATGTTTGTGTGAATGTAGCCTAATACAGCCCCTCTTACATCCTCTTACATCCAGTATAATACAGCGCCTCATACCTCTTACATCCAGTATAATACAGCGCCCCATACCTCTTACATCCAGTATAATACAGCGCCCCATACCTCTTACATCCAGTATAATACAGCGCCTCATACCTCTTACATCCAGTATAATACAGCGCCCCATACCTCTTACATCCAGTGACGTCTCCTCGGATGTAGATCTTCTCTTTCCTCATCTTCTCCTTTCAGACCAGACGCCATTTTTCAGCCATTTCTCATCTCTGCAGTTGGACAGAAAAAAGTTTATTACTTTTCCATCATCCTCCCGTCTTCTGGACAAATCATCCTACCACCCCCAGTACTGTGCCATTAGTACCACACAGATAGTGCCCTTCAATAATTATTGGCACACAGTGTCCTAAAATAACTGCGCCCAGCAAATAGTGCCCCGTAATAGTGTAAACATAACTTTCTCCCTGAAATAACTGCGCCCCCAGTGCCCCCATATGCCAGTAAAAATGCCCCCAGTGCTCCCGTGCCATTAAGAAATGCCCCCAGTGCCAGTAAAAATGCCCCCAGTGCCCCCATGTGCCAGTAAAAAATGCCCCCAGTGCCCCCATGTGCCAGTAAAAAAAGCCCCCATTGCCAGTAAAAATGCCCCCAGTGCTCCCGTGCCATTAAGAAATGCCCCCAGTGCCAGTAACAAATGCCCCCAGTGCCAGTAACAAATGCCCCCAGTGCTCCCATGCCATTAAGAAATGCCCCAAGTGCCATTGAGAAATGCCCCCAGTGCCAGTAAGAAATGCCCCCAGTACCCCCATGTGCCAGTAACAAATGCCCCCAGTGCCCCCATGTGCCAGTATCAAGTGCCCCCATGTGCCAGTAAAAATGGCCCCAGTGCCTGTAATAATGCCCCCAGTGCCTGTAATAATGCCCCCAGTGCCAGTAAAAATGGCCCCAGTGCCAGTAATAATGCCCCAGTGCCCCCCAAAATGCCCCCATGTGCCAGTAAAAATTCCCCCAGTGCCTGTAATAATGCCCCCAGCGCCAGTAAAATTGCCCCAGTGCCCCTATTTGCCGGTACAAATGCCCCCAGTGCCCCCCCCCATGTGCCAGTAAAAATGCCCCCAGTGCCCCCAATAGAGCTCCCTCCGGTCCAAGACTACAACAATAAAAAAAAAAACCAAACACTAATACTTACCTCCATGGAGCTGGCAGCGATGCGATGCAGGCCTCTTCTGGCCTGTGTCCCGCGCTGTACGGCTCAGGCGGCGCGATGACGTCATCGCGCCGCCTGAGCCGGCCTCTGATAGGCTGCAGGCCTAGTGTCTGCCCGGCATTACAGGCATCTGTATCGCCGTCCTGAGGACGGCGATACAGATGACTATGGAGATGAGCGCTTCCACAATGGAAGCGCTCATCTCCCTCTGCCCCGCCGCCACCCACAACTATGTGCAGGGCCGCGCCTCACCTGCCTAATTGGCGGTGCGGCCCTGCAAGTGGCAAAGGGGGCCCTCGGGGCCCCCCTGGCTTAGGGGCCCGGTCGCAACTGCGACCGCTGCGACCCCTATAGCTACGCCACTGTTTGTTACCATATAGCACCAGAAAATTCTGCTTCACGGTGAATCTAATTTTTCTGAAATTCGGACTAAAGTCAATTCTTTTGGCTTTGACTCACTCAACACTACTACTCATAATTGCCTTTTGGTATTAAATACACCTTCTGCAACCTGCAATAATTTGTGGCGGCGCATTTTTCCAGTTTGAGGCCAGAAGCAGGAGCATTAAACAGGATTCTGTAGGAGGCACTTTATCACAGCAACCTGGCTACACTAATGGCTCATGCACATAAACATTTTTTTCCCTTCTCCATTCCATTTATTTGGAGCCCGTATGCGGAACCATTCACTTCAATTGGGCCACAAAAATTCTTTTAAATGACTGTGTGCATTCTGTGTCGGTATGTTCGCATGGCCGTTCCACAAAAAAATAGAACATGTCCTATTATTTTCCGCATTATGGACAAGAATAGGACTATTCTATTAAGGCCCTTCTGTTCCCCAAAATGTGGAATGCAAACGGCCAGTATCCGAGTTTTGCAGATCTGCTATTTGCAGACCACAAAACACCCAATGGTTGTGTGCCTGAGCCCCAGTGCTGCTCTGACACTTGGAAATTTTGGTGGAGGAGCAGCAAATAGATTGTTAGAGTGTCACTTTAAATCTAGTAACAAGAACCATGTACGATTTTTCTCTTATGAAGCTGCCTGTTTATGATTTACACTTCCCTAGAGTTCAGCTTGTGGAACAGGAAATGTTTCCTAATAGCTAGTTAAATATGCTTAAAACGTCTAAAACAATTCTGTTCTACATTGATTATCCAAAATGCAAATAGACTGTAATGTCCGGCCAGCTTTGCTCATAGGAATTTTAAAGTGAAGACAACAGAGATTTAATTCTGGTTCAAAGCACAAACATCACACAGTGCGATGTAGACAGTGAAAAAGGCTGCAGAACTTGCATGAGCACTGCAGCCCCTTCAACCCTCAGTGATGTAATACTGATAACCTGTTCTGAGAATAATCCATAAATATTAGAAAACTGGATAACCTCTGTAACCCTTCCGCTGCCCTCTACTAGAGATTTAAAAGGGGTTGTCCCACTAAAAATATTCTACAATTTTCAAACAGCACCTGGATCTGAATACTTCTGTAATTGAATGTAATTAAAATATATTATAGATACTGAGTTATTCACTGATATCTATTGATATCGTGCCACCTGCTGTTTGCTCTTTTTCTAATTTCTCTGTTTTGCTCACTGAGCTGGAAGCACATGTTCAGTTCCATCCCTCAACTGCCACCAGCTGCAAACCCTCTGAGAAAGGACCCCTTCCTTTAAATAATTCTAGCAGAGCAATTGGAGCAATGAGTGGGAGATCTGGATCCATGCGAGGTACAGGTCTAGTTCTAGCTTTGTTAGGAAGGGTGTCATGTTTTATATTATTTATGATTTTTATTTTTTATATCAATCATTGGATAACCCCTTTAAATTTAATCATTTGACTCACCTAGACCACCAAAGATTATTGCGTTAACCCTTTCATTGTCCTAGGCCTAAAGGCCCAAACCAATAGCTACTTAGGAATGAAGGGAACCTTGCACTAGACTGTCACTGATAACATCTTTAAAAGGGTTCTCTAGGCTACAGATATTGATGACCTAACCTTAGAATAGGTCATCAATATCAGATTGGTGATCAGTTGTTTCAGGCTGCTGCATCTAAAAGCATATGAAGAGGACAATACAACTTCATACACTGTGTAGCCTCTGTTGCCAGCATACGGAAGCACAGTTCCTATTCACTGAGTTGCAGCACCCTCGCATGGCCACTATGGAGTACATGGAGCTGCCTCCAGTTCCATACACTGTGTATCTTCCGGCACCGTGGCAGCCCAAAACAGCAGATCGGTGAGGGTGTCAGACCCCCACCAATTTGACACTGATTACCTATATACAGTATTATTTTGTTCAGTTATTTGCATCAGTATTTGTAAACTAAAAACATAAGTGAAGCGAAAAACCTAATGCAAAATACTGGCCTGAATACTGCTGTGTGAATTAAGCCTTAGAGTAAGAGTTATGTCTCAAAAGTATGCACTGCATACCACTAATGTTGAGCGAATCAAATCATCAATCCAAAGTTGATCTGGTCAAACACTTTGATTCTAATGCTGTCTCTGTACAGCATTAAAATGTATTTCTCTGTGGAGTCAAACATTCTTTTACCCGAAGTTGTGCAAGTGAATTCATTCGGTATTCATTTTTAAAAACATTTAAAATTAGGAATCCAAAGCTGGTTTTGGTACCGAGGTACCATATGGTACCAAACCTGACTTCGGATTCCTAATATTAAATGTTTTTAAAGATGCAGAAATGAATATCGAATGAATTCACTGAAGTCTTGCACGACTTATGGTTAAAAGAAATTTTGCCTACACAGAGGCAAAACGTTTTAATGCTGTACGGAGACGGGTCACAGACAGCATTAAAACCAAAGTGTTTGATCCAAAGCTTGATTTGCTCAAACCAACATACCACAGTAAACATGAAAGAGGAAGCCTGCAATAGCTCTTAACAATTCAGCTTGTTAGTTTAGTGTAACAAGCAGCAGAGAGAATATCCCAGATACATCCACAATGTGAAAACACAGGAAATAACATCAGAAGCGGTAATCACTGGAAGCAAAGTGGTGTTTTCAATGTAGTTATCTGGAGTTTCAATACAATCACACATTACAGTATACGGTAAAATATAGTTTTACTTACAGTGTAAGAGACATCATCTGGAGTTAAAGGCTCAAATCCCTAAACAAAGAAGTAATATACCATATAACTTACATCATAATTAACAAGGATCATACAAATGGACTTACAGTAATAAATTATGGGCTAAATAATATGTGAAATCTCAGTAATAAGATGTGTAGGCTACAATCAGTATAAAAACGAAGAAAGGAATTGTTACCTGTAGTGAAGCAAACGAGATATTTTGCACTGAGAAGAAATATGATCCATGCTTAACAAGCATGCATGAAACAGATGTAGTAGTAGGGAAGCTATAGGCTCCACAGACACATAGTGCAAGCACAATACAACTAAGTAGGATCTTCATCATTAGTATTTTGATGCTATTAGTGACTTTCAAGCATTATTCTGTCATTTTAAATGTTTTTGCATAAGGAAATACCATATATGGCATCTAAGATAAAGTGTTAAAACCTCCCCCTACCTGGAAATTAATGCCTCTATTAAATGACACAGTATTTCTTAATAAACTTGATAATGGTGGAATTTAGGAGGGAAACCACAAATGCTTATCCATGCATGATTATTCTTAGATAATTGTAGATAACAGAAAGTAAGTGTCTGCAATTCTTACACTCTGGTTATTGTATTTACATAGATTAACATCTTCAAGAGATTTATGACTTTTACCTAATAATTTGAGAAGCAAACTAATCTGTCTAGAAGGCAGTTTCCTCAATATAGAGCTTTAACATAGTTTATGTACTTCATGAGGTTGAAATAAGACACAAGTCCATCAAGTACAAGTCAATCCTACCATGTTGACCAAGAGAAAGGAGAAAAACCCTATGAGGCAGATGCCAATTTCCCTGTATTAGGGGAAATTATTCCCTGGCTGAAATGATGGCAATTACAGATGAGCAAATAAATGAATTCTAAATAAATGAAATTCATTCGCCCTCAAGACAGTCAATTTATGGACCATGTTTTAATTTAAAAACAAAATGCAATGACAATGCAATGTGTTAAATAAAAGACATGGATTGTATCTGTTTGTGTGTGAATAGTTTCACTTACTTTTTTTGCAATTGTAATGTCTTTGCTGCTGTGATTTCATTTAAAAAAAGGGTATAAAAGTGGTTCCCCCACTAGCCTTTAAAAAGGCTCTCAGGGGCTACTTTTGAATAGTGTACCTCTTACATAGTAACATAGTAACATAGTTTATAAGGCCGAAAAAAGACATCTGTCCATCCAGTTCGGCCTGTTTTCCTACAAGTTGGTCCAGAGGAAGGCAAAAAAAACCCTGTGAGGTAGAAGCCATTTTTCCCCACTTTAGGGAAAAAATTTCTTCCGGACTCCAATCAGGCAATCAGAATAACTTTCTGGATCAACGACCCATCTCTAGTAACTATAACCTGTAATATTATTACACTCCAGAAATACATCCAGGCCCCTCTTGAACTCTTGGTGAAAGATTATTTACATAAAAAGTAACATAGACAGAAAAAAAAGACATCCGATCATTCAGTTCAACCTGTTATCGTGCAAAATTGATCCAGAGGAAGGCAAACAAAAAAAACCCTCATGAGGTCAAAGCCAATTTCCCTCATGTTAGGACTTCCCGAATCCACTCAGGTAATCAAAATAACTCCCTAGATTAGAATTCTCTAGAATTCTAGTCACTGTAACCTGTAATATTATTGCACTCTAGAAATGCATCCAGACTAGAGATGAGCGAGCATACTCGTCCGAGCTTGGTGCTCGTTCGAGTATTAGGGTACTCGTAAGTGCTCGCTGCTCGGACGAGTATCTCGCCATGCTCGAGGAAATGGCAACTTCCGCATCGTGCTTTTTTGGCGCCTATAAACACAGCCAATCACAAGCCAGGAGACTCTGCGGTACACCCAGCATCACGTGGGGCCCTTACATGTCGATAGAAGGGGTTGGCTGGCCTGATCAGGTGACCCTGGAATATACTACTGAATGGCCGCGGTGCTCGGCTCAGATGCCGTCTGGATGTCGTTAGGGATAGAGCTGCTGCGATTCAGGGACAGTGTTAGGGCCTGCATTTAGTTCTCTGTTAGGCAGGAATCACCCACAAAGAACCCAACAGCCCTTCTAAGGGCTAGAAGACATTTTTTTTTGTCTCCTGGCTTGGCTGGCTGGCTGGCACTAGTAGTGCAGCTATCGCCATATATAACCCCTTTTTTTTATGTTATATCTCAGTGATACAAATCCATTGCACACAGCATTGTGGAACCATTCTGTGTGTCACAGTTAAGTACACTCACTATTTTCTGTCCAGGTGACACTTTCTGTACATCACTGAATACAACCAAGTCTTTTGCTGCCTGTCACGTGTATAGCTTGATCCCAAAAATCTCTGTGCGACATTTGTCTGGGTCGCAGTCTAAATAGCCACCGTCAGTAGGGTGTCAGTTAGTTCTACGATAGTTTCTGCACGTTACGTTCCAAAAAAAACAAAACTAAAAAAAAAATATAAAAAAATATATTAAAAAATTAGTTTTTTGTTGTTTTAGCTCAGTGATACAAATCCATTTCACACAGCTGCGTGTAACCTTTCTGTGTGACACAGTTCAGCACAGTCACTCCAATCCGTATTTTCTGTCCAGGTGACACTTTCTGTACATCACTGAATACAACCAAGTCTTTTGCTGCCTGTCACGTGTATAGCTTGATCCCAAAAATCTCTGTGCGACATTTGTCTGGGTCGCAGTCTAAATAGCCACCATTAACAGGGTGTGAGTTAGGTCTCCGATAGTTCCTGCACGTCACGTTCCCAAAAAAACAAAACTAAAAAAAAAATATAAAAAAAAAATATATTAAAAAATTAGTTTTTTGTTGTTTTAGCTCAGTGATACAAATCCATTTCACACAGCTGCGTGTAACCTTTCTGTGTGTCACAGTTCAGCACACTCACTCCAATCCTTATTTTCTGTCCAGGTGACACTTTCTGTACGTCACTGAATACAACCAAGTCTTTTGCTGCCTGTCACGTATATAGCTTGATCCCAAAAATCTCTCTGCGACATTTGTCTGGGTCGCAGTCTAAATAGCCACCGTTAACAGGGTGTGAGTTAGGTCTCCGATAGTTCCTGCACGTCACGTTCCCAAAAAAACAAAACTACAAAAAAATATAGAAAACAAAATATATAAAAAAATTAGTTTTTTTGTTGTTTTAGCTCAGTGATACAAATCCATTTCACACAGCTGCGTGGAACCTTTCTGTGTGTCACAGTTCAGCACAGTCACTCCGATCCGTATTTTCTGTCCAGGTGACACTTTCTGTATGTCACTGAATACAACCAAGTCATTTGCTGCCTGTCACGTATATAGCTTGATCCTAAAAATCTCTGTGCGACATTTGTCTGGGTCGCAGTCTAAATAGCCACCGTTAACAGGGTGTGAGTTAGGTCTACGATAGTTCCTGCACGTCACATTCCCAAAAAAACAAAACTACAAAAAAAATATAAAAAACAAAATATATAAAAAAAATTAGTTGTATTTGTTGTTTTAGCTCAGTGATACAAATCCATTTCACACAGCTGCGTGGAACCTTTCTGTGTGTCACAGTTCAGCACAGTCACTCCAATCCGTATTTTCTGTCCAGGTGACACTTTCTGTACGTCACTTAATTAAACCAGACTGAACATGTCTCAACTTATAGGGACACGTGGTAGAGGACTGTTGAAACCACAACAGTGCGAACAGCTGATCTCGTGGATTGCGGATAATGCTTCAAGTAATTTGTCCACCAGTCAGTCTTCCACGCAGTCCACCCACGTTACCCAAGGGAGCACTCCTCTGGCTCCTCCACCTCAACCTCCTTCCCCCCAGTCTGCCCCCTCCCAGGAAAATTTGGAATGCGATCCGGCATACTCTGAGGAACTGTTTTCTGGACCCTTCCCAGAGTCACAAACCACTTCCCAGGTTGCCGCTGACCTCGTTCCCGATGCCCAAGTTTTCCAACTGTCGCAGTCTGTGGGTGATGATGATGATGATGATGATGACAATGTTGAGTTAGTGGAAGAAGTTTGTAAAGAGGTGTCGGACGATGAGGAGACACGGTTGTCAGACAGTGGTGAAGTTGTTGTCAGGGCAGGAAGTCCGAGGGGGAGCAGACTGAGGAATCGGAGGATGACGAGGTGACTGACCCAAGCTGGGTTGATATGCCGAGTGAAGACAGTGCTTCTGAGGCGGAGGCGAGTGCTGCACCAGAACAGGTTGTAAGAGGCAGTGGTGTGGCCAGAGGGAGAAGCAGGGCCAGAGCTGGTGCATCAGCAGCAACTGTTTCACGTAGTGAAGCTCCCGTGGCGAGGCCTAGATCGTTCGCAAGTCTGGAGGTTCTTTAAAGAAAGTGAGGATGACCGACGGACTGTGGTGTGCAACCTGTGCCACACCAAGATCAGCAGGGGTGCCACCACTACTAGCCTAACCACCACCAGCATTCGCAGGCATATGAGTGCTAAACACCCCACTCAATGGAACCCAAGGCCGTTCACCACCTCCTGCGAGGTCACACCACTGCTCCTTCCCCTGTGTCACTCGCTGCCTCTGCTAGTCAACCCCCTGCTCCTTCTCCGTCACTCTCTGCCTCTGCTAGTCAACCCCCTGCCCTGGACCCCGGCACGAGCGCCTCCCGCCGGAAAACCACACCTTCGCCTCCACGATCCTCCACAGTGTCCACCAACGTGTCCCAGCGCAGCGTTCAGCTGTCTTTACAGCAGACGCTGGAGCGCAAGAGGAAATACAGTTCCACCCACCCCACATGCCCCAGCCCTCAACGTCCACATCTCCAAATTGCTTAGCCTGAAGATGCTGCCCTATAGGCTGGTAGAGACCGAGGCCTTTCGCAATCTCATGGCGGTGGCTGCCCCTCGGTATTCGGTCCCCAGCCACCACTATTTTTCCCGATGTGCCGTCCCAGCCCTACACCAGCACGTGTCACAGAACATCATCCGTGCCCTGACCAACGCTGTTTCTGAGAAGGTCCACCTAACCATGGACACGTGGACAAGTGCTGCCGGGCAGGGACACTATATCTCACTGACGGCACATTGGGTTAACTTGGTGGAAGCTGGGACCGAGACTGACCCTGGGGCCCCTCATGTACTGCCCACACCGAGGATTGCGGGGCCTACCTCGGTCACAGTCTCTCAGACGTACTATGCCTCCTCCTCCTCCGACCCCTCCCTCCGAACCCTCCTCCTCCACCGAATTACCATCCGTGGGCACGGCGCCTTCAGTCGGTAGCTCTAGGCGCAGCAGCAGTGCCGTGGGTAAGCGCCAGCAGGCGGTGCTCAAACTGCCGAGCTTAGGTGACAAAAGGCACACCGCCCAAGACCTGTTACAGGGCATCACGGCGCAGACCGATGTGTGGCTGGCACCGCTGAACCTCAAGCCAGGCATGGTTGTGTGTGCCAACGGGCGTAACCTGGTGGCAGCTCTGCAACTCGGCAGACTGACACATGTGCCATGCCTGGCCCACGTGTTCAATCTCATAGTTCAGCGGTTCCTCAAGACATACCCCAATCTGTCTGATTTGCTCACCAAGGTGCGCCGCATCTGTGCGCATTTCCGCAAGTCGACCACAGATGCTTGCCACTTCTCAGGGCAGCGCAGCGCCGCCTACAACTGCCCGCTCACCGACTGTTGTGCGACGTGCCCACGAGATGGAATTCGACATTAAACATGTTATCCAGAGTTTACCAGCAGCGCAGAGCGATTGTAGACTGCCAGATGGTCAACTTCCACCAGAACTGGTAGTCAGGTCACTCAGATTCCTCAAGTCTACAATGAGGAGTGGACGTGGATGTCCGATATCTGCCAGGTGTGAGCAACTTTGAGGAGTCAACACAGATGGTCAGCGGCGATGCCGCATTATCAGCCTCACCATCCCACTGCTTTGCCTGTTGAAAAAACTCACTGCTCAGCATCAAGTCGGATGCTTTGCGCTGTCACAAGAGACGGTGGAGGAAGATACGTCGCTTGATAGCCAGAGCACCCTCCGGTCTGTTTCTCAGCGCGTTATCGGAGGAGGGGGATGAGGATGAGGAGGAAGAGGAGGAGAATGTCGGCGAAGACAGTAGAGGGTACCAGTGCTCAGTCCCTTAACTCTTGAGCGTGTATGGGCTGAAGAGGAGGACTTGGAGGAGGAGGAAATGGAGAGTCAGGCCAGTGAGGAGAGGGAATTCTTGCGTGTTGGGAACTCTGGCGCACATGGCAGACTTCATGTTAGGCTGCCTATCCCGTGACCCTCACATTAGAAGCATTTTTTCAAACACCGATTACTGGGTGTTCACTCTCCTGGACCCACGGTACAAGCAGAACCTTTCCACTCTCATCTTTGCAGAGGAAAGGAGTATGAGAGTGAATAGATATCAACAGGCCCTGGTGCACAAGCTGAAACAAGTCTTCCCATCTGACGCCGCTAGCGGCAGAGGGCATGGTTCTGTGGGCCAAGTAGCGCGGGAGAGTAGGCGAGCAGGCAGCTTGTCCAGCACTGGCAGGGGAACGCTCTCCAAGGCCTTTGCCAGTTTTATGTCACCCCAGCAAGACACTGTCACCTGTCCCCAGTCTAGGCAGAGTAGGGGGGAGCTGTACAGAAAGATGGTGAGGGAGTACCTAGCTGACCATACCAACGTCCGTAGCGATCACTCTGCTCCATACAACTACTGGGTTTCAAAGCTGGACACGTGGCCTGAACTGGCGCTGTACGCCTTGGAGGTGCTGGCCTGCCCTGCCGCTAGCGTGCTGTCAGGGTGGGTATTCAGTGCAGCTGGTGGCGTCATCACTGATAAGCGTACACGCCTGTCAACTGACAGCGCTGACAGGCTGACGCTTATTAAAATGAACAAAGCCTGGATTTCACCGGAATTCAAATCTCCTCCGGGGGAAAGCAGCTAAAATTTAACATTACTTATGTATCCGATTCCTCTTCTCTACTCCTCCTACTCCTCCTCCTCCTCCATATCGTCTTTGCCTAACGCTGACCAAAAAAACGCCATTTTTTCAGAGGTCCAACTGGCACTCTTTTACCACAATTTTTCAGGAGGGCCCCCTACAGGCCCTCTCTTCAAACAATTTTTCCAGAGGTCCACCTACAGGCCCTCTCTCCAAACAATTTTTCCGGAGGTTGACCTACAGGCCCTCCTCCAAAACAATTTTTCCGGAGTTCCACCTACAGGCCCTCTCTCCAAACATTTTTCCGTTGGTCCACCTACAGGCCCTCTCTCCAAACAATTTTTCCGGAGGTCCACCTACAGGCCCTCTCTCCAGTTCCAGTTTCCAGTTTTATTTGCGCAACTGCGTAAATTTTATTTTTGGGATAGGTGTGAAAAATAATATTACCTGCGTATCTATATTGCCCAACATTGGATTCGGTAGCAACAAGAAGACCAAACACATGCTGCCCACAGGGTTCCGCAAATTCCTGGTCCACAATGTCAAGGAGCTCGAGGTTCTGTTGATGAGCAACAAGTCCTTCTGTGCAGAAATCGCCCACAACGTCTCCATCTAAGAACCTAAAGACCATTGTGGAGGGAGCGGCACAGCTCGCCATCAAAGTGACGAACCCCAACGCCAGACTGCGCAGCGAAGAGAACAAATAAATATCTCTGTGGTTATTTGTGCTAAATAAAAGTTAATTAACACAAAAAAAAAAAAATTGATCTGTTCCTGTGCCTGATCCACCCAAGTTGAATCTGTCCCATCATGAGAAAGTCCCCCCAAGGACTCCCCAACTTGCTTCCCATACAACTACCTCACCCCCCGACACCTGTGTCTCGCCATTGTCCACCACCTCCTCAGACAACACTGGTAAATCCCCACTGTCAGCACACGGAGACTGCAAAAGGTCTTGCGAATTGGGGCAGAGAATGTTCTGGGCTAGCACATCAGAGAAGGGGTGACTATGGGGTTCCAGGGAGTACGTGACCACATGCAATCTCCATCTAAAAAGTCATGCCACACTTGATCGAGCTCATAATTGACAATTGTACCGGTTGATGCTAAATTTTTAAGTTGGGGTCCTGCGTCATCATTCTAACTACATCCGGCTGTTGTCACCACCACACACGCTAGCCCAGGGGGCACTCCTCTGGCTTCTTCCAGCTCCAACCTCCTTCCCCCAGCCTGCCTCCCCACCTACAGGTCCTCTCTCCAAACAATTTACGTCTTTGTCCTATCTTTCTCTCTCTCCAAACTATTTTTCCGGATAGCTGCCATATACGGTATTAAACTGAGTAGTATACATAGAACACATACCACACTTGATCAATCTCATAATTTACGACTGTACCGGTTGATGCTAAATTTTTAAGTTGGGGTCCTGCGTCGTCATTCTAAATACATCCGGCTGTTGTCACCACCACACACGCTAGCCCAGGGGGCACTCCTCTGGCTCTTCCAGCGAAACCTCCTTCCCCCAGCCTGCCCCCCCACCTACAGGCCCTCTCTCCAAACAATTTACCCGGATAGGGGACGTATTAGATATTGTACTGATGTTTTTTTTTGTTTCTTCTTTTAATTGCCTCCTGACCTGTGATAGGCAGAGCATGGACACGTCCCCTTAGCTGCAGTGGGAAAGACACTCCCCTGGCCAGAGCAAGCTCTTTTTCCGTTTTCCGTGGTCGAAAAATCCATGAAATATAAGGTCCCAAGATAGGGGACGTATACGGTATTAAACTGAGAAGAATCGATACCATACCGGTTGATGCTACAGTTTTTCCAAATCCATTCTGGCTGTTGTCACCACCACACACGCTAGCCCAGGGGGCACTCCTCTGGCTCTTCCAGCGAAACCTCCTTCCCCCCAGCCTGCCCCCCACCTACAGGCCCTCTCTCCAAACAATTTACCCGGATAGGGGACGTATTAGATATTGTACTGATGTTTTTTGTTGTTCTTCTTTTAATTGCCTCCTGACCTGTGATAGGCAGAGCATGGACACGTCCCCTTAGCTGCAGTGGAAAGACACTCCCCTGGCCAGAGCAAGCTCTTTTTCCGTTTTCCGTGGTCGAAAAATCCATTAAATATAGGTCCCAAGATAGGGGACGTATACGGTATTAAACTGAGAAGAATCGATACCATACCGGTTGATGCTAACAGTTTTTCCAAATCCATTCCGGCTGTTGTCACCACCACACACGCTAGCCCAGGGGGCACTCCTCTGGCTCTTCCAGCGAAACCTCCTTCCCCCCAGCCTGCCCCCCACCTACAGGCCCTCTCTCCAAACAATTTACCCGGTAGGGGACGTATTAGATATTGTACTGATTTTTTTGTTGTTCTTCTTTTAATTGCCTCTGACAACTGTGATAGGCAAGAGCTATGGACACTATACCACCTTAGCTGCAGATAAGAACAGACACTACCCTTGGCCAGAGCAGCATTTGTCAGTGTTCACCGTGGTGATGGACCTTCGTTGCACCTAGTTGGGCTCCCTAACATGGGTATTGTATCGCCTTTCTTGTCTGGGTGAGCACAATTGCCATGAGGGTAACCACCAGGCTGTTGCCTGAGAATTTGGGGTAATGGTGGGATTAGGCAGCCTCAGAGGCATCCATGCATGCTGCCCCCTGCTGTTTCCTGTCCATTTCCGTGGTGTTTCCATCATTTTCTGAGGTTTCCAGGTTTTCACCCAGCCTTCCCTAGGCAGAGCCTTGGTCCCCTGCAAAAAATGCTCGAGTCTCCCATTGACTTCAATGGGGTTCGTTATTCGAAACGAGCACCCGAGCATCGGGAAAAGTTCGACTCGAATAACGAGCACCCGAGCATTTTAGTGCTCGCTCATCTC
>ONZH01010433.1:0-30205 GCA_900303285.1 Rhinella marina
GCAGCCAATAGGGATTGAAAAAATGAAGGTAAAACTCAATTTCTGTCGGCTGCATTGACTTTCTCTCTGCAATGACACACAGAAACATTAAATAAATAGATGAAATATACCCAGGCGAAGCCGGGTCTTTCTGCTAGTATATATATATAATTATGGCAGCTTTTTAGAAGGCTATGGGCATGATAAAAAAAATGTAGTGCCATATAATTAAAGAGGTTGTATAATCACAGACAATGGGAGTGTATTGCTAGGATATGCCCCCATTGTCTGATAGGAGGAGGTCCCACCTCTGGGACCCGCACCTATATCGAGAACGGACCCTTGATAGTCATGGAGGGCGCACTGTGCATGCGCAGCCACCTCTCCCATTAATTTCTATGGGGCCGACAGAAATAGCTGACCCAGCGCTGAATGGATTGCGGCCATGCATGCGTGGTGTGCCCTCCATGACTTTCAAGTCTCCGTTCTCGATATAGGTGCGGGGCCCCGAGGTAGATTCCGCACCTATCAGACAATGGGAGCATATCCTAGCAATACACCCCACTATCTGAGATGATATAACTCCTTTAAGATCAGCCTCCCCCTCCTTCCCCCAATACAGCCTCATGTAAATAACATTCTCAGTCCTCTTCTGTCAGCCCCTCTAACATACAGTCCCAGAAGCAAAGTGTACATGAGATTTATCTAATCTCATATGCTTTGCTGGTACTGTAATATGCTGTGGTTTTTCCCACATAATAATCTGTAAAGAAAAAACGGATGTAACGTGTGCAGGTAGACTAAGGCTACGCGCACACAACAGTGACAAAAAAAACATCCTTTAAGACACATAAACTGTCAGTTTTTAACCCTTTCAGTACCGGAGGTTTTTTTAGTTTTGCGTTTTCATTTTTCTTCCCTATATTCTGCGAACCCTAACTTTTTTATATGTTTGTTCACATAGCTGTATGAGGGCTTATTTTTTGCGGGACAAGTTGTACTTTCTAATGTTGCCATTAATTATGGCATAAAATGTAGTGGGAAGCGGTAACAAAATTCCAAATAGGGGGGAATTGGAAAAAGAATACAATCCCTCCACAGTTTTATGGGTTTTCTTCCCACGGTTTTCCATTTGCGGCAAAACTGACCCATGCTCTTTGTTCTTTGGGTCAGTATGATTACATCGATACCCGATATGTGTAGGTTTGTTATGTTTAAATAGTGTAAAAATAAATTAAAACTTTGAAAATATATATATATATTTTTTTTTACTTCGTCATATTCCGACCCCCACAACTTTTTTTTAGTTACATCCACTGAGCCGTTTAGGGGCTCATTTTTTGCGGGACAATCCATAGTTTTTATTAATACCATTTTGGAGCATGCTTGACTTTTTGATCACATTTTACTAGATTTTTTTGAGTAAGAGAAGTAGTGAAAAAATGGCAAATTGGCCATTTTGACCCTATTTTCCGTCACGCAATTCGCCGTATTGGAATTTTTTTAGATATTTTAAAAGAACAGGCGTTTTCGGTCGCGGTGATACCCATAATGTTTATATTTATTGTTATTTAGGTATTTATTTTTTAATTATACGGAAAGGGGGGTGATTTAAACTTTTATATTTTTTTTATTTTTTATATATTTTTTAACATTTTTTATTTTTGTGTGATTATTTTAAAGCTCATTTTTGAGCATATAGACACTGTTTTTTAATTTTTCATTTTTACAGCTATTATATGCCGTGATCTCGCTTGATCACGGCATCTAATGCCTTTATTTACCACGATCGGCATTATTGCCGGTTGCGGTAGGTAACGGCAGGTCTCTGCTGTTTAAAACAGCAGAGACTTGCCAGCCATGACGCCCCGCTGCACGTGGGAGCGGGCATCATGTCTCTGCATCGCTCCAGCGCCGTACATGTATGGCGCTGGTAGCGAAAGGGTTAAAGGATGATTTTTCACTGATGCCTTCTGAGAAATAGAACCTAAAAACTGTCTCTTCAATTGTATGGGGGTTGTCGGTCAGTTAAAATGGATAGGAACGAACATGTTCTATTTTTTTTCATGAATGACCCTATAGACTACAATTGTTCTTAAAACGGATATGTGACAGACATTTAAAAAAATGTTCCTCACATGGCTGTTTTTAACTGTTGTGTGCATGTAACTTTAGGCTAGTCAGTGCAAGCCAGGGGTTTATAAACCCACAGCAGTCCAAGAGCAGTGCTCCGAATAGACCATGCTGTAGTGTAGACATGGGCACCTCTATATGTAATTATATATGTACAGCTGGTATAAGTTATACATCTTCTTGTATATAGTGATAAGGAGCATGCTGGTATAACCTGGGTATCTCCTATATATAATTATATACAGTATAGACCAAAAGTTTGGACACACCTTCTCATTCAAAGAGTTTTCTGTATTTTCATGACTATGAAAATTGTAGATTCACACTAAAGGTATCAAAACTATGAATTAATACATGTGGAATTATATACTTAACAAAAAAGTGTGAAACAACTGTCAAATATGTCTTATATTGTAGGTTCTTCAAAGTAGCCACCTTTTGCTTTGATTATTGCCCACTCTTGGCATTCTCTTGATGAGCTTCAAGAGGTAGTCACCTGAAATGGTTTTCACTTCACAGGTGTGCCCTGTCAGGTTTAATAAGTGGGATTTCTTGCTTTATAAATGGGGTTGGGACCATGAGTTGTGTTGGGCAGAAGTCAGGTGGATACACAGCTGATAGTCCTACTGAATAGACTGGTAGAATTTGTATTATGGCAAGAAAAAAGCAGCTAAGTAAAGAAAAACGAGTGGCCATCATTACTTTAAGAAATGAAGGTCAGTCAGTCCGAAAAATTGGGAAAACCTTGAAAGTGTCCCCAAGTGCAGTCGCAAAAACCATCAAGCGCTACAAAGAAACTGGCTCACATGAGGACTGCCCCAGGAAAGGAAGACCAAGAGTCACCTCTGCTGCAGAGGATAAGTTCATCCGAGTCACCAGCCTCAGAAATCACAGGTTAACAGCAGCTCAGATTAGAGACCAGGTCAATGCCACACAGAGTTCTAACAGCAGACACATCTCTACAACAACTGTTAAGAGGAGACTGTGTGCAGCAGGCCTTCATGGTAAAATAGCTGCTAGGAAACCATTGCTAAGGACAGGCAACAAGCAGAAGAGACTTGTTTGGGCTAAAGAACACAGGAATGGACATTAGACCAGTGGAAATCTGTACTTTGGTCTGATGAGTCCAAATTTGAGATCTTTGGTTCCAACCACCGTGTCTTTGTGCGACGCAGAAAAGGTGAACGGATGGACTCTACATGCCTGGTTCCCACCGTGAAGCATAGAGGAAGAGGTGTGATAGTGTGGGGGTGCTTTGCTGGTGACACTGTTGGGGATTTATTCAAAATTGAAGGCATACTGACCCAGCACGGCTACCACAGCATCTTGCAGCGGCATGCTATTCCATCCGGTTTGCGTTTAGTTGGGCCATCATTTATTTATCAACAGGACAATGACCCCAAACACACCTCCAGGCTGTGTAAGGGCTATTTGACCAAGAAGGAGAGTGATGGGGTGCTACGCCAGATGACCTGGCCTCCACAGTCACCAGACCTGAACCCAATCAAGATGGTTTGGGGTGAGCTGGACCGCAGAGTGAAGGCAAAAGGGCCAACAAGTGCTAAGCATCTCTGGGAACTCCTTCAAGACTGTTGGAATACAATTTCAGGTGACTACCTCTTGAAGCTCATCAAGAGAATGCCAAGAGTGTGCAAAGCAGTAATCAAAGCAAAAGGTGGCTACTTTGAAGAACCTAGAATATAAGACATATTTTCAGTTGTTGCACACTTTTTTGTTAAGTATATAATTCCACATGTGTTATTTCATAGTTTTGATGCCTTCAGTGTGAATCTACAATTTTCATAGTCATGAAAATACAGAAAACTCTTTGAATGAGAAGGTGTGTCCAAACTGTATGTACAGCTGGTATAAGTTATACATCTTCTTGTATATAGTGATATGCAGCATGCTGGTATAACCTGGGTATCTCCTGTATATAATTATATATATACAGCTGGTATAAGTTATACATCTTCTTGTATATAGTGATATGGACAATGCTGGTATAACCTGGGTATCTCCTGTATATAATTATATATATACAGCTGGTATAAGTTATACATCTTCTTGTATATAGTGATATGGACAATGCTGGTATAACCTGGGTATCTCCTGTATATAATTATATATGTACAGCTGGTATAAGTTATACATCTTCTTGTATATAGTGATATGGAGCACGCTAGTATAACCTGGGTATCTCCTGTATATAATTAGATATGTCCAGCTGGTATCAGTTATACATCCTCTTGTACATAGTGATATGGAGCATGCTGGTATGCTGGCAGAGGAAAATAGGTTTAGGATGGGCCGCTACTCATGGGCCACTGCTGTGTGCTTGCCCCCTAGGCTAAAGATGGCCAGCCAGCCCCTGATGGGAAGGAATAATGCAAGTCACCAGTACATACTAAATGGTAAAATACTGGGTAACACTGACATGGAAAAGGACTTTGGAATTTCAGTGAACAGTAAACTTAACTAAAGAAACTAGTATCAGGCAGCTACTGCCTAGGCCAATAAGATAATTGGATGCATCAAAAGAGGCATAGATGCACCTAGACCTGACACTTAACAGATCACTAGTCTGACCACACATGGAGTACTGTGTACAGTTCTGGGCTTCTGTGAACAAGAGATACATAGCAAAGCTGAAGAGGGTTCAGAGGAGGGCAACTAAAGTAATAACTGGAATAGGTGGACTACAGAAAGATTGTCAAAACTAGGTTTATTCAGTTTAGAAAAAAGATGACTGAGGGGAGATCTAATAACTATGTATAAGTATATGTCACGCTCGGGTGTGGGGGGAAAAGCCACACCGAGCGTATGAGGGATGGGAACAGACAAAACCAGGGAACTGGTCACCTCCTGCAGGGGACCCTAAGACTAGGCCCTAACTGGCTACCAGTATGAACTAACCCGGGTGGTAGGAAAGCTCATACACAGGAACCTAATCTGAATAAACCCTAGAACACCCTGCAGTCTAATGACACAAGAGAGTAACCCGTTCCTCCAAGCATACGGAGGAACAGGAGACTCAAAAAGGAATAACCAAAGGAAGGGAAAACACTTAACTTTAAGTAGAACTCAGCAACAGGATCTCAGCCGAGATCCACACCACTCTCAACCAGGTAAGTAGCAGATATAAACCGCAAGGGATACTGGGAGAGGAAGAGGTAAGTAGGAGACAGCTAATTGCCCAGCGGCAACAGCTGAGGGAAAGGGGTGTGGTGAACAGCACCCAAACCACAGGGAATAGCCTGTCAAACCTGTCACTTAGAAAGCCGCGCAGAACGTCTGATTCCAGACGCAAGACCACTCGTGACATTACCCCCCCTTTTACGGGTGACCTCCGGGCACCCAGGACCAACTTTATCAGGGTGACACCTGTGAAAGGCTTTTACCAAACGACTGGCATTCACGTCAGATGCCGGTACCCATGACCTCTCCTCAGGACCATAACCCTTCCAATGAACCAGATATTGAAGGGTCCCACGAAGAACTCGAGAATCAATGATCTTGACAATCTGAAATTCCAAATTACCATCCACCAAGACAGGCGCGGGTGGCAAGGGAGATGGCTCCAGAGGTTCAACATACCTCTTCAACAAACATCTGTGAAACACATTATGGATTTTCAGGGCCTGCGGAAGTTCAAGACGAAATGCTACAGGATTAATAATGGCCGTGATTTTATATGGGCCAATAAATCTTGGACCCAACTTCCATGAAGGAACTTTCAACTTAATGTTCCTAGTAGACAGCCACACAGAATCACCCACATTTAGGTCCGGACCATTCATGCGTCTCCTGTCAGCCACACGTTTGTACTTGTTACCCATATTTATCAAGTTACTTTGAATTTTTCGCCATATGGAAGACAATGATGATGAAAAACGTTCTTCCTCAGGAATACCAGAAGTATCAGAACCACAAAATGTGCCAAACTGCGGGTGAAAGCCATATGCACCAAAAAATGGTGACTTACCAGTGGAGTCCTGTCTGCGATTATTTATGGCAAACTCAGCCAGAGACAAAAACGAGGACCACTCCTCCTGGTTCTCAGAGACAAAGCATCTCAAATAAGTCTCCAGATTCTGATTGGTACGCTCAGTCTGTCCATTCGTCTGGGGATGAAAGGCAGAGGAGAAAGACAGTTGTACCCCGAGCCGAGTACAGAACGCCCTCCAGAATCTGGACACAAACTGAGTCCCACGATCAGAGACAACGTCAGTGGGAATGCCATGAAGTTTCACAATATTGTCAACAAACACTTGTGCAAGAGTTTTAGCATTGGGGAGTCCGGGTAATGCAATAAAGTGCGCCATTTTACTAAAACGATCTACAACCACCAGAATAACTGTCTTACCAGACGACTCAGGCAGATCAGTGATGAAGTCCATGGATAGGTGAGTCCATGGTCTGGACGGGATGGGTAATGGAAGTAGGGGTCCAGAGGGACGAGTATGTGTCAACTTAGAGCGTGCGCAGACACTACAGGCTGACACATATTCCTCAACACACTTACGCAGACCTGGCCACCAGAATCTACGAGAGATGAGGTCGACAGTGGATTTACTCCCAGGGTGTCCCGCAAGCACTGAAGAATGATGCTCCTCAAAAACCTTATAACGCAAATCAGAAGGAACAAACAACTTCCCGGGAGGGCAAGACTCCGGCGCATCTCCCTGGGCCTCAAGCACTTTAGCCTCAAGATCAGGGTAAAGAGCGGATATCACCACTCCTTCAGACAGTATAGGGCTAGGATCTTCAAAATCACCACCCCCGGGAAAACTACGTGACAAGGCATCTGCCTTCACATTCTTAACCCCAGGAAATCTATCCGGGAGGGGGACCTTAGGCTCCAAACAGGCCTGACACTCAGCACCCCCAGAACCACCAGCCTGTGGTCTCTGAATCTGGTTGCGGATGTCAGCCACCTCCAAGCTGAGTCCCTGCAGCCGTTCAGCCAGTGTAGCAATAGCATCCATGTCAGCACAAAAATGACATAAATTTTTGTTAGTGGCGGTTTATAATGTCACGCTCGGGTGTGGGGGGAAAAGCCACACCGAGCGTATGAGGGATGGGAACAGACAAAACCAGGGAACTGGTCACCTCCTGCAGGGGACCCTAAGACTAGGCCCTAACTGGCTACCAGTATGAACTAACCCGGGTGGTAGGAAAGCTCATACACAGGAACCTAATCTGAATAAACCCTAGAACACCCTGCAGTCTAATGACACAAGAGAGTAACCCGTTCCTCCAAGCATACGGAGGAACAGGAGACTCAAAAAGGAATAACCAAAGGAAGGGAAAACACTTAACTTTAAGTAGAACTCAGCAACAGGATCTCAGCCGAGATCCACACCACTCTCAACCAGGTAAGTAGCAGATATAAACCGCAAGGGATACTGGGAGAGGAAGAGGTAAGTAGGAGACAGCTAATTGCCCAGCGGCAACAGCTGAGGGAAAGGGGTGTGGTGAACAGCACCCAAACCACAGGGAATAGCCTGTCAAACCTGTCACTTAGAAAGCCGCGCAGAACGTCTGATTCCAGACGCAAGACCACTCGTGACAGTATATCAGGGGTCAGTACAGAGATCTTTCCCATAATCTATTTAGCCCCAGGACTGTGACTGTGACAAGGGGACATCCTCTGTGCCTGGAGGAAAGAAGGTTTGTACACAAACATAGAAGAGGATTCTTTACGGTAAGAGCAGTGAGACTATGGAACTCTCTACCTGAGGAGGTGGTGATGGTAAGTTCACTAAAAGAGTTCAAGAGGGGCCTGGATGTATTTCTGTAGTGTAATAATATTACAGGTTATAGCTATTAGAGATGGGTCGTTGATCCAGGGAGTTATTCTGATTGCCTGATTGGAATCGGGAAGGAATTGTTTTCCGCTAAAATTAGGCTTCAACCTCACAGGTTTGTTTTTTTTTTTTGCCTTCCTCTGGATCAACTTGCAGGATAACAGACCGAACTGGATGGACAGATGTCTTTTTTCAGCCTTACAAACGATGTTACTATGTTAGTTAGGGAACTGCCCTTGAAACTACATTAAGAAGACCTCCAGTGGGTTTTGTGCAACAATCTCTGATCACATTGGAAATATGAAGAGGAAGGAGAATACATTGTTATTCCAACATATGCAGAAAGTACATCAAAATGAATCTGAAGGAATTCTTGCTCAGGCAATGGGCCTATTGGCACCGTCAGGCCAACATACATGCCTAAACAACATAGCAGAGCATTGTACAATTACTATATGGACATGTTGTATAGAAGTTCGATTGGAAATGTATCTAAGAGAACATGCCACCATTAAAGCATATTCCTTGTAGGTATATTTTTCCAGTCCAGATTTTTATGTACATACAGTAAATGATCCCCATTTTTCCTTCTGAATGCTCCCAAGATCAAGTCTTTATATACTGTACTTAGATTTTGTGTGTAATCATATTCACCCTATGTTGTAAACCTTGTTTTTATCTTATCCGCCGTAAACCAACCCATACTGTGTGCATTTCTTAAATGGTCTCTGTATGTACCTTCAAAAAACCTATGTTCATCTGATCAATATACTAAATGGCAAAATTGTAAATCACTCTATTTAACAAAAATACTTTTTTATCCCTCTAAACACTCCAAAGTGTTGACCACTAGTGGTTTCCCTTCCTGTTAAGTTGCTGCTCATTGTTGATTGTTAAATATAGCAGCAGAGACACTGAGATGGGTTTCAGGAAGTGGGGGCATGTCCTTTGTGCAGCTGTATTATACATGTCCTGTATGCCTACTTCTGTCTCTACTGTATACAGCTTCTGCAAAGTAAATGCGCTATGGCTTTCATGCTCTGGTATCTTCTCGTTACACACTGTAATGTAGTTAAGTACATACAGGCATGACAATAAGGCAGGTCTTCTACTCAGGGCATGAATCTGATTCAACATTAAGCATTATGGGCATTAGGGACAAAAAGTCTCATCATGTGTAGAGCGGGCAGACTTCAGAGCTGTGAAGTAAATGTAAGTATAAAAAAATTACGGGCATTTAAATTTGGCAGCGCACAGAAAAAACAAACATTTCTTTCAATTTTTTTAAAACACAAAAAACTATGTGGTATCGCTCAGTCGTACTGACCTGCAGAATAAAGTTAACATATCAGTTTTGCTGCATAGGGAATGTCATAAAAATGAAAACCCATAAAACTATGGCGGACTTTGCGTTTTATTCTCAAATCCACCCCATTTAGATTTTTTCCTAAAACAACATGTAAAAACCTGTTATACAAGTATCAAAGCTATACCCTAGCCACTGATTGCTGAGGATCCGACTGCTGCGCTCCCCACTAATTCTGGAAACTGTGGTCCTAGCATGCACCCTGCAACTCCATTCATTCTCTATGGGACAGCTGGAAATAGCCTGAAGATAGCTACACATAATCTACCCTAGCAGGCAGTATGGCTGATTAGGGTTGAACATGGTGACAGATGCTTTTTAAGAAATAGATCTCACATGAATCACAGGGGTGCATATTTTTTATACAGCTATTATTTTGCTGTAGTTTTCCATTTGGTGAACTGTTCTACCATTGGACAGTCTCCCCTATATGTATTTGAAGAAATTATTTTATTGCGCTTCTTTATCAGTAAAATGGGACCTTTGTTGATTCATGTAAAACAAAACAAGAAAATATTGTATTTATTATCATTTAAAAGCCATCTGATTTATTAGAAGCAGATTTCAACATTATTAAAAACACATATCATACCTTTAATCTTACTTCTGCCAGTTGTATCTTGTCTCTAATTCTGAGTGAAGCAGAAATTAGGACAGCTGACGTCCTAATGTCTGCAACAGGTTTGGCAAGGCTGGTATCAGCAACATCAGTGCCACATGATACTTTAATACGCTCAAATTCACTTAATGTCAAAGTGATGTGACTGATGCAGAACTGAAGTGCACTTGCTGGAGTAATTCTGGCCAAATAAAGTGATCTGGTGCCAATTTTAAATCTTTCCACAATGCTCTTTGTTTACTTTACTTTTCCATCACATGGAAGCACCTACATAGGAATGTGATTAATATACGCAGCTAGGCAGACAGCCGGAAGACACAACTTATTAACGTCGTGAAATAACCAGAGGATTTAATAATATTTCATATGCAATATAGTCATATATAGTAATGTTTACTTCACTATCTACCAGTGTGTTTCTGGATATTGCTTTATCAAGTCTGATTACCATGATGTTTTATGAAATTGCATCATCAATACAATTTGCTGTGGAAAATATTTAAAAGGGTTTTCCCATAACTAATGCAAAAACATGAAAATCAGACATCATATAGTACATGACAATCTCTTTCTAACAAAGCTAGAACTAGCCCTGTACCTCACATGGATCCAGAGATCTCTTCATTCAGTGCTCTGCTAGATTTATATGAAGCTGACAACTCAAGGGGAGTGTTTTTTCTGCTGTAGGGGGGCATGTCTCAGCTCTCCCTATCACAACTCAGAAGGCAGTTGAAGGATGAAACTGAGCATGTCCGGCCTTCTCAGTAAGCATGACAAAGAAATAAGAATAAAGCAAACAGCAGATGGTGCTGTACAGATACATTTTATTGAATAACTCGCTGGCTATGCTAAATTTTTAATTATATGCAATTAAAAAAGAATTCCGATCCAAGTGCTCGTTTGAAAACTATTGAATATTCTTTGTGGGACAACTTCTTTCAAATGAAGCTTCACTTTGGAGCTACTTTAAATAAATGTGGCCAAACAAAACTGATGGTTCAATAAAAACTTGGGTAGCCCATGTAAATATTCCAAAAAAAAAAAAAAAAAGCAATGCTAATTCCATTTCTCCCCTCCATTTCCAGTAACACACACAGGTCCTCTCCGCCACTGATGTCATCTTTCAGGTTGCAGCGGTGCACACAGGTCACTGTACAGCCAATCACTGGCCTCGGCGGTATAAGGAACATCACTGCTGAGGCCAGTGATTGGCTGCAGTGGTGACCTGTATGGACACAACATCACCGATGCAGCCAGGAAAACAAACATAATGGGGAAGACTGGCATGCATTACTGAAAGCAGCAGAGGAGTAAAATGTATAAACATTGCTTCTTTTTTTATTTTAGAACATCCACAGGGGCTGTCTGAGTTTTTATTTAACTCGGACCTCCCCTTTAAGTCTAGTGCAGGTCCTGTCACAGGGCTTAAAAAAAATCAATGAAATTCTTGCATCAATTTTGCCTTCAGTGTAAGGTCTGCATATTACAGGGTCAAGTCTGTTCCCATGTATAAAGGCTGCATATTGCAGATTGAATACTAAAGCTCACTTATAGATCAGTGTAGTCTTAAGGGATCACCCACCCTACTACTCCCTTCACCTCCCCTTTAAGTGGTGGGTGACAGGAGAATAGTAGGGGAGACATGGAGAGACAACCGTATTCTATGATCCAAAAATCATAATGGGGGTCATTTATTAAGACCAGAGCTTTAGATGCTGGTCCTAATAACCCTTATGGTTGGCGGTGGATGCACCTTGCAATGGTATTCTCGGCATGGATGGTCTTACCCCAATTCTAATTTATTTATGATTTTTTTCTATATAGTGTAATTTCTATTGTGTATCAAAAGTTTTTTTTATACCAGTATATACACTTCCTTGTAAAGTTATTTATCCTGTCTCCCTTTTTTATGTTATCACACTGCGTCTATAACTTTTTGTGCAATGAGGATCTTTCGTGAATCTCTCCCCCTTGCTTTCACTGCATGCATAATAATAGCATACCCACATATCTAAACATAGCGCTTGGTAGTGTTTGCCCATATGCTAACCCCTTCCTACATCACCAGAGGGGTGTCTTCTGACCAGGTGCTTTCTGTTTTCCCAACTCCCACAGTGCTAGTTTGTATCAGCCCATTTGTCCACATTTCCCCCTGTTTTTTCAACATAGTCCTTTCAAACGCTTGCCCTCTTTTACGTCATCAGGTATCACTTTTAAGCCTGGTGCTATCCTTTCTATGTACTCCACTACCATGTGGAGCCTGGAGAGATGTTTCTCCAGATGGAGGCGTTCATCATATTACATTCACAAATGCGTAAGTTTTCTATATACAGTGCCTTGCGAAAGTATTCGGCCCCCTGGAACTTTTCAACCTTTTGCCACATTTCAGGCTTCAAAAAGATATAACATTATAACAAGAATCAACAACAAGTGGGTCACAATTGTGAAGTGGAACGAAATTTATTGGATCATTTAAACTTTTTTTGTAATAATAAAACTGAAAAGTTGGGCGTGCAAAATTATTTGGCCCATTTACTTTCAGTTCAGAAAACTCACTCCAGAAGTTCATTGAGGATCTCTGAATTATCCAATGTTGTCTTAAATGACTGATGAAGATAAATAGAATCCACCTGTGTGTAATCAAGTCTCCGTATAAATGCACCTGCTCTGTGATAGTCTCAGGATTCTGTTTAAAGCACAGAGAGCATCATGAAGACCAAGGAACACACCAGGCAGGTCCATGATACTGTTGTGGAGAAGTTTAAAGCTGGATTTGGATACCAAAACATCCCAACGAGCACTGTGCAAGCGATCATATTGAAATGGAAGGAGTATCAGACCACTGCAAATCTACCAAGACCCGGCCGTCCCTCTAAACTTTCATCTCAAACAATGAGAAGACTGATCAGAGATGCAGCCAAGAGGCCCATGATCACTCTGGATGAACTGCAGAGATCTACAGCTGAGGTGGGAGAGTCTGTCCATAGGACAACAATCAGTCCAACACAAATCTGGCCTTTATTGAAGAGTGGCAAGAAGAAATCAATTTCTCAAAGATATCCATAAAAAGTCTCGTTTACAGTTTGCCACAAGCCACCTGGGAGACACACCAAACATGTGGAAGAAGGTGCTCTGGTCAGATGAAACCAAAATCCAACTTTTTTGAAATAATGCAAAACGATATGTTTGGCATAAAAGCAACACAGCTCATCACCCTGAAAACACCATCCCCACTGTCAAACATGGTGGTGGCAGCATCATGGTTTGGGCCTGCTTTTCATCAGCAGGGACAGGGAAGATGGTTGAAATTGATGGGAAGATGGATGGAGCCAAATACAGGACCATTCTGTATGAAAACCTGTTGGAGTCTGCAAAAGACCGGAGACTAGGACGGAGATTTATCTTCCAACAAGACAATGATCCCAAACATAAAGCAAAATCTACAATGGAATGGTTCAAAAATAAACTTATCCAGGTCTTACAATGGCCAAGTCAAAGTCCAGACCTGAATCCAATTGAGAATATGTGGAAAGAGCTGAAAACTGCTGTTCACAAACGTTCTCCATCCAACCTCAAAGAGCTCGAGCTGTTTTGCAAGGAAGAATGGGCAAGAGTTTCAGTCTCTAGATATGCAAAACTGATAGAGACATACCCCAAGCGACTTGCAGCTGTAATCGCAGCAAAAAGTGGTGCAACAAACTATTAATTCCAGGGGGCCAAATAATTTTGCACGCCCCACTTTTCAGTTTTATTATTACAAAAAAAGTTTAAATGATCCAATAAATTTTGTTCCACTTCACAATTGTGACCCACTTGTTGTTGATTCTTCACCAAAAATTTAAAATGTTATATCTTTTTGTTTGAAGCCTGAAATGTGGAAAAAGGTTGAAAAGTTCCAGGGGGCCGAATACTTTCGCAAGGCACTGTATCTAGCACCACATTGTCTAATTACTGCATGGCTAATGCTTATCCTCAGATGGTTTTAGTTTCCCTTGCTTAATAGCTACAGGAAACCACTCCAAGTTGCACATTGTCGTTTGAGGAGGGGTTTATTGATAGTTTTTTCTGCTATTTGTAGAGCCTTTTTTTTTTTATCTTTTCTGTGTACAGGAAACAGGTCTAATAACTGCCCCATATACATGGTCATCAGCGGTATTTAGGGGACCTTTCACAGCTGCATGCTTCTATTGGCATCATTGGGGATATCCCAGGTTATATTGTTTTTCCAGTACCTGTGGTTTGGTGGTGCCCATCCATGAACAGCTAAATCCTGCTAATATGTTATCAATAAAGCAGTTTACTTCCATGAGTCATTTCCTTGTTATTGAGTCATATTATTAGAGATGAGCGAGCACTAAATTGCTCGGGTGCTCGTTATTCGAGTCGAACTTTTCCCGATGCTCGGGTGCTCGTTTCGAATAACGAACCCCATTGAAGTCAATGGGAGACTAGAGCATTTTTTGCAGGGGACCAAGGCTCTGCCTAGGGAAGGCTGGGTGAAAACCTGGAAACCTCAGAAAATGATGGAAACACCACGGAAATGGACAGGAAACAGCAGGGGCAGCATGCATGGATGCCTCTGAGGCTGCCTAATCCCACCATTACCCCAAATTCTCAGGCAACAGCCTGGTGGTTACCCTCATGGCAATTGTGCTCACCCAGACCAAGAAAGGCGAGGCAAATACCCATCACATGTTAGGGAAGCACCCAACTAGGTGCAACGAAGGTCCATCACCGCCTGCAGGTGACACCACTGCTCATGCTGGCACTGCTGTGCTATCCCCCTCCCCATGACGCAGGCATAAGCCTGACACATCATGGTGACAGCGTAGTGACACCAACAAGTGACCAAGTTAGATTGAGGTAGCAGTCAAATATCTGTAGGCGAGCCTCCAAAAAATTTGTTTTGGAGTGTCCGAAGTTGACCCTCCTAAAAAATTGTTTAGGACTGTCTGTAGTTGACCCTTCTGTAAAATATTTTATTTGTTTTCCCTGTTATTAGTTAATGTACAACCCATGGCTGGCATGGTGGGAATATATAGGGAAGCACCCAACTAGGTGCAACGAAGGTCCATCACCCATGCCCATGCTGGCACTGCTCTCCTATCCACAGCCACACGATGCAGGCATAAGCCTGACACAGCATGGCGGTGATACCAACAAGTGACCAAGTTAGATGAGGTAGCAGGTTAGCCACCCAAAAATGTAGCCAGACGCAGCATGGCGGTGACAACAGAGTGACCGAGTTAGACTGAGGTAGCAGGAGCAGGCCCCAGGGTCAGACTCGGTCAGAGTATGTGAAATGTTCAGGGTGGCCGAACACCGGGCTCGACGGCGGACCCGTTTCGGGTTATCGATTGTCGAAATGTTGGCTGACATCAAGTTTAGTATCTGTTCTTATCAGTTGCTGTGGCTGTTGGTGGTAAAGTGGTGAGCATAGCTGCTTCCCAAGCAGTTAACCCGGGTTCGATTCCTGTCTATCGCAGGAGGCAATTAAAAGAAGAACCCAAAAAAAATCAGTACAATATCTAATACGTCCTCTACCCGGGTAAATTGTTTGGAGAGAGGGCCTGTAGGTGGGGGGCAGGCTGGGGGGAAGGAGGTTGAGCTGGAAGAGCCAGAGGAGTGCCCCCTGGGCTAGCGTGTGTGGTGGTGACAACAGCCGGATGGAGTTCGAATGACAATGCAGGACCCCAACTTAAAAATTTAGCATCAACCGGTACAATTGTCAATTATGAGCTCGATCAAGTGTGGCATGTGTTCTATGTATTCTTCTCAGTTTAATACCGTATATGGCAGCTCTCCAAAAATAGTTTGGAGAGAGAGAAAGATAGGAAAAAGACGTAAATTGTTTGGAGAGAGGGCCTGTAGGTGGACCTCTGGAAAAATTGTTTGGAGAGAGGGCCTGTAGGTGGACCTCCGGAAAAATTGTTTGGAGAGAGGGCCTGTAGGGGGCCCTCCTGAAAAATTGTGGTAAAAGAGTGCCAGTTGGACCTCTGAAAAATGGCGTTTTTTTGGTCAGCGTTAGGCAAAGACGACAAGGAGGAGGAGGAGGAGTAGGAGGAGTAGAGAAGAGGAATCGGATACATAAGTTATTTAAATCTTTAGCTGCTTTCCCCTGGAGGAGATTTGAATTCCGGGGAAATCCAGGCTTTGTTCATTTTAATAAGCGTCAGCCTGTCAGCGCTGTCAGTTGACAGGCGTGTACGCTTATCGGTGATGATGCCACCAGCTGCACTGAATACCCGCTCTGACAGCATGCTAGCGCCAGTTCAGGCCACGTGTCCAGCTTTGAAACCCAGTAGTTGTATGGAGCAGAGTGATCGCTACGGACGTTGGTATGGTCAGCTAGGTACTCCCTCACCATCTTTCTGTACAGCTCCCCCCTACTCTGCCTAGACTGGGGACAGGTGACAGTGTCTTGCTGGGGTGACATAAAACTGTCAAAGGCCTTGGAGAGCGTTCCCCTGCCAGTGCTGGACAAGCTGCCTGCTCGGCTCCTCTCCCCCGCTACTTGGCCCACAGAACCATGCCCTCTGCCGCTAGCGGCGTCAGATGGGAAGGATTGTTTCAGCTTGTGCACCAGGGCCTGTTGATATCTATTCACTCTCATACTCCTTTCCTCTGCAGGGATGAGAGTGGAAAGGTTCTGCTTGTACCGTGGGTCCAGGAGAGTGAACACCCAGTAATCGGTGTTTGAAAAAATGCTTCTAACGCGAGGGTCACTGGATAGGCATCCTAACATGAAGTCTGCCATGTGCGCCAGAGTCCCAACACGTATGAATTCCCTCTCCTCACTGGCCTGACTCTCCATTTCCTCCTGCTCCTCCAAGTCCTCCTCTTCAGCCCATACACGCTCAAGAGTTAAGGACTGAGCACTGGTACCCTCGACTGTCTCGCCGACATTCTCCTCCTCTTTCTCCTCATCCCCCTCCTCCGATACGCGCTGAGAAACAGACCGGAGGGTGCTCTGGCTATCAAGCGACGTATCTTCCTCCACCGTCTCTTGTGACAAGCACAAAGCATCCGACTTCATGCTGAGCAGTGAGTTTTTCAACAGGCAAAGCAGCGGGATGGTGAGGCTGATAATGGCGGCATCGCCGCTGACCCACTGTGTTGACTCCTCAAAGTTGCTCAACACCTGGCAGATATCAGACATCCACGTCCACTCCTCATTGTAGACTTGAGGAATCTGAGTGACCTGACTACCAGTTCTGGTGGAAGTTGACATCTGGCAGTCTACAATCGCTCTGCGCTGCTGGTAAACTCTGGATAACATGTTTAATGTCGAATTCCATCTCGTGGGCACGTCGCACAACAGTCGGTGAGTGGGCAGTTGTAGGCTGCGCTGCGCTGCCCTGAGAGTGGCAGCATCTGTGGTCGACTTGCGGAAATGCGCACAGATGCGGCGCACCTTGGTGAGCAAATCAGACAGATTGGGGTATGTCTTGAGGAACCGCTGAACTATTAGATTGAACACGTGGGCCAGGCATGGCACATGTGTCAGTCTGCCGAGTTGCAGAGCCGCCTCCAGGTTACGCCCATTGTCACACACAACCATCGGTCTGTGCTGGGCTGGGACACATTGGTGGACACTGCGGAGGATCGTGAAGGCGAAGGTGTGGTTTTCCGGCGGGAGGCTCTCGTGCCGGGGTCCTGGGCAGGGGGTTGACTAGCAGAGGCAGCGAGTGACACAGGGGAAGGAGCAGTGGTGTGACCCGCAGGAGGTGGTGAACGGCCTTGGTTCCATTGAGTGGGGTGTTTAGCACTCATATGCCTGCGCATGCTGGTGGTGGTTAGGCTAGTAGTGGTGGCACCCCTGCTGATCCTGATGTGGCACAGGTTGCACACCACAGTCCGTCGGTCATCCTCACTTTCTTTAAAGAACCTCCAACAACAACTTCACCACTGTCTGACAACCATGTCTCCTCATCGTCCGACACCTCTTTACAAACTTCTTCCACTAACTCAACATTGTCATCATCATCATCATCATTACCCACAGACTGCGACAGTTGGAAAACTTGGGCATCGGGAACGAGGTCAGCAGCAACCTGAGAAGTGGTTTGTGACTCTGGGAAGGGTCCAGAAAACAGTTCCTGAGAGTATGCCAGATCGCATTCCAAATTTTCCTGGGAGGGGGCAGACTGGGGGGAAGGAGGTTGAGGTGGAGGAGCCAGAGGAGTGCTCCCTTGGGTAACGTGGGTGGACTGCGTGGAAGACTGACTGGTGGACAAATTACTTGAAGCATTGTCCGCAATCCACGACATCAGCTGTTTGCACTGTTGTGGTTTCAACAGTCCTCTACCACGTGTCCCTGTAAGTTGAGACATGAAGCTAGGGAGTGTAGCTCTGCGGCGTTCCCCTGCTCCCTCATCAGCAGGTACTGTCTCACCCTGCCCAGGACCACGGCCTCTGTCCCTTGCAGTAATTGAATGCCCATGCCCACGCCCTCGTCCTCGACCCTTAGCCCTGGGGTTCAACATTTTCTGTATATAAGTGTATTATATAAAAAAAAAATAAAATAAATGGGCCTGTTGTACTGAAACCCACAAACTTGTTCAGTCTGGTTTAATTAAGTGACGTACAGAATGTGTCAACTGGACAGAAAATACGGATTGTAGTGAGTGGACAGCTGAACTGTGACACACAGAATGGTTCCACGCAGCTGTGTGAAATGGATTCGTATCACTGAGCTAAAACAACAAAAAAACTATTTTTTTTATATATATATATTTTTTTTATATTTTTTTTTTTTAGTTTTGTTTTTTTTGGAAAGTGACGTGCAGAAACTATCGTAGACCTAACTCACACCCTGCTGACGGTGGCTATTTTGACTGCGACCCAGTCAAAATAGCCACCGTCAGTGGCCCTACGTGAGAGCAAAAGACCTTGTTAGATTAAGTGACGTACAGAAAGTGTCACCTGGACAGAAAATACGGATTGTAGTGAGTGTACAGCTGAACTGTGACACACAGAATGGTTCCACACTGCTGTATTAAATCTATTTGTATCACTGAGATACCAATAAAAAAAAGGGTTATATATGGCGATAGCTGCACTACTAGTGCCAGCCAGCCAAGCCAGGAGACAAAAAAAAATGTCTTGTAGCCCTTAGAAGGGCTGTTGGGTTCTTGTGAGATCACTCCTGCCTAACAAAGAACTAAATTCAGGCCCTAACACTCTCCCTGAAACGCAGCAGCTCTATCCCTAACGACATCCAGACAGCAACTGAGCCGAGCACCGCGGGCAGTCACTAGTATATTCCAGGGTCACCTGATCAGGCCAGCCAACCCCTGCTATCGACATGTAAGGGCCCCACGTGATGCTGGGTGTACCGCAGAGTCTCCTGGCTGAGTTTATAGGCGCCAAAAATGCACAATGCGGAAGTTGCTATTTCCTCGAGCATGGCGAGATACTCGTCCGAGCAGCGAGCACTTACGAGTACCGTAATACTCGAACGAGCACCAAGCTCGGACGAGTATGCTCGCTCATCTCTACATATTATATTTCCCTGATACTTGACATCCATAGTTGGAACATCCATGGATGGCACTGTCTATGTAACCTCTTTTTGTGGATTCCCAAGGGAGCAGTTGGATACAGCTCCAAAAGGGGCACACATCTGGACTTTACAACTTAAACCAATTGTGGGTGCTGTATGTCTTCTCTCTTCATATTTTAGCAATAGTGGACCACCTTACCAAGATCACTTACTTTGTACCCACTAAGGGACTGATTTCTGTCAAAGAGACAGCAGAACTATTTATCCTGCAAATGTTCCAACTACATGGCCTACCTGACAATGTGGTTTTAATTTACCTCTGGAAGAGCTTTTGTACCACCTTAGTAAAAGAAGTGAATTTATTTTTTGTCTTTCACTCTTTTTGCCAACCTGGGCTATCATCCCGTGTTCATTCCAATCCTCCCTATTTCTTTTTTGGCTCCTGCCATTACTGATAGCCAGGCTATTTTAAAAGAATTCCAAGTTGACAAATTGAGGTTGACAAATTCCTTGCATGATGCCAAGAATGCTACAATAGAACCGTATACAGACATCGTAAATTTTTTCCTTCTTATGCAAAAGGAGATAAGGTATGGCTCACCACAAGAAATTTGAAGCTCGAAATACCTTCACCCAAACCGGGTCAGCAATTTATTGGGCCATTTGAAATTGTGACTCAAATTAATCCTCCAGTTTTATAAGGATTACCATTTTTAATTCTTCATTTCTGAAACCTCTTAACAGAATGTCATCATCACTATCCAGACAAAGCTGGTTAAGTACAGTCTAGAGCAGTGTTGGCGAACCTATGGCACTGAGACATGTACGACTTTGATCCGTGATGTGGACCAAGCACACCTATTGAAGTCTATGAGTCCAGGAAAATCATGGACCCAACAAGGATGGCATCCAAGTTGCGCCCGTTTTTCACTGAAGACCATGGCCGCCATCAGGGGGGTACAGCAGAACCTGCTGTGGGGGGCCCGGGCGCAGAACCTGCTGTGGGGGGCCCGGGCACAGGGCTGGCCTCAGCACCCGGCAAACCCGGGCATGTGCCGGGGCCCTGAGCTCCTCGGCAGTGGCATAGCTATAGGGGTCGCAGTGGTCGCAGTTGCGACCAGGCCCCTAAGCTAGGGGGGCCCCGAGGGCCCCCCTTGCCACTTGCAGGGCCACACCGCCAATTAGGCAAGGCGCGGCGCGGCACTGCAGAGGGAGATAAGCGCTTCCATTGTGGAAGCGCTCATCTCCATAGTCATCTTTATCGCCGTCCTCAGGATGGCGATACAGATGCCTGTACTGCGGGGCAGGGGAGGGAGAGGCGTCTAGGCCTGCAGCCTATCAGAGGCCGGCTCAGGCGGCGCGATGATGTCATCGCGCCGCCTGAGCTGTACAGTGCGGGACACAGGCCGGAAGAGGCCTGCATCGCTGCCAGCCTGATGGAGGTAAGCATAAGGGTTTTGTTTTTTTTTATTGCTGAAATTGCAGACCGGAGCTTTATTGGGGGCACTGGGGGCATTTTTACGGGCACTGGGGGCATTTTTATGGGCACATGGGGGCACTGGGGGCATTTTTACTGGCACATGGGGGCACTGAGGTTATTTTCACTGGCACATGGGGGCATTTTCACTGGCACATGGGGGCACTGGGGGCATTTTCACTGGCACATGGGGGCACTGGCGGCATTTTTACTGGCACATGGGGGCACTGGGGGCATTTTTACTGGCACATGGGGGCACTGGGGGCATTTTTACTGGGATATGGGGGCACTGGGGGTATTTTTACTGGCACATGGGGCACTGGGCGCATTTTTACTGGCACATGGGGGCACTGGGGGCATTTTTACTTGCACTGGGGGCATTTTTACTGGCACTGGGGGCATTTCTTACTGGCACATGGGGGCACTGGGCATTTTTACTGGCACATGGGAGCACTTGGGGGCATTTCTTAATGGCACGGGAGCACTGGGGGCATTTCTTAATGGCACATGGGGGCACTGGGGGGCATTTTTACTGGCACTGGGGGCATTTCTTACTGGCACATGGGGGCACTGGGGGCATTTCTTACTGGCACATAATTTGGGGGGCATTTCTTACTGGAAAATAATTTGGGGGGCATCTATGGGGGTGGGACACTTTACTGGCACATGATTTTGGGGGGGAATCAATGGGGGGAACTTATGGTGCATTATTGGGGCGTTTCTCACTGGCACATAATTTGGGGGGCATCTATGGGTGGGGACTACTGGCACATTATTGGGGTGAAATTTTGGGGGCACTTCTGGCACATTATTGGGGGGTAGTAAACTAGTAAACTTCGTAGTAAACTAAGATTTTTTTCTGTCAAACTGCAGAGATGAGAAATGGCTGAAAAATGGCATCTGGTCTGAAAGGAGAAGATGAGGAAAGAGAAGATCTATATTAGAGGAGACGACACTGGATGTACGAGGTATGGGGCGCTGTATTATACTGGATGTAAGAGGTATGGGGAGCTGGATTAGGCTACATTCACACAAACGTTGTGTTTTGCAGTCTGCAAATTGCGGATCCGCAAAAAAAGGATGATGTTCCGTATGGCATCCGTTTTTTTTTGCAGATCCACTGTAACAATGCCTATCCTTGTCCGCAAAACGGACAAAAATAGGAATGGACATACAGATTCGGACAGCACACAGTGCTCATTGAAGTGAATGGGTCCGCATCTGAGCCGCAAAATATGCAGATCGGAGGCTGCAAAAACAACTGTCGTGTGAATGTAGCCGGGGGGGGGCCCAGGCTGAACTCTTGCACCAGGGCCCATGAGCCTTTAGCTACGCCCCTGCTCCTCGGGGGGCCCACTCAGCCGCTGGCTTTTTTAATTCATTTTTTATTTTTGCTGCTCCCTCCCGAGTCCCGTCCCACTGAGCCGCTTTAATGCCGGCTCCGAGTCCTCACTCACCCCACTGCCCTTTAACAGTGCCCAGCCACAGTCTTCTCCGCGGCTCAGTGGGTGCCGCCTACCTCCTTGCCGCGCTTCAGCTGTCTCCTCCTTCCCACCGCCACCAGCAGAGGAGGAGACAGCTGAAGCGCAAGGGAGAGATGAAGACTGAGGCGGCGCCATCTTAGTGGCAGGTGCAGCGACAGCAGCCCAGCAACACGGTGCAGTAAGTAACTTGCCCCAGCCAGCCCAGTCTGAAGGGTCATTTTGCTTGTATTTTCATCTCCAGCTCTGGGTCATTATTGAATAAGGTCATCTTCTGTACTTCTGCATTGCAACCTGGGGGATGTAGGTCTGATGGGGGCACAAGACGCCAACCTGAGGTCTAATGGGGGGGGGAGACCCTGATCTGAGGTCTGATGGGGCACAAGACGCTGACCTGAGGTCTGATGGGGGCACAAGACACCGACCTGAGGTTTGATGGGGGCACAAGACACCGACCTGAGGTCTTATGGGGCACAAGACACCGACCTGAGGTCTGATGGGGCACAAGACGCCGACCTGAGGTCTGATGGGGGCACAAGACGCCGACCTGAGGTCTGATGGGGGCACGAGACGCCGACCTGAGGTCTGATGGGGACATGAGACGCCGACCTGAGGTCTGATGGGGGCACGAGACGCCGACCTGAGGTCTGATGGGGGCACGAGACGCCGACCTGAGGTCTGATGGGGGCACGAGACGCCGACCTGAGGTCTGATGGGGGCACGAGACGCCGACCTGAGGTTTGATGGGGGCACGAGACGCCGACCTGAGGTCTGATGGGGGCACGGGGGTGGGGCCCGCGAAATTTGCCTGTAGGGGGCCCCCAAATTCCTGATGGCAGCCCTGCTGAAGACTAATAGGAAATTAATTTTCAGCTTAGCAACATCAGTGAATTATGGATGACACATGGATGGTAAAAGCAGTCATGCACCAACCACGGATCCTTCACGGACATCTTCATGGATGAAACACATATGCTTTTTCTCACGGATGTGTCACTGATGTGGAAATGTGGACGAGGCCTAAGGAAGGGGATAATGTCAGGAACTGGTTTTGCTAGGACTCAAACTCTGGATTTCCCAGTCATGCTTTGCAGCCTTACCACTTTGATACTCAGAGGCTTATTTTGTTCTATGTAGCTTTGCTTGGCCATGTACTTTCTGCATCCAGTTATTAGCTAATGATTGCATTTGCTCTGTGACCAATAACAGCAATTGCTTCCCTATATTAACCCAAAACTTCCTATGCCTGATTATTTTAACTTTATCCATTTTCCTTTTTCTCCTGTGTACCAAACTCTGGATCACAGATGATCTCTCTCCTGTGTACTGAACGTTTGACCCCTACTAACCTCTCTGGATTGACCACCACCTCAGTATTTAACTCTCTTTGATGTACAATTCTTTAAAGGGGTATTCCCATCTCACAAATGTAGTTTGTATAGTTAGATATAGCCATACCAATATTTTTACTAATAGAATGTATTTATATAAAATGTACCATTTAGAAGACTTGCCTATTTGTATATCCATTGTCCCACACACATTAGTTAGGCCGTTGCCCCTAGTTATGGCCACAGCGGCCATGTAGTAGTGGTGGCCGGCTTGCTGTTGTTCAAACCCACTCTGAGGTAACTGCTGTATTGTGAACGCACATTGCATGAGCATACGGAGACACATCTTAGGGTTGTAGCATTTTTGTCTGCGCTTCCAAAACGTAGAGAAACGGATCCTGTTCCAAGATCAATTCATTTCTATGGAGCAGGATCCGTTTATAAAGTCTGCGTTTTGGACGGATCCTGACCATTGTGTTTTGGACTGTTAGCGTAGTACCCTAAGATGTGTCTCCACATGCTCATGCAATATGCTTTCACAATACAGTCATGGCCAAAAGTTTTGAGAATGACACAAATATTATATTTTCACATGATCTGCTGCCCTCTGGTTTTTATGTGTGTTTGTCAGATGTTTTTATCACATACAGAAATATAATTGCAATCATATTATGAGTTACAAAAGCTTATATTGACAGTTAGAATGAGTTAATGCAGCAAGTCAATATTTGCAGTGTTGACCCTTCTTCTTCAGGACCTCTGCAATTCTCTCTGGCATGCTCTCAATCAACTTCTGGACCAAATCCTGACTGATAGCAGTCCATTCTTGCACAATCAATGCTTGCATTTTGTCAGAATTTGTAGGTTTTTGTTTGTCCACCCGTCTCTTGATGATTGACCACAAGTTCTCAATGGGATTAAGATCTGGGGAGTTTCCAGGCCATGGACCCAAAATCTCTATGTTTTGTTCACTGAGCCATTTAGTTATCACCTTTGCTTTATGGCAAGGTGCTCCATCATGCTGGAAAAAGGCATTGTTGATCGCCAAACTGCTCTTGGACGGTTGGGAGAAGTTGCTCTCGGAGGACATTCTGGTACCATTCTTTATTCATGGCTGTGTTTTAGGCAAGACTCTGAGAGAGCCGATTCCCTTGGCTGAGAAGCAACCCCACACATGAATGGTTTCAGGATGCTTTACAGTTGGCATGAGACAAGACTGGTGGTAGCGCTCACCTCGTCTTCTCCGAATAAGCTGTTTTCCAGATGTCCCAAACAATTGAAAAGGGGATTCATCAGAGAAAATGACTTTACCCCAGTCCTCAGCAGTCCACTCCCTGTACCTTTTGCAGAATATCAGTCTGTCCCTGATGTTTTTTCTGGAGAGAAGTGGCTTATTTGCTGCCCTCCTTGAGACCAGGCCTTGCTCCAAGAGTCTCCGCCTCACAGTGTGTGCAGATGCACTCACACCTGCCTGCTGCCATTCCTGAGCAAACTCTGCACTGCTGGTAGCCCGATCCCGCAGCTGAAACACTTTTAAGAGACGGTCCTGGCGCTTGCTGGTCTTTCTTGGGTGCCCTGGAGCCTTTTTGGCAACAATGGAACCTCTCTCCTTGAAGTTCTTGATGATGCGATAGGTTGTTGACTGAGGTGCAATCTTTCTAGCTGCGATACTCTTCCCTGTTAGGCCATTTTTGTGCAGTGCAATGATGACTGCACGTGTTTCTTTAGAGATAACTATGGTTAACAGAAGAGAAACAATGATGCCAAGCACCAGCCTCCTTTTAAAGTGTCCAGTGGTGTCATTCTTACTTAATCATGACAGATTGATCTCCAGCCCTGTCCTCATCAACACCCACACCAGTGTTAATGGAGCAATCACTGAAACGATGTTAGCTGGTCCTTTTAAGGCAGGGCTGCAATGATGTTGAAATGTGTTTTGGGGGATAAAATTCATTTTCTAGGCAAATATTGACTTTGCAAGTAATTGCTGTTAAGCTGATCACTCTTTATAACATTCTGGAGTATATGCAAATTGCCATTATAAAAACTGAAGCAGTAGACTTTGTAAAAATTAATATTTGTATCATTCTTTTGGCCATGACTGTAGAGCAGCTACCTCAGAGCAGGTTTGAACAACAGCAAGCCGGCCACCACTACTACATGGCCACGGTGGCCGTAACTAGGGGCAATGGCCTGACTGATGTGTGTGGGACAATGCCTATACAAATAAGAAAATCTTCTAAACGGTACATTTTATATACATACATTCTATTAGTAATAATATTGGTATAGCTATATCTAACTATACAAACTACATTTGTGAGATGGGAATACCCCTTTAATACAGTACTTTTAAAGGTTTCATATTCTGCATTACCACTGGCTATGAACTAGATCATTGCCATATCTCCTGGATTACAGGTCTGATAACCATATTCAACGCCATTCTTGAACACATTCAACAACCCGCAATCTTACTTCTAGGGGATGCTATGTATGATGTGCCTACAGTGGGGGAAAAAGTGTTTAGTCAGCCACCAATTGTGCAAGTTCTCCCACTTAAAAAGATGAGAGAGGCCTGTAATTGACATCATAGGTAGACCTCAACTATGAGAGACAAAATGAGAAAATAAATCCAGAAAATCACATTGTCTGATTTTTAAAGAATTTATTTGCAAATTATGTTGGAAAATAAGTATTTGGTCACCTACAAACAAGCAAGATTTCTGGCTCTCACAGACCTGTAACTTCTTCTTTAAGAGGCTCCTCTGTCCTCCACTCATTACCTGTAGTAATGGCACCTATTTGAACTTGTTATCAGTATAAAAGACACTTGTCCACAACCTCAAACGGTCACACTCCAAACTCCTCTATGGTGAAGACCAAAGAGCTGTCGAAGGACACCAGAAACAAAATTGTAGACCTGTACCACTGTATATTGTATTGTTTCTGTTTGCATTGTACTGCATCTTTACTTTGTACTATGTTTGTATTTATGCCCTTTTTTATGTATAGTGGTTGCATTGTATCCTATTAGCAAGGGGTCAGTGGGATTAACAGACTTTAGGACACAACCTCTTGATTATAGCTGAAGGAAAGATGGTTGGAGTAACAATCCCACCCTCAATTTCTCAGGAGACAGGGCCTTCTTAGAACCTTGTGATGACATTGAGGAACATAGCGGAATAGGGACATCATGCTGTTAGGTTCATGAGGAAGGCCCTGTTTAGGTGTACGTCTATGCTCTGTGCACAATTTTTTGGGGAAGGGGTTGGGTGCCCGGGCACTGTAAAAAATAAAATCACTAGCAGTTTCCAATGATTTCACAGCAATATCACAGTGATTTTACCTCTAGTGATTAAATTTATCCAGCAATATGCTCTTGACTGTAGTGATTTTGAAGAGACTAATTTCACAACAATTTTTTTGTAGAGTAAAAAAAGGATAGAGACTAGAGTTGAGCGAGCACTAAAATGCTCGGGTGCTCATTATTCGAGTCGAACTTTTTCCGATGCTCGGGTGCTCGTTTCGAATAACGAACCCCATTGAAGTCAATGGAAGACTCGAGCATTTTTGCAAGGGACCAAGGCTCTGCCTAGGGAAGGCTGGGTGAAAACCTGGAAACCTCAGAAAATGATGGAAACACCACGGAAATGGACAGGAAACAGCAGGGGCAGCATGCATGGATGCCTCTGAGGCTGCCTAATCCCACCATTACCCCAAATTCTCAGGCAACAGCCTGGTGGTTACCCTCATGGCAATTGTGCTCAACCAGACCAAGAAAGGCGAGGCAAATACCCATCACATGTTAGGGAAGCACCCAACTAGGTGCAACGAAGGTCCATCACCGCCTGCAGGTGACACCACTGCTCATGCTGGCACTGCAGCTGACATCAAGTTTAGTGTCTGTTCTTATCAGTTGCTGTGGCTGTTGGTGGTAAAGTGGTCAGCATAACTGCTTCCCAAGCAGTTGACCCGGGTTTGATTCCCATCTATCGCACTATTGCAGGAGGCAATTAAAAGAAGAACCAAAAAAAAATCAGTACAATATCTAATACGTCCCCTACCCGGGTAAATTGTTTGGAGAGAGGGCCTGTAGGTGGGGGGAAGGAGGTTTCGCTGGAAGAGCCAGAGGAGTGCCCCCTGGGCTAGCGTGTGTGGTGGTGACAACAGCCGGATGGATTTGGAAAAACTCTAGCATCAACCGGTACGGTATCGATTCTTCTCAGTTTAATACCGTATACGTCCCCTATTTTGGGACCTTATATTTCATGGATTTTTCGACCACGGAAAACGGAAAAAGAGCTTGCTCTGGCCAGGGGAGTGTCTTTCCTACTGCAGCTAAGGGGACGTGTCCATGTTCTGCCTATCACAGGTCAGGAGGCAATTAAAAGAAGAAACAAAAAAAACATCAGTACAATATCTAATACGTCCCCTATCCAGGTAAATTGTTTGGAGAGAGGGCCTGTAGGTGGGGGGGTAGGCTGGGGGGAAGGAGGTTTCACTGGAAGAGCCAGAGGAGTTCCCCCTGGGCTAGCGTGTGTGGTGGTGACAACAGCCGGAATGGATTTGGAAAAACTGTAGCATCAACCGGTACGGTATCGATTCTTCTCAGTTTAAAAACGTATACATCCCCTATCTTGGGACCCTATATTTCATGGATTTTTCGACCACGTAAAAGGAAAAAGACCTTGCTCTGGCCAGCGGAGTGTCTTTCCTACTGCAGCTAAGGGGATGTGTCCATGCTCTGCCTATCACAGGTCAGGAGGCAATTAAAAGAAGAAAAACAAAAAACATCAGTACAATATCTAATATGTCCCCTATCTGGGTAAATTGTTTGGAGAGAGGGCCTGTAGGTGGGGGGCAGGCTGGGGGGAAGGAGGTTTCGCTGGAAGAGCCAGAGGAGTGCCCCCTGGGCTAGCGTGTGTGGTGGTGACAACAGCCGGAATGGATTTGGAAAAACTGTAGCATCAACCGGTATGGTATCAATTCTTCTCAGTTTAATACCGTATACGTCCCCTATCTTGGGACCCTATATTTCATGGTTTTTTCGACCACGGAAAACGGAAAAAGAGCTTGCTCTGGCCAGGGGAGTGTCTTTCCAACTGCAGCTAAGGGGACGTGTCCATGCTCTGCCTATCACAGGTCAGGAGGCAATTAAAAGAAGAACAAAAAAAACCATCAGTACAATATCTAATACGCCCCCTATCCGGGTAAATTGTTTGGAGAGAGGGCCTGTAGGTGGGGGGCAGGCTGGGGGAAGGAGGTTTTCGCTGGAAGAGCCAGAGGAGTTCCCCCTGGGCTAGCGTGTGTGGTGGTGATAACAGCCGGATGTAGTTAGAATGACGACGCAGGACCCCAACTTAAAAATTTAGCATCAACCGGTACAGTCGTAAATTATGAGATTGATCAAGTGTGGTATGTCTTCTATGTATACTACTCAGTTTAATACCGTATATGGCAGCTATCCGGAAAAATAGTTTGGAGAGAGAGAAAGATAGGACAAAGACGTAAATTGTTTGGAGAGAGGGCCTGTAGGTGGGGGGGCAGGCTGGGGGGAAGGAGGTTGAGGCTGGAAGAGCCAGAGGAGTGCCCCCTGGGCTAGCGTGTGTGGTGGTGACAACAGCCGGATGTAGTTAGAATGACGACGCAGGACCCCAACTTAAAAATTTAGCATCAACCGGTACAATTGTCAATTATGAGCTCGATCAAGTGTGGCATGACTTTTTAGATGGAGATTGCATGTGGTCACGTACTCCCTGGAACCCCATAGTCACCCCTTCTCTGATGTGCTAGCCCAGAACATTCTCTGCCCCAATTCGCAAGACCTTTTGCTGTTTCCGTGTGCTGACAGTGGGGATTTACCAGTGTTGTCTGAGGAGGTGGTGGACAATGGCGAGACACAGGTGTCGGGGGGTGAGGTAGTTGTATGGGAAGCAAGTTACAGTGGGGACTCCTTGGGGGGACTTTCTCATGATGGGACAGATTCAACTTGGGTGGATCAGGCACAGGAACAGATCAAATTTTTTTTTTTGGGGTTTATTTAACTTTTATTTAGCAAAAATAACCACAGAGATATTTATTCGTTATCTTCTCTGCGCAGTCTGGCGTTGGGGTTCGTCACTTTGATGGCGAGCTGTGCCGCTCTCTCTCCACAATGGTCTTTAGGTTCTTAGATGGAGACGTTTGTCGGCGATTTCAGTACAGAAGGACTTGTTGCTCATCAACAGAACCTCGACCTCCTTGACATTGTGGACCAGGAATTTGCGGGTGGACCAGGAATTTTGCGGAACCCTGTGGGCAGCATGTGTTTGGTCTTCTACTTGCTACCGTATCCAATGTTGGGCAATATAGATACGCAAGGTAATATTATTTTTCACACCTATCCCAAAAAAATAAAATTTATGCAGTTTGCGCAAATAAAACTGGAAACTGGAACTTGGAGAGAGGGCCTGTAGGTGGACCTCCGGAAAAAAATTGTTTGGAGAGAGGGCCTGTAGGTGG
>ONZH01010434.1:0-98268 GCA_900303285.1 Rhinella marina
AGACAAAACTCTCAATTTACCACTAGAAATGTCACAAATATGCTTCAAAAGTCGCAAGTGCAGTCTGGCAGGGTTGGCTGAAATGGAGCACTTCTGTTTAAAAAATGTTGCATTTTCATGTTATCGGCGCTAAAACTTTGCAAATTGAGAAATATAGGCGGATAATCAAGTTTATATTCAAAAAAGGTTACATTTTAGAAGTGGCATGTGGCTTTTGATATATGAGGTGAAACAAATCACCACTTTTGATTTGTAATGTTAATATTTTTTTGTGAAAGCCGGAATTAGACTTACCGGTAATTCATTTTCCATGACATCACCACGACGGCACAAGGAGATTGACCCCTGACCTCTGTAGGGGCAGGAAGCAGAGAAGTTTAAAAGGACACCTCCCACCACCAACACCAGTGTATACCAAATCACAGAGCCACACCGGTGACTATTTCATAAGAAAATACATTTTTTTTTTTTTTTTTGAAAAATGCACGATATTACTTCATACCGAGCAAAAGAAATAACGGGGGAGGGAAAAAACCCATGCCGTCGTGGTGATGTCATGGAAAATGAATTACCGGTAAGTCTAATTCCGGCTTTCCATCTCATCACCACGACGGCACAAGGAGATCTACAAAATTATAGGTTAAGGGCGGGCAACTGTCTGAAGGACTTTACGTCCAAAAGACAGGTCCTTAGAGCTGAAGAGGTCTAAACGGTAATGTTTAATGAAAGTATGGACGCTAGACCAGGTTGCTGCTTTGCATATTTCCTCCAGAGAGGCACCTCCTCTCTCCGCATGTGAAGAAGCCATGGCCCTCGTAGAATGTGCCCTAATACCCCTGGGAATAGGGAGGTCCTGAACCTCATAGCATAGGGAAATCGTACTACGGATCCACCTGGCGAGAGTGGATCTAGAGACCATGTTACCCTTATTTCTACCAGCAAATTGGAGAAGCAGACAATCAGATTTTCGAAAATCATTGGTAGCCTCCAGATATTTAAGTACTGCCCATCTAACATCTAGTGAGTGAAAAGAATTCTCCAACTCATTAGCAGGGGCCTCACAAAAGGAAGGGAGAATAATCTCCTGAGATCTGTGGAAATTACTAACGACCTTGGGGAGGAAACACGGATCTAGTCTAATCACTAGCCTGTCTTCTAGAACTCTGAAGTATGGTTCACGAATAGAAATGGCCTGAATTTCTCCAAGGCGTCGAGCAGATGTAATCGCAATAAGGAAAGCCACTTTAAAGGACAGAAACTTGAGCAAACAGTCCCCCAGAGGTTCAAAGGGGGGTAGTGCAAGGCCCTTGAGGACTACGTTCAGGTCCCAGGAAGGAATTTTGGATTTGAGAGTAGGATGTAACCTAGAGGCAGCTCTAATAAACCGGTTAATCCACCTGTGGCTGGCTAGATCGGCATCAAAGAAACAGCTGAGTGCCGAAATTTGCACTTTTAAGGTAGAGGGACTTAGATGCATATCAAGACCGCTCTGGAGAAACTCCAAAATTTTCTGGATATTTGGAGTAGAAAGATTTGGCGTCGGGTCACCCAGCCAAGAGCAGAATCTTTTCCATGTCTTGAGATAAATAGATCTAGTAACTTTTTTCCTACTAGACAGAAGTGTAGATATAACTTTCTCAAAGTCCTTGTGTTTTCAAAATTTGGATCTCAGGATCCAAGCTGTTAACTTTAGAAATTCTGGATGGGGATGTATTATGGGTCCCTGAAGAAGGTCTTTCTGAAGTGGTAGGATCCATGGGTCGGCGATCGATAGATTCTTTAGGGCCGAGAACCAGCTCCGTTTTGGCCAGAACGGTGCCACAAGGATCATCGTTGTGTCGTCTTGTTGAAGTTTCTGTATTACTCTGGGAATCAATGGCAGAGGAGGAAAAGCGAAACATAGTCCCCAATTCCAATAGAGACAGGGCGTCTATCGCCCAGGGACCGCCCCGGGGATCTAAAGAACAGAATCTCTTGGTCTGTTTGTTCTGTTTTGTCGCAAATAAGTCTATTTCGGGTTTCCCCCAACGTTCTGAAATCCTTGCAAACACTCCCGGATTCAGGGACCATTCTGACTGGTCTAACGTTTGTCTGCTTAAAAAATCCGCCTCGATGTTTAAGGACCCTTTTAAGTGAATCGCCGAGATTGATTCCACATGATCTTCTGCCCACGAAAATATTTTGTTTGAGAGGGAAAGAAGAACTGGAGATCTCGTGCCTCCTTGATGTGACAAGTATGCTACCACCGTGGTGTTGTCGGATAGAATCTTGAGATGGAGCCCCTGGAGAAGGTCCTCTGCGGCCTTCAGAGTTTTCCAAACTGCCTGAAGCTCCCTGAAGTTTGAAGATTGGTTCGAGATCGCCAGAGGCCATGTGCCTTGATAGTAATACCCTCCAACCTTGCTTCCCCAACCCGCTTTGCTTGCGTCGGTGACTATCTGAATCTGGGGAGACTTCTTCCATAGAATTCCTCTGGACAGATGTCTCGTCTCTGTCCACCAACTCAGGGATCTTCTCACCGGACTCGGGATGAGGACTCGACGGTCCAAGGAGATCTGTTTCCGATTCCATACGGAAAGGATCCAGGATTGGAGCGATCGGTAGTGTAACTGGGTCCACTTTACAGCTGGGATGCAGGAGGAGAGCAGACCTAGGAGGCTCATGGCCTCTCGAATTGAGGATATCTTTTTCTTTTGAAAAGATCTGACCTTCTGTCTCAAATTCACAATCTTCTCTTGAGGAAGAGACGTGATCTGCAATTTGGAGTTGAGGAGAACCCCCAGGAATTTGACCGTTGTGGACGGTAGAAGAGAGGATTTCTTTAGATTCACAATCCACCCTAGAGCCTGGAGTGTGGAGAGGAAGATCTTCTGATGCTCTAGAAGCTGTAACCTGGAGTGAGCGATTAACAAGAAGTCGTCCAGGTAAGGTATGATGGATACGTTTTCCTGTCTGAGGAACGCCACCATCTCCACTATCAACTTTGTGAATATTCTGGGTGCGGAGGCGATGCCAAATGGAAGGGCGGAAAACTGGAAATGATGAATGGATCCTTGAGCGTCTTGGAGAGCAAAGCGAAGGTACTTTTGAGATCTTTGATGTATGGGAACGTGGTAATACGCATCCTGGAGATCTACGGTACACATAAACGCATTTTGCATTATTAGGGGAATCACTGCTGATAGAGATTCCATCCTGAATTTCCTGTATAGTATGAATTTGTTCAGGAATTTGAGATTTATTATCGTGCGATAAGCACCCTCTTTTTTCTTTACTAGAAAAAGGGACGAGTAGTATCCCCTTCCTTGCTCTGGAATTGGGACCTTGGTGACTACCCGTAAGTCGAGGAGATCCCGGACGCCCTTCCAAATTTTCGTATGGTTTGAGGTAGACCCGGGATTGGTGACCAGAAATTTGTTTGGAGGCAGAGACAGGAATTCTATTCTGTAACCCGATCTTATTAGGTTTAGTGCCCAGGGGTTGGAGGATATTTTCTCCCAAGCGGAATAGAAGTTCCCCAGTCGGCCTCCCACTCTGGCGTCATTGTTTGTCAGTTTGCTTGTTTTGGGGGTTGAGGAGGAAGCCTCTTCCTTTTCCCCCCTTGGGGTAACTCCACCGCCCCGACTTCCCTTTACCTCTATAAGGTCTATCCTGGGAGCCGGAGGAACAAAAGGAAACCCTTTTCCTAAATGGTCTGTCTTCAGGGAACCCCTTTTTATTGTCTGCCGCTTTTTCTAAGATCCTATCCAGAACCGGGCCGAAAACATAGTCACCAGTAAAGGGAATGGAACACAGCTTCATTTTAGAAGCTTTGTCCCCCCCCCAGGACTTCATCCATATGGCCCGGCGGGCGGCATTAGATAAGGCCGCATCTCTCGCTGAAAAACGGATGGACTCAGCTGAGGCATCCGCTAAAAAAGCTGTAGCCGACTTCAAAAGGGGGAGAGAATCCAAAATCTCTTCAGCCGGAGTCTTGTTAATGATATGTCTCTCTAATTCACCCATCCAGAGGGTCATAGCCCGGGCCACCGAGGTGGCAGCAATATTGGTTTTTACGTTAATCATTGCAGATTCCCAGGATTTACGTAACAGAGCGTCCGCCTTTCTCTCCATTGGATCACGCAATTGAGAAGCGTCCTCAAAGGGCAAGGAGGTCTTCTTAATAACCTTCGCCACCTGTACATCAATCTTGGGGATGTTGTCAAATAATTTTGAATCAGAGGGGTCAAAAAGTAATCTATTTTTGAAGTCCCATGATATGCCCAGACGTCTCTCTGGGTCTGACCATTCCTCCAAGATCATCTCCTTGATGTTCTCGTTGATAGGAAAGACACGAGCACGTTTAGCCCTTAAACCTCCAAACAGCTCCTCCTGTACAGAATGAGGTTTCTGAACCTCTTCCACCCCCATAGTGGCGCGGACGGCTTTTAAAAGGTCCTGCATCTCGTCATTAGAAAAGAGAAACCTTTTACAACCCTCTGAACCATCTGAATCAGAACGTTGATCTTCGTCTTCAGCGTATTTGGAGGAGGGAGTCTCATCCTCATTGTCCTCTGAATCAGAGGAGGAATGATAGACCGCCATTCTCTGACGTTTGGAAGGGGGGGCTTGGGGAGGAGGCATAGAAACATGGGATAAGGAAGATCTAATCTCCTCCTGCACCATGGATCGAAGTCCCTCCAACAAGGAAGGTTGTTCCTCACGGATCACATCCTGGATACAATCTTTGCAAAGCTTTTTGGAATAAGTTTCCGGTAGTTTCTTGTTGCAAGATAGACATCTTACTAACTTCTTAGCCTTCTTCTGTGCCTCCTTGACCTGAGAGGCGACAGAAGGCCAGAATTAGTGGAGCAAAAGAATTTTTAGGTAATAAGCCCCCTTATTTAGGATGTCACCCTGGTGCAAGAAAACCACTGGAGAGGAAGGAACAAGGTCCTCCTGCCCAGAAAAAGAGTGCCCCCACAATCACAGCATAGGAAGCCCAGGGGGACTTACGGAAGGTGGCACAGGGGCGTCATGATCCTTGGGGGAGCGCTGCTCAGCTGAAGACATCTCACCAGACCTCAGATCAAAGAGACTAGCGTGGCTCCCCGCTTTATACTTACCAGCGCTCCCCTCGTACCGCCCGACTACTTCCGGTCGCACCGGAAGTGACGTCATAGTCGTGCGCACATGGCGCCGGACGCGCAACCCAGCCTCATCCACCGGAGGGAGAGGGAGGGAGATCGCGTCAGGAGCAGGCCCCAGATCAACCAGGACGAGTCCTCCTTCCTCCCCCTGCCCAGCGTTAGTACTAGACCGCGGGCGGGCAGGGGGGCAGAGGTAAGTGAACGCCGTCACCCTCTGCCGGAAATATCAGTCAGTCCTTCATCTCCCAGTCGGCACTAGGAGACCTTTCTCCGCTCCTGGCCTCTGTAGGGACAGGAAACACTGGTGTTGGTGGTGGGAGGTGTCCTTTTAAACTTCTCTGCTTCCTGCCCCTACAGAGGTCAGGGGTCAATCTCCTTGTGCCGTCGTGGTGATGAGATGGAAAATAACTCCATTATTGATAATCTCTCCAATGGGAGAGATTTATCAAAACTCGTGTAAAGGAAAGCTTGCTTAGTTGTCCATAGCAACAAATCAGATTCATCTTTTTATATTCCAAAGGAGCTCTAAAAAATGAAAGGTGGAATCTGATTGGCTGCTATGGACAACTAAGCCAGTTTTCCTTTACACCAGTTTTGAAAATCTCCCCCAAAATAACTCGAGTCCAAACCTCCTCTGGCATTAACATCAGTACAAAAGCTGTGTTCCAGAAGCTTCATGGCATGGGTTTCCCTGGCCAAGCAGCTGCATGAAAGCCTGATATCACCAAGCACAAGCCAAGAGTTGTATGGAGTGGTGTAAAGCACGCCAACATGCAGGGCTGTGGAGTCGGTCACCATTTTGGTGGAGTCGGTATAAAATGGACCGACTCCTAAAATATATAATGAATTAGTACATTTAGTTCAGTGCAATAAGTGCTGAATATATTTTTATAAGAATTTGTGAAAATGATGAAATGTCCTATAAATGTCTGTTCTATTCCTGATCTAAGGATTTAGGCTTTTGGTTGAGATGACTGTGTACTGCCCTTTATGTCCAGTGCATGTTCTCTCTGTATGCTTTATGTTTCCTCTGAGCTCATGTTTGGAGAGGTTAGCTGCTCTCATGGCTTCTATCTGCTGCTGATGTAAAACACCTAGAGCCTTATGTATGAAAACTGTCTAGGTGTAGAAGTTTCTTTGTTGCCCATAGAAACCAATCAGAGCTCCCCTTTCATTTCATATAGTGCTCTGGAGAAAAGAAAGGGGAGCTTGGATTGGTTGCTATGGGCAACAAAAAAGTCTTAGACCTAGACAGTTTTCATATATCAGGCCCAGAGGCGTAGCTACTGGGGGGGGGGGGGGCAGGGGAGCCGATGCTCCGGGTTCAATACCTCTGGGGGGGCCCAGCAGGGATGGCCTTAGTACAATCAGGCGAATACAAGTGAGCGCTTCCATTATGGAGTCTGATGGGGGCACATTAAGCCGATCTGAGGTCTGATGGGGGAACATTCTGCTGATCTGAGGTCTGATAGGGGAACATTCTGCTGATCTGAGGTCTGATGGGGGCACATTAAGCCTGAGGTCTGATGGGGGCACATTAAGCCGATCGGAGGTCTGATGGGGGAACATTCTGCTGATCTGAGGTCTGATGGGGGCACATTCTGTTGATCTGAGGTCTGATGGGGGCACATTCTGTTGATCTGAGGTCTGATGGGGGCACATTCTGCTGATCTGAGGTCTGATGGGGGCACATACTGCTGATCTGAGGTCTGATGGGGGCACAATATGGTGATCTGAGGTCTGATGGGGGCACATTAAGCCAATCTGAGGTCTGATGGGGGCAAAGGACTGTTAGTTTAGTGATGTAAAGCTGGGGACAGATTTCCTTTAATATAGGAGTCCCCTTTTTTACTCCTATTAATCCTATATTTTACTGCATTATGTGGTAGAGTATTTAGAGTAGGGTATGCAGAAAGTCTATTGTACTGTACTTAACAGCATAGATGATCTAGCAGTTTATATAGTCATCTTGCTAATACAGTATTATAACCACAACTAGTAGTATGTGCCTGTGAAGTTGGAAACGTGCGTTTGGGAAGCCAATAAGTGGGGGGCCCACTCAAGTATGTTTCGCCCCCCCATGTGCTGAACCTCTAGCTATGCCTCTGATCAGGCCCTTAGTGAGCTGTACCCAGAGAAGCCTGATAGATTACAAACTGTTATTGTCATGACTTATCTGTACTATTGATTTTATGCAAATTTGTTTAAAGTTATCACTTAAACATGCTCCATGTATGAGGGAGTCGGAGTCGGGAAATTGAGGAGTCGGGGCTTTGGCTTACTGACTCCACAGCCCTGCCAACATGTTCTGTGGAGTGATGAATCACACTTCTCGATCTGGCAGTCTGATAGAGGAGTCTGGCCAGTTTGCCAGAGAATGGATAATGCCATGAGGGTGTTCTTCAGGGGTTGGCTTAGGACCATTATACATTTTGGACAATTGTATACTTTCAACTTTGTGTGGACAGTTTGCTACAGCTCCTTTTCTGTTCCAGCATGACTGTCATAATCTGATGTTTCAGCCCCTCACGTTTAACCTCTTCCAGCTCAGTACTGTAAAGGTATGTCTCAAGGACTGAGCCTGGTGCATCAAAAGTTGGTGAAAGTTGTGTTATACAGCTGGCACCCTGCTCTCACTGCTGGGATCTAAGATAACTCTGTCAGCAGTATAACCATTCAGATGCGGAACTCAATAGTCACTTAGCGGTTAAATAGAGAGCGCTCCCCCTGCTCTTTAATCGTATCCTGCATTGTATCTAATCATTATTGCAGGGTGCAGAGCAGATGTCATTGTAGCCAGGGGGCTTTTGAAGGCCCTAGGCTTGCCAGGCAACAGTACCCATTACTATCTGCCTCTGGAAAGGAGGTAAATATCCCTAAACACTGTAACACAGAAGTGATCAACTGATTGGCGGTTCAAGTCCTCTAACAGGACTAAAAAAAAAATAAAAATAAAAAAATAGTTGAATAAAGTTTTTAAAAATATTTAAAAAGAAAACAAAAATATTAAACATAAAAGAAACACCACTTTTCCTATTACTCATATATATAAAGATAAGGATAAAATTAATTGGTAGCACCACATCTAAAAATGAAAAATATTTATAACAAAGTAGTAAATGTAAAAAAAAAAAAAAAAACGCTCAGTGTCAGAACTGACATTTTTTGCTCACCTCCAAAAACAAATTGACTCTTCCCAACATCCGCTGTACAATTATGGCAGATGTGAGATCTTTAAAGATAGCACCTGCCCCAGAACACAGCGTACGCCATACCCGTTAGGATTCTGCTGTTGGGCAGCATGGAGGTTTGAAACCCATCAAAACATCTGCATGGAGTTTGTATCTTCTCCTCGTGTGGGTTTCCTAGTTTCCTCCCACACTCCAAAGACATACTGATAGGGAAGTTGCCGAGACCTAAAACACCCCCATCCTAAAATACAAATGTATTTATCGCATATGGTGAACACCGTAATGAAAAGAAAATAAAAATGGCCAATTCAATATCTTTTGACAGCTTCACCAACTGAAAATATTTGAATAAAAAGTGATCAGAAAGGAATACACACACCAAAATGATATCAATAAAAACTACAGATCATCCCACAAGAGCCACACCGTTCTTTAGACATAAATATAAAAATGTTAAAATTAAAAAAAAAATTTTTAAAAATGTTTATTATTTTTCAGTATTAAAACACAAGAAAATACTATATAAACATGAGATTGCTGTGATCATACTGACCCAGAAAATAAAGGACATAGGTCAATTTTACCACAAAGGCAATGCCGTAAAAGCAAATTCCAAAACATTGTAGCAAAAATCTGTTTTTTTGCTCAATTTCACAGCATTTAGATTTTTTTCCAGCTCCCAACTACATCGTATTCAATATTAAATTATGCCATTAGAAAATGCAACTTGTCCTCCAAAAATACAAGCCCTCAGACAGCAATGTGAATGGAAAAATAAAAAAGTTATGGCCTCCAGTTAAGCAGGGAGTAAAAAACAAAAAAAGCAAAATGGAAAATCCTTGAAAGGGTTTGTCTGGTTTCAAGAGGATTCCCTACACCTGTGATGGCGAACCTTTTAGAGACTGAGTGCCCAAACTGCAACGCGAAACCCACTTATTTATTGCAAAGTGCCAACACAGCAATTTTACCTGAATACTACAGTGCAGTATAGTGTATCTTCCATGTACTTTACCATTTACCTATAATATCCTGCCTACATTCAGTGTGCCACCTGTGCTGCTCATAGTGCGCCCTGCGCTAATGAATGGCAGGAAAGGTCTAAGGCATATTGGTACACCATAGACTTTTTACAGGGTGCAGGTGCCCACAGAGAGGGCTCTGAGTGCCGCCTCTGGCACCCGTGCCATAGGTTCGCCACCACTGCCCTACACTAAAGAACTGCTGAGTACTTACCTAATGGATCACGTGCAGCTGCTCTGGTTCTCCTGCCCATGCTCTACCTGACTGTAGTGGTCATATCAAGTCGACAACACACGGCCACTGAGGCCAATGATTCACCACTAATGCCAGAAAGATAAACGGAGCCCGTCTGGGAGAACCACAGCCATGGCACAGGATGGTAGGTAAGTACTTACCAGTTCTTTATAGAAGGCGGATCCTAAGGGTTGTCTCCTGAAACTGGACAACTATAATACTGGTTTTACCCAGTTTTCATTGTTTGCAGGGCAGAGGTTCGGCCAGATCCGCAGTGGACCTGCTGTGGCCATACCCTTATAGTTAATGGGGGGGAGGGACACAAAGGACTGAAGATGCCCCATGGAACCATACATTACTGTCCTTGTACAGGGCGATTGCGCATTAGCTCAGTTACAGTTCGTACAGCTAGAAACTTTGACAATCGCAGCAATCACATCCTTCCATTAACGCCAGGAAACGGCACCAATGACCGATGCCATAACACAGAGCACATCTGCTCCATTTCCTCCCTGCAGGATATAACGGAGGTGATTACATTAAGGAGGAAGTGACCTAGCAGTCCAACCCAAAGGGGCGGAACCCGGCAGTGAGGCTCGGTTAGCGATAGACTCCCCGGTCTGCCAATCATGTGCTGCACACTAGCGCGGAGAAAACACGCCTCGACGAGTGACGTCTCCTCCAGCCAATCCACGGCTGCGACAATAACCGACTCGTCATAGGAGGCGGGACCAGCCGGTATGATTGACAGCTAGACACACCCCCCGAGTGCGCAGAACGCCATGGAGCTGGCCGAGGTGGGTGGGACTGGGCAGAATGGCAACATGTTTAGCCAATGAGGATGGGATTTGGCTTGAAAGGCCCCGGGAGGAGGTCGGCCTCTCCTCGTCGTGTGGCGCGGCCGGCGGGAGAGGTGGGATTCCTGGTCTGCTTCTCCTCCGGAGACTGGGGAGACGGGGATAGTCTTAGTGAAACCAGGGAGGCCGCTGAGACCGCACTGAGAAGCGCGTTGTTGTCAAGTGTGTACTGGCCGGGACTGGAGGCGCCTCTTCCTTGTGCGCAACGCAGTGGCGTCAGGCGCTTTGTCTGCATCCCAGGCGGGTGAGGCGGAGACACGAGTAGGAGGAGGGAGTGGGGGAGCGACCCCACAGGGTGGAGGTACGGGGTACGGGGCAGGTATGGGATTGTGTACATAACACTGGGCATAGCGGAGGGTACGCCGGAGCTAGCCTTAGTTTCTCCGTGCCCAGTGTTTACAGCCTGTACCCCTGCAGCCGGCGGGTCACGTCCACCCAGAACTCATGTGACAAAACGGAGTGTGCCTCTTAGTTCTCCGCTGGGGTCCGTCCTGGGGGCGGATGTAGATCCCCGACAGCAGCATCTCCTCCATGGTGCCCGCACGCTGCCCACAAAGGGCTGATGGCTACTGAGGTGTCTGCACCTCCGGGCGTGTCTACCTACCGGAGCCAGTGGGCAGATGCTGCAGCCTGCTCGTGCCTGAGTTATGTGCTGACTGTGCTCGTACAGGAGCCGCACATGCGATAGCTGCAGGTTTTCTGATGAGAGAATACTGGCTTACATGCAGGTCGGAGGAGCCATCAGTGGTGCGGTTTATGGAGCCTGTATTGGCTCAGTGTCATTAGCCTATGAGGGCCTGTCATCTGCAGGGTACAGGCTGCTGTAAAGGGCACCTGTCTTCTGTGATGAAGCCCATCAGGCTATAGGAAGAATCAGTTAACATAATAACGCATATTGTCATGTGGTTGCCCAGTTCCATTGGTTTTCTTTTGCAGGTTTGGCCATGGGTTGCAATCTGAATAGTGGATTGCTGGCCTGTCGTTCCCGCTCAGCAGTTTGTGATATTTTGGCGGATGACGGCAGAAATAGCCATTTAATCCTCTTTACCTGTGTCCTGTAAAATCTGCTCACTGGAGGTATATTCTGGGGGTGACATTGCAGAAGGGCGCTGATGACTGGAGTACTACATTGTATCTGGTGCACGGTGGTGGATACTCTTTGGGTGTCTATTTCACTGCAGGAAGCCCAGGTTGTCGTAGTGCGTGTCATTTCTGTGCTGATGACCTCATCAGATGTTGCTTTACTAAAGGACCCAGGAGCTTCTGAGTAAACCACCAGATGACTTGGGCAGTCTGGGACCTTGTCTCAGTCACTTACAATGTAGGCAGCTGGTAGCCACTAGGGATATTTTGATTCAGGATCTAGTCATTCGGCCGCTGATCCATCATACAACCTGCGTGTAAGATGGGATTTCCCTGGGATCCTCAGATTTCACGTGAGGTAGATTTTGTTCCATTCATCTCTCCGAGGCTTGCAGAAATCCATGTACTTGCGGCCAAAACCACCCTGTTCAGATGAATGGAACTGACTTTGTTACAGAAATCTTCAGCAAAATGTGCTGTGTGTAAAGGCACCCTAAGGGTATGTTCACATGGTAGGTTTTTGAGACAAAATCTGCCACGTGTTCAGCATCATAAACCATTGTGCTTTTTGCCATGGTTTTTCAGTCTGAATACCGGGGATCCACTTGCAGTTGAGCCCCATTGATTGGACACCACTCCAGGAAAGTGACGTCTCTACTTGGCGCAGTTGTGGCGTTAACCTGCTGAACGTATGAAAGGCAGCGCGACTTACAATAGAAAACAATGAGAGGTGACACCCCCCCCCCCCCCCCCCCCCGGCACCACTGATGAAATTTTGGCACATAATACACATAAGGAATTCTGGTGGTAAAAAAACTGAGATCAAGCCCTTCGTCTGACTTACCCCAGGATTTGTTTTAGTGGCGTTCTTATTTGCGTTATTTTCTTACTACTGGTGTTTTTGTTATTTAGGGGGCATTTTTTTAGTCATTTTTCTGGCTTCTTCTAAAAGATGCAGCATGCTGTAGCTCTGGTGGTTTTGTTTTCTCAATTTTTTTTCAGGTCCTCTTACATCTCTAGGGCTCAGGCACACGACCATTGTTTTAGTCCGCATTTTTTTTTGCGAGGCGGTTGCAAACCCATTCTCTTCCATGGGGCCGCAAAAGATGTGGACAGCACTCTTTCGTTAAGAAAAAACCCACCAAATAATGGCACAAAACCCACAGCAAAAAATCCTAAGATACCTAAAATACTCAGTGTATTCTGCATAAATAACCATAAAGTCTATTCTGCATTGCATTTATATTTGAATGTGTGCCATCCGTGGCTGTGCTTCCCATGTAGCTGCGGCTGCTCGCTTTAGGACAATCAATTGATAACCAGAAAGAAATCTGTTAAGAAAAGGCCTGGATCACATGTGCCGTGATCTATTGTCCCCCAGTCTAACTTCCAGATATCACCAGTAGTGTATCTTGGTATACGTCTAGGCCCGCTCACCACGTCAATGGGTCTGTATTCTAATATAGCACAGCCCTCAGAGGTGGTGAGACCCCCCACAGGCAGGGTATCACAACAGTGGCAGCCACCACGCAGCTCTGCATCATGTGACCTGAGACCTTGCATTTGGAAGATGGTTGTTCACACACGTCATAGTCTACCTCAGCAATCAGCAGCATGATACAAGTGGGGTTTTACTAAACCCTGCTCGGTCTGTGCAGATTTTGTATTCTGTAGCATACAACGCGTTGCATATTTCATCTAGATTCTCTCCATTGACTTCTGTCCTTCAAAGGCAAAGGGCAAAATATACAGCGATATACGTATGGTGATGTTAATTGCCATATGAGCAGGGTCCTTTAAGTGTTTTCAGAATGAAAGTGAAAGCAGCCATTGCAGTAGTGCCCTATATTGATCACCTATCCTCAGGATAAGGGCTCATGCACATGACCATAGCCTGTTTTGCGGTCTTCAACCTACACATAGGATATGTTCTATATTTTTTTTTTTTTTTTTGCGGATGCCACAGAACGGACATATGGATACAGACAGTACAATGGTTTGCTGTCCCCATCTTTTGCTCCCCATTGAAGTGAATGGGTCCACGTTGACCCGCCTAAAATGCGGATTGGATGCTGAAAAGAAATTACGATCGTGTGCATGAGCCCTAAGTCTTCAATATCAGACTTCCAAAACCCCACCAATCGGCTGTTTGAACAGAGTGCAGCGCTGATGCGAGCGCTCCCTTCTCTTCAGTGTACCTGCTCGCAGTCGGCATTGCAGCGGTGAGCAGTGTAAGTACAGCTCTTCTCATTCACTTCAGTGGAAGAGCAATTACACTCCATAATGGGCATGGAGGAGCTGTAATTACCCCTGCTTGCCTCTGCATTGTCCTTGGCGAGCAGGTAAACATTGATGGGGAAGCACAGCTGATTGGCTGGCGTGTTGGGACTCGGACCCCTGCCGATCTAATATTGATGACCTATGCTAAGGATAGTACACAAGAATGTGCGCTGGCCATGCCCTTATTGCGGGTCCATAATATACAGACACCAGCCGTGTGCGCACCGTATCGCAGATGTGGACTCATTCACTTGAATAGGTCTGCAATCTGGAAGATACAGAGCAGAGGTCCATGGAAGCACTATGGAGAGCTTCTGTGGCATTCGGTCCGTGCCACTGCACTGTAAAAAAAAAAAAAAAAGCTATTCTTTTGCTGTGTGGATGGATCGCAGACTGCCTTAGAATGCAGCTGTTCATTGCTGGTTGATTGGACATCTCGACATTCAACTATATTGCTATACCCTCAGGCTTGTGTCCTGTACCACATTGCAGACCATGACATGGAGGTGAATATTTGCATTTATTTTCCTTTGGCACCTTGGAGCAGCATCCTGCTGGACCCCTGTAGTGGGATCATTATTATTACTGGGAGGTAATATGGAAACATTACAACTACTGGGGCACTCTAGGGGGTGTTAGTATTACTGGGGCACTGTAGGTAGGTATTGGGATTACTTACTACTTGGACAGTAAAGGGGGAGTTTATACTACTGGGGACATTTTGGTGGGCTTTATTATCGCTGAAGGACAATGGGGAACATGATTAGTAGTATATGCACTAGTGTTTCATTATTCTGGGGCAGGATGGAGGACATTATTACTATTGGGGGCTCTATTACTACTAAGGGCACTCTGTTCGAGAATTACCATTGGTGAGAGTTTTGGAAGCACTATTGCCGTGGACACCCTGACTATGTTTATGGCACTTTTACTGGTGGGTCATGCTTTTTCTGGGCACAGTTATTTTCACACACAGTAGTAGTAATTATTGATGTTCTACAAAAAATGTTACTACTAGTATTTTAAGGGGGACTATCTGTTTCTGCAGTATAGAAGCACAGCAGGATGGGTTTTGAGAAGGTGGGTGGATGATGGAAAAAGATTCCTGTGTTATAAACTCTGCAGAGATGAGACATGGATGAAAGAAGTCATCATGGTGGTCTGGTCTGAATGGAGATCAGGAACAAGAAGATGTATATCAGAGGAGACGTCACTGGATGTAATAGGTATGTGGTGCTGTAAATAGTAAGTCATCCATCATGGGTCCTAATCTGCTGCTTGCTACACTTTGTCAGATCTGAAGGAGCTGCTGTCAGAGGCTTAGAACAGAGCATATGACCGTGGCATGAAAATAGCCTTATTCTAAGTACCCCCTCAAGACTTCTTGTGACTAGGGGGTACTTGGCATGAAAACGGTGAGAACCACAGATGTAGACTGTTTCCATGATGGAAGATCAGAATGCTCTTTTTGTACTATGAGGAGCTGCTTTCTCTTTAGCAACTGAAGAGATTTGGGGCGTGTGAACGGGTCCGCATCTAATCCGCAATTTTGCAGAATAGATGCGGCCCCATTCACTTCAATGGCCGGCATGGGATCTTGCCGAGATGCGGCTCTGCAAGAAAAAAAATAGGACATGTCCTATTCTTGTCCGCAATAGCAGACAAGAATAGGCATTTTGAATGGGGTGGCGGACGGTGTGTTCTGCATATTGTGGAACACACGCTAGTCGGCATCCGTGGTATTACCCTAAGGGGCCGTTCAGACAGCCGTGGTATGGCCACATATCAGTTTCCACAACTGATCTGGTAGTGGCAGAAATTGCTCGTGGCATTACGGTGGGTCTTCTGCTGCTTAAATTCCATGCATTGCAAAGGTTCCAAACCATGAGTAACCTGCAGCATGAATTGAGATGGATGGAAAACCCTCAGAACAAGGTTATGCGTTAGGTTTTCTCTGTAGCGTGCGGGTTATTTCTAAAATCTCATCCACTTGTGATCTAAATGCTGTGGAGTTTCTGCATACAGTTCCACTGAGGTGAATCTGGAGCTTTTACACGTTAGTTGGTCGGCTGGTCTAATGTGTATTGCTGTCTTTAACGGGAACATGTCGTCAAAAAATGATCTATTGAAATCATGTTTTGCACATGAGGGAGAATTTATCTTGCTCCCCCCCCCCCCCCCCCCCAACCCCAGTTTTCTGGCATTAAAAAATGCAAACCTCAAACCAAAATGCAAACCTGTTTTTTAACATCATTGTGCCTAAATTTAGGGGCACTTGGCATTTCTACACTGCCCTTGCCACTTTCACAGAGGGGGCGAGGTGAGTGGGCGCAGCGTATTTATCATCTTTTGTGCAATAAAGCAAGGCTGATATTGACACCGGCTCCTGCCTGCCATAGATTGGGTGCACTAACTGCTGTACAATGTGCCTGATAAATAAGATGTGTCCCTCGTTGTGCTCCAGCAGAGCAGGGGATATCACAGATCAATTTAAAATGCTTGACCGTGATAAAGCCCACCTTTTGTTAGACTTTTAGGTGATTTTGTTTTAATTTTCATAGTGACTATCTATATTTTATTTAATACCCAAAATTGTGCCATTTTTACAGTGGCCACTAGGTGTAAGGCTACTTTCACATTAGCCTTTATATTTTCCGGTGTTGAGATCCGTGATGGGGTCTCAATACTGTAAAAAAATTGGGGACAAAACCTAACTGAACAGAACAGAGTGCACTGGAATGCATTCTGTTCTCATACCGGAGAGCAAACCACATCAAGCTGCGGTTTGCTTTTAGTCCTGGGATGTGGACCAAGACGGATCCATCATGACCCACAATGCAAGTCAATGGGGGCAGATCCGTTTTCTCTGACACAATAGAAAACTGCTCCCATTGACTTTCAGTGCAGTTCATGACGGATTTGTCTCGGGTATGTTAAGATAATACAACCGGATCAGTTCATAACGGATGCAGATGGTTGTATTATCTGTAACGGAAGTGTTTTTGCTGAACCCTGCCGAATCCAGCAAAAACGCTGGTGTGAAAGTAGTCTAATATGTGAAACCTTCTTGTTCTGTTTAGGTAACTTTTCAGTAGCCATCACCTTATCACAGGCAGAATTACAATGACAGATATCACCTTTTGTATAGCTAACACAGAATCCACCATTCTAAATAGGTGATATCACAGCTTATCTGCTCCCTCCTCTCCCACAGAGGTTAGTGGGGTCCTCTACAATCCATTGTATCCATGTGCCTGCTCTCAGAGAAGTGTTGACCAGTGTGAAAACTGTATGATCTTAGTATTTTGAGTATTGTGAGTTACTGAGCTACAAAGTTGCCCCTGACATTGCACAAGCGCTGATGGATCCCATCCGACACTGAGAGGCTGCGCATGCCTTCTGAAGGTTAGTGTGGTTGTTGGACATGTTTAGTAGCTACCTGGCAGTCGCTTGTCTGTAGGGATAAGATCAGATATATAAGGGAATCTTTTGTGATGGGTGGTTTAGCCGGCCTCGGGCGACAATGGCTACATAATACATATGTATTATATATACTATATAATACATAATGTAACAGAGATGAGTCTTCTGAGAAATCCATGGTTGCAGCCGGAGCCCGGTGACGGGTGTCAGTATGTTTGATTACCAGAATAGCACGGCGTGCTGCACTGTTCTGGTCGTCAAGTGACAGGAGCGCAGACGGGGGCTCCGGGCGAGCCTGACTATTTATCTGCCGAGTGGGTTCAGCATTAATGTGAAATACTGCAGCAGCAGATAAAAGGCGCTGTGTGTACAGGCTAAAAATAGTTATTGACTGCTGCGGTGGTCGGCTGCTCCTCTACCTGTTCCTCAGCAGCCTCGTGTTGCTTGCAGATGACTTGTGTCATGAGATGTAATAGGCCTTGACCCTGCAACAAGCAAAGTTTGCCTTTAATTTTTTCCGATGCAGATTGAATGCCGGACTATGGCTAATAATGCTGTTTTGTACTTGATACTTAGACCCTCTGGGGGAGATTTAGCAAACTGGTGTAAATTAAATCTGGCTTAGTTGCCCATAGCAACCAATCAGATTCTACCTGATTGGTTGCTATGGGCAACTTGGCCAGTTTTCTTTTACACCGGTTTTGATAAATCTCCGCCGGTTGGTGGTGGTCTGTAAATTGCACTTCTTCTCTGAATTAAAGGTTTCCGCCTGGAAGATGCCTCTGCATGTCTGTCAGTGTTGACGCAGATGTGATGGAAGTCGGGTTTATGTTCAGGACAATTGTCAGAATTATGTACATCCGTGCGTGGCAGACTATACTATAGAAATTTTATTAAATATCATTAGAATTAGATGTATTAAAATTGTCACAATAAGGCTACATTCACACGATCATTGTTTTCACGGTCTCCGAGCCGCATATTTTGCAGCTCAGATCCGGACCCATTCATTTCTTTGGGACCGCAAAAGATGCAGGCAACACACCATGTGCTGTCCGCAACTGTTGCTCCGTATCTCGGCCCCGCAAAAGAATAGAACATGTCCTATTCTTGTCCGCAATTGTAGACAAGAATAGGCATTTCTATGTTGGCCGCGCTATGTGCGGTCTGCAAATCGCGGAACGCACATGGGCTGGTATCAGTGTTTTGCAGATTTGCAAAACACAACGGTCATGTGAATGTAGCCTGTTATCCGTTCTCCGTGCAGTGCCGTTTGGAAGCATGGTAGCGGTGTACCTATATGCTGGAAGCCACTTTTTCTGTCCAGGCTGTCTACAATTTAGGGGTACAGTTTCATTAGTGCTTTAGCATAAAGCCTGTGATGAAAGGTCTTTGCATGCAATTACAAGTAGTACGGTAAACTATAAGACCACCTGCACACACAGCGGAGTACGTGTGGTTTTTCAGCACGGATTCTTGTGCAGGAAAACCAGAGCGTAGTACAGTACCAGAAAGTGTATGAGATTAAACAAATCCCGTACACTTTACGGATGTTTCCCGTGCATAAATTGACCTGTTGTACAGATTTTTAACTCCCCAGCGTGTCCATTAGATTTGCTGTTTTAGCTGCTGTTTTCACCCTTTTCTAATGGAGGATGACATCTGCGGCAAAACTGCATCAAATCCGCACCAAATTGCGGTTTGAATGCAGAAACTCATTGAAATTTGTGCGGATCTTCTGCACGTTGACCTGCACCTGTGTGCAGGTACCCTAAAGCTCTCCTGACTGTCCCTAAGAACAAGACCTAGAACTGGCACTTCTGAACGGTTACGTTGTAGGACCTATCTGTACATAGAGCTCCATGTAAGGGCAAGTTCACACACCGTTTTATGGCCCCTTAGAATTTGGCACAGGTTCTGTGCCCAAATCTGTAGGCTATCTCTACGCTAACCTCATCCCCTTCTTTAAAATGGGAGACTGTTCATGTGGGTGTGGGTTTATCCCTTGTAACTGCGCCGGGAAAGGACATGTCTTTTCTTGGCACAGTAGTGCAAAATAAACCATTGTAGCGTGGCCTCCCAATCCACTCCTAAGTTCCGCCGGCAAAAATCTCAGCGTAAGCTAGTCCTTTAATCTTTAAGGCATTCCAGCATCATGAAACACAACTCAGGAAGTTACTGAACAATGGATCCAGAGTGTAATGGTCACACTGCAGTCGTGTATATTCTCCAGTATATGTGCTCTCAATTGTGCGCAGCTTAGACCTGGGACTTGCTCAATTGGCCGTCATATTGGCAGTTTAGAGTTTAACTCCGTCACCCAGAGCGATGTTTCTCAGGGCAGCAGACTGGTTACCAAGTGCTGTGGTCTTTAACGTCTTTCTCCATGAGTTTTTTTTTTTTTTTTTTTTTTTTTTTTTTTTTTAAGCAGCGAAGAACATTGAATTATTTAAGACTTTGTTCAATTGACGTCCATTTTCTTGTTTGTTTGCAGGACACCAGCGTATACATGTGTCAGCTGTAGACTTCTTACAACAGGTTGGGACAAACTGCATAAGGAGGAGGGCGGGGCATCTGGCCCTGTCCTCCTCCTCCTCTCCGGAGTGCAGCCTCTTGTGTCTTCGGACCCCCACCCCGAGAGAGTGTATGTTGGTTTGTCATGAGTCCGGCCGGCTGCTCCCATGTGAACAGCTTTAAAGTGGACAATTGGAAGCAGAACCTGCGTGTTATTTATCAGTGCTTTGTTTGGAGCGGGACACCGGAGACCCGGAAAAGAAAGGTAATATGGAGTGCTACTCGTAATGGGGCTGTATTACTATGATATTATGCTGTTGTGTGTATATGTTATATATTATTTTTTATTATTACTTTTTATGAAGTTGCCATGTACCAAGTTGCCTAGTCTTGGTACATACAGTGGAGCAGATTTATCATAGATCAGTGGTGTATACTGTTTAATGAAAACCAGGCCGTCTGTTGGATGATGCATCTAATTTATGATGAGGTGTACGCCTCGTCATAACTTAGGTGCAGCATCCGGCAGTCTTTGCCTCTATACTGATATCTGCGCCAGCTTCTGGCTTGCGTAGATTTTAGTGTTCATTTACGCCATCACCACACCGCCTTTCTGGCAAAGTGGGAATTCAGTCATAAAAATACCACTTGAGCAAAAATATTTACGCAAGCAGTATTGAAAAAGTTGCAAACATGCAGTTTTCAACTTTTTCAGGTGTAAATCAATAAATCTGCTCTAGTGTGTTTTTTTTTTTTTTTTTTTTTCCTTTTAAATGTGCAGTAGTCTAAGGCCCCATTCACACGACCGTGTGAATGGGGCCGTATCTATCCCGCAATATTGCGTAATAGATGTGGCCCCATTCACCTCTATTGAGCGGGGAGCCGCCGTACGGAGCTAGCTCCGTGCCGCGGCTCATATGAAGCATGTCCTATTCTTGTCTGCACGCACGGACAAGTATAGGCATTTTGAATGGGGCGCCCGGCCGTGTGTTCCGAGCGGTGCGGAACGCACGCCGGGCGGCCCCCAATAATGCGGACCCGCAATAATACGGCCGTCTGAATGGGGCCTAAACCTTGTTTGTATGGGTAGAATACATTTTGCTATGTAATTATCACTCTTGCATGAAGAAACGTTAGTATTCTTGCTTACAAAATGTTATTTTTCATTACAATCTTTAGAAAGGTGTAAAGTTTAATTGTTTTTGAGCAGATGTGTAAATCTTTTCACACTTTAAAAGGCTTGGCTGAAAGACAATCCCCTCTCAAAATGTGGCTGAATGCTGACAGCTGGTTTTGCCTGGGGTAGCCTTGGCTAGCCAGGGATTTCCACTGCAGGGTGGCTATTCAGGTGTCCATGTAACACAAGGACCGTACTAGTAATGCAGAGAGGCTATCCCGCCTGGTCTACGAGGTCCTGCGTGGTGAATGCTCCCCTGTCCTAATAGGGCAGATGGAAATGGGATGTCAGAAGGAGACAACTGTTCCATTGGTTTACACGTTGCTGGTGAGATGGTCAGGTATGTGCTGTCTCTCATCTAGAACGAGGCATAAGACTCAAGTTACATAGTTTGTATCCTTCTTAAAAGGGTTAATTGCTCAGTAAAGTCCTTCCTGTAGAATGCTTTGAAGAGAATCGTGAAAAGTCCTCAGTACATGTCAGATATTATGTTCTGTGTTTGTCCGCAGCTTGATACTTCATGTGATGCCCAGTGTGAGCACAATGCAACCCAACATGGTTACAGGGCTTCAACCGTGGGGTTGCCATGGGAATTCCTCCAGTGTGCGAATGGCCATGTTTTATGGATCAAAAAAGTTCATCTCCGTGTGTCTACATTAATCAATTATACTAGTAGTGCTGCACTGTTGAGGGCTTTCAACCTTTTTACCTTTTCTTTCTGTGTTTTTCACAGTAACAATGTTATTAATGTAATTACATTTTTTTCTAGCCAGATACAGCCTTTTAGCCAGTCACATTACTACAACATCCCTTTCCACCAAAGGGTATCAATGTTCTAGAACTTCTATTCTAAGCCAGCGTTACATTACCACATGTATCTTCATAATTGGTTAATCCATTTTTCTGAATAACTGTTATTGAAAATGATCAAACCTTTTTATTGTTGTTGGTTGTTTTTTTTGTTTTTTTTTGTGTTCTTATTAGTAACTTTATTGGAAATATTAGTTCAGTAATCAAATAGACTGAAAGGGGATCTCTGCAAATTAAGAAAATGACTAATTAAATATTACTTTACTATAAATATATTCCCAAATACCTTTAATTAGTTATAATGGCTCATTTTGTCTAAGGAGAAATAAAATGGTTGCCGTCCTATTAGTACACACAAAACCTGTCCTGATCACACAGGGGGACAAGTTACTTCACAACACTGAGCTAAAGAACTGCCCCATCCTCCTCTCTGCTCGTCAGAGATTATGATCCTGAATACAATTGATAAGAACTTTAGCTGAATATCTGGGAATGGAGTCCATGAGGAGACATGTAGTACAGAGAATGGACATGACAGACTGTGTGAGGCTGTGGTAAATGAGACTGCATACAAGGGATGCTGCTCATTATTCACATCCTTAACTTCTCTGTGCTACATAGGAGGATGAGGCCGCTCTATAGCTCAGTGTTGTGAAGTGACTTGTCCTGCTGTGAGATTAGGACAGGTTCTGTGTGTACTAATAGGACAGTGACCATTTCCTCCTGATGATTGCTCCCTACACAAAACTAACCATTCTAACTAACAAAGGGTATTTGGGATTATATTAATAAAGTAACATTTAAAGGGAGTCTATCACCTCCATATGCCCATATAAAGCACTTAAATAGCCCCATAGCAGATGTAATCATAAATGTAATGGTACCTTTGTCGCTTTCTTTTGATCTTTAGAAGTTGGAAAAACGTAGCTGGAAAAACTGCCTCTGCCCGCCCTGCACCTGACTCGGGTCCTCCTTCTGTACCAGCGAGATCCTGCGCAGTCTCTCGCCGGGGCATGCGCACTGCATGTTTCAGATTTAGCGCCGTTGGCTGGAGCATGCGCAGTGACTTCGGCGATGCCGTGTCCAAAATGGGCATTGCAGTGTGCATGCCCCGGCCCGGCGAGAGACTGTGCAGGTGTGGGATCTTGCCGGCAAAGAAGGAGGACCCGAGACAGGTGCAGGGCGGGCAGAGGCAGTGGCTGGGGCGGGGAAAATATGTAAAAAAGCACAGGAGCCCGGGCTCCACGCCAGTAAACGCCGCCTCCGGGCACTTCCAACGGATCATTTGCATATGATTTAAACTACGTTTTTGCAACTTCTAAAGATCAAAAGAAAGCGACAAAAGGTACCATTACATTTATGATTACATCTGCTATGGGGCTATTTCAGTGCTTTATATGGGCATATAGAGGTGACAGACAGAATTTTCTTAATTTCCAGCATAATCTGTTCTTCATGTGAGAAGTGTCTAGCTAATAATGTTGAATTATTTTAGGCATGTTCTTGACACTTTGATTTTTTTTTTTTTTTAATTTTTTTTTCCCCCCTCACAGGCCAAGTCGTGCACTTGTCATATGTGTGGCGCCTACCTGAACAGGCTTCACTCTTGCTTGTATTGTGTGTTCTTTGGTTGCTTCACGAAGAAACATATTCACGAACACGCTAAAGTTAAGAGACATAATCTAGGTTAGTGGCTATATCACACCAGGTCTTGATGTTAGTTCTGTGGTTGGGCAGTGCACTTGATGACTGATTATATTGCGGCTTTTCCTTACATCTTGTTAACAGCAGTAACTGAAATGGCATCCTCACATCAAGTGCTGTGTGGCCCAGTAGCCTATCTGTGTAAAATTTATAGCACATAGTACATTTTCTGAGAGGCTAAATAACTGAAAGAGATTTCTTGCGACTAATAGCACTACTAATATGTTTCTTGGTTTTACGTGTGGATGGACAGCATTGTTAAAGGCTATGGACACCTTTGCACTGTTTTTTTTTTTTTTTTTTTTTTTTTGTTCAATTGCTTCCTAAATGCAAACTTACAGAGCCTCTGTCAACATGATCAAAACTATTAAGCCAGGCATTCTGCCTTGTATTTTATCATGCCGATACTACAATACCTTTCTTTTGTCTGTATGTTAAGTAATTGCAGAGATCTGCATTAATATTTATATGTGAGTATGTTAAAGCACCTGGGGGCGGGGCTGAATCCTTGGAGCACTGCTTTTGTGGCACCTCTGTGCTCTACTCAGTTACCTCCTCCCCTTGATTGACAGGGCTAGACATCAGCATTCTGAGGGTAGAGCTGTGTGCTAGCATGTACATATCTTATTCACCACTTACTGCGGCCTTATGTTGAGAATAGAGGTTTTCTGTACTAAAGTTCACACATAACAGGTTTATTCACAGGCACAGTATATGATTATAAAGAAACCAGTAATATGTATTGGATTAACCGCTCTTTTCAATATGGCAGGGCTGTAGCCTGGAGTTAAGTAGTCAGCTATATTATGGATTAAATAATAGAGAAAAAAAATAATCTAGAAGTCTCTCCTGGGATTTGAACCTAGGACATGCAAGGCTGACCACTTCCAGACTACAGCCCTGCCATATTGAAAAGAGTGGTTAAGCAGGCTTAAGGCTTATCGTTTTAGCAAGAGTGGTTTTCTGGACTTAGAAAGCTAATACATATTACTTGAGTCTTCATAATCATATTGTGCCTGTAAATAAACCAGTAATATGTTTAAGCTTTCTAAGCATAGAAAAAATTCTATTCTCGGCATAAGGCTGTAGTAAGTGTTGTTGTTGTATTTGTTCAGTGTATGATATGTATATGCTATCACAGCTCTGCCCTTAGCATGCTGATGTCTAGCCTTGTCAATCAAGGGGAGGGAGGAGTGTCCAGAGCAAAGGAGTATTAAGAAGACACAAGGGTTCAACCAGACCCTCTTTGCACATTAATGAAAACTCAGATCTCTGCAGTTTTGACATACAAACAAGAGATGTATTGTTTTAGTCAGCACAATCAACCCTACCAGGCTGTATGCATAGTTTAATAGAGCTAATCATGTTGACAGAGGTTCTTTAGGCAACTTTTAACTAATCTGGGTGTGTAAGTCCTTCACCTAGCTGCTGAATCTGACATAAATCAGTCAGAGCACAGCTCTTGTTTCTGGTCACTCTCTGCTCTCCCCCTCCCTTCCTTGATTCTCAGCAGAGGGAGAGTGAACTAGTTGTACATGGTATGTGAGAGTGTGAAGAATGGGGGCGGAGCATCCAAGGATAACTATTCTTACAGGCTGTAAACATAGAGAGAACAAAGCATGTTGTGGGGGGAGAATCATATGGGCTGTGTGCAAGTGTAGACCAAAAGCAGAACACCTAGGGCAAGCTCTGCAGGGGAGGGAGAAACGCACTGTCTTTGGTATTTAGAAGTGGAAAGCAGTTTGGGAATGAAGCTTTGCTGATACATAAGAGCTAGAGAAGACGGCAGCATTGTCTGAGAGTTGTCTGTAGCATTTAGGCATCATGCACATGACCATATGGATTTTGCAACTGCGGATCTACAAAATCTGTATATAGTCCATGTGCCATCCGCATTTTTCTTTTCTTTGCAGACCCATTGACTGGGTGCATTTTACTGACCAAAATAGGACATGTTCTAGTAATTGCAGAACTGACGTACAGACATGGACAGCACATGAATGTCATTTGTGTGCAGTCTGCATCAGTATGTCTATTGAGAAAATTATATAACGTGTCCTATTTTGGTCCTCAAAATGCGGTCCATAGACCCATTGTAGTCACTGCAGGTGGCAGAATGACTGTATTTTGTTGTATTAAGTAGAAGACTGCCAATCAGGAGATGGAGAGATACATACACACGAACCTTCACACTAAGCTGTTATCTTGGCTTATTCAATCACTTCAATACTTGTCGTGTTGCTAGGCATTCGGGAAAGAAATACAGTTTACCTAAACAACATTGCTGCTGTATTTTGTCACTATTAGACAACACCATTTTTTATGTGTCCATATTCTAGTGATGTGAAAATTTCCAACAGATTTGATAAATTTCATACAGACTGACTGCCTTATCCTATCAGCTGTTTCAGAAGGCAGAGGCCCTCCTTTGAGTGCCTTGGCCATATCTCTGCTTTACCTAGGCCAAGTGAAGTCATGTTCATGTGTCACATGGCCTAGGAGCAGCTCATCCCCGTTCGAGGGAATGGGGCTAAGCTGCAATACAATGTATGGAGCTGTGAGAAGGCAGCGGCGCTCCTGGTCATTTCTCAACAGCTGATTGGCGGGGGTCTCAAGTGTTGGACCCCCACTGATCAGATACTGATGACCTATTTTGGATAGGTCATGAGTAGTAAAACTCTAAAAACCGAAGTAATCAGTATAAAAATCCTCCAAAACCATTTTAACTCTGCAGCGTTGATACTTTTTACATCGTTTTTGGAAAATGTAGAGGAAATGTAGAGAAATTAGCAATCGTTAAAAAAAAAAAAGTTGGCCATGACCACCTCAGTGAGTTGCTCTAGATATTATGCCATCTGTGCCATTTTAATTTTGCCCCATGTCAATTCAGACAACCTGTGATAATATTGATCTCCCATGTGTTAAAACTGTTAAATTGCTTGTTTGTAGTAAGTGCATTTTGTGTTATTTTTTTTCCTCCAACTTAATACTTTTCAATTTGTTGTCTGCAGCCATAGATTTGTTGTATGGGGGTATATACTGCTTTATGTGTCAAGACTACATATATGATAAAGACATGGAGCAAGTTGCCAAAGAAGAACAAAGAAAGGCTTGGAAATTGCAAGGTACGTCTTCTCCCTTTTATAGTGGTAAGCTCATACTTTATATAGAAAACCATGACAGGGACAACTGGACATGGCCATCCACCTGAGACAATGTAGAGTCTAAACGTAACTTCAGTACAATGTTCCAGACAGATGGTTATGTCCATTTGTACCTGTTGTGGTGGTCTATATCATGTGCCAGGGTGGCTACACAAATATAGCATACTGTCCCACATTTAGCCTACAGAGCAATCTGAAACGGGCTGCAGCACTCCAGATTTAGTTTAATAGTAATTTACAGCAGAGTGTAAATATCTTTGAAGTTAGTAGAGTTTGATGCGGGGGTGTGTTAAAAAACAAACAAAAGAAAAAAAACCCCTGTTGCTGACGACTCCCTTCTGTTTGGCTGCAGTGGATAGTGTAATCACTTCAGCCAAAGATGGCAGTTTGAATGAGACGCAAAGTGCTGACTGTATACACTGAGGCATGGCTTCTCAGTCTGCCTGTCATCTCCTTGCTTGGACTTTGGTAATAAATGTGATGTTTTACACGTAAACTGTGTGCAGTAGATTTATCAAAGCAGTCAAAAGAAAACTGTCTGTTACCCATAGCAACCAATTACAGCACAGCTTTTTTTTCTTTAATATGCAGACGAGACCACTACTTAATACCCCTTTTCCCCCTTCTACGCCTGTTACAGGAGGAGGTGTATTCTGTCAGCATGGTTGTAGACTGGGTTAAGTTGTGCCTGTAGAAGCATAGTATGGGCGTGGGTGAAGAGCATCTTATTACAAATGAGTTTTCCAGGATTGATGGCCTTTCCTCAGTATAAGCCATCAATATCTGATTGGGGTTCTGACTCCTAGAACTCCTGAAAATCGTCTGTATGAAGAGGCCAAAGCACGGCGGCCTCTTCAAGATCATTGGTCACAAGCTTCGTCACAATCATGGCCTAGGTGCAGCTCAGTGCCATTCAAGTGAATGGGCCTTGGCTGCAGTACCAAGCACAGTTGCTTTATAATGTATGGCACTGTGCTTGGTAAGCTGTGAGCAGCCCGCAGTGCTCATTGGAGCTATGTGGCCTCTTCAAACAGCTGATCTTCTCGGTGCCGTGAGTCATACCCCCAAAGATCAGACCATCAATATTAAATTCCTGGAAAACTCCTGAAGAAAGTCAGTGTTGTATAATAGATAAGTGGAGTGCAAGACATAGAATACCATAAAAAGTATGCAGCAAAATGCAGAACGGGTCCACCCCATCTGACCTAGGAGGATTCTCATCCTGCAAATGCTTCGACCTTTTTGCGTTTTAATTTCTCATAAAAAATGAGGGAAATAACCAAGTTTTCTAAAGCTCATTGTATTTTTTGCCCAGTGGGTGGGCATACAGGGGCAGTGATGACTGAGGACAAAATTGTGGCATCTTGGTGCCAAAGTGATGGCATATCAGGGAGCAGAGTTTTCTAGAGCTGCAGTTTTTTTTTTTTTTCTTCCCACACACAACATTTCTAGTATAAATGAATACATGGACCATTTGTAGGCAGTTGTACACTTTTGGTATTTTGATTTTATAGGCTAGTGCTGTTTCCATTATAGCTATATATATACCAGCCTTTGCTTTTCAATCGTTCTTAATTGTATGTGAATTGACACATGTATATGGGTGTTTCCTGTGTTATGGTTTTGTGGGTGGTTTTCATTTAAGGGTAGGAGCACAGGTTTCATACGTTGTGGGAGCCCTATGTTTTGGATTATAGTAAACCTACACAGGACCGCAGTATAATTTAATGGTGAGGATATAGAGGCCACAGCATGAGATGCGTCTTCAGGATAAGATGCACACGATGCGAATAACGCATAGTAATACAGAAGCCGATCAGCTCTCATCACTGTTCGGTGGGGGTTTCGGGAGTCAGACCCCTGCCGATCTGATAGTGATGCCCCTTTGACTGCATGCTGTTTACCTTGAAGCAGTTGTGCAGCGTAAATGACTGTTTGTCAGGTGAACGTGTCATGCAGGTGTCGTTACAGGTAAGAAGAGCATGCAGCACTTGTACAAGCACCACTGCCCTCAGCTGATCGGTGGAGGTGCTGGGAGTCTGACTTTCACCAGTCTGATGTTGACCTGAGGATGGGTCATCCATATTATGCCATTACACAATCCTCTGAGAATTTGGATCACACCATAACTGTTAGTTTATCCTCGACCAGTGTTACCTTGGTTGTGTGCCTTCTTAAAATCTCCCTCATAGAAGAAATCCTTGTGACGTCGTCATGCTGCCATGACAACCTGTATGCAGAGGCATTGCATCTACACTGAGGATTGCAGTTATGATTGAGAAGGTTTTTTTTTTTTTTTGTGACATGTGCATCACATTAAAGGGTTATTCTCATTTTAGACAATGGGGGCATATCGCTAGGATATGCCCCCATTGTCTTATAGGTGCGGGTCCCACCTCTGGGACCCGCACCTATATCCAGAACGGAGCCCCTGAACTGAATGAGGGCGCACTGCGCATGCGCAGCCGCCCTCCATTCATTTCTATGGGGCCGCCGAAAATACTTTCGTCGGCTCCATAGAAATGAATGGGAGCGGTGGCCCCGCTTGCGTGCTGCGCTCCCATTCATTTCTATGAGTGCAGCGGGGAGCTGCGCCTGGTGGTTTCCGGACCCCCGGAAACCCGCGCCGTTCTGGATATAGGTGCGGGTCCCAGCAGTGGGACCTGCACCTATAAGACAATGGGGGCATATCCTAGCGATATGCCCCCATTGTCTAAGATGAGAATACCCCTTTTAACCCCATTTAATGTTTTTTTTGTGTTAATGAAAACATCTGAAACTTACACAATGTATAGGTCAAAAGTTATAGCGCACAAATTAGTTGCTATCATTTCTTAAACATTTTTTTTCAGACCTTAGTAGGATTAAAAGCATAACATCAATTATAACAACATTAAAAACTGCACCTCTCAAAGTATAAAAAAAAAGATGTTAAGGAAGTCCTTTAGGTGCTACAAATGGATTAAAGCAAAATGTAAGTGACATTTTTAAATTAAATTTTTTTTTTTTTTAAATTCCCCCCCCCCTACACACAATATTCCAAATTCTGCAGTTCTCTAGTGTGCTAACTGATCCATTCAGATGAGGGAGCACCTTATGGCTTGGGGGTGTGGTGATCATGTTACACACCTATTTTCAGAGAATTTATAAAAAAAAAAATTTTTTCCAGTAGTAGATTGCTTTAACCCCAAAGTTTTCATTTTGGCAGGAAGCAAAAGGAGAAAAAGCACTCCATAATTTTTTTTTTTTTTGGTTTTTTACGCGGTGGTTAACTACTGTTTGGACAAGTGGCAGGCTTCAGACTGTAACAAGCTCCATTTGGCTTTCCAAGATTTGCAGAGCCCCTGACATACCACTACTGTACAGACCTTTTAAGAAATTATCTCAATTTGCTACGCACACACCAATGAATTCAGCTAGGGTGTAGAGATTTATTTTGACACCAAATTTTTCATTTTCGCAGTGGTTAATAGGATAAAAAGCCTCTCCCTTAGGGCTCATGCACACGACCGTATGTGCTTTGCGGTTCCCAAAAAAACGGATACGCAAAAAATACAGGTGACGTCTGTGTGCATTCCGTATCTTGCAGAACAGCTGGCTCTGTAATGAAGACAATAATAGGAAATGTTCTATTTTATTATTTTTTTTTTTTTTTTTTTTTTTTTTTGTGGAACGGAAATATGGAAACGGAATGCAGACGGAGTAACTTCCGTGTTTTTTCTTTTTTGCGGACCCATTGAAATGAATGGTTCAGTGTACAGTCTGCAAAAGAAAACCGAGCAGGAACGGAAAGAAAATACGTTCATGTGCATGAGCCCTTACACTGAGGACAAGCTGTAGTTTTTATCAGTACTTTTTGGGAGAACATGTGGCTTTCTGATGACTTTTTTTTTTTATTTCACTTTTAGTGAGGCGAGGGACAGTATAATTGCAATTTATTTAAAGGGGATGTCCAAAATAATTAAAAATCTTGGACTAGCCCACCAACAGCCAGAGTTAAAGATCATGTCCTGTTCATCACTTTCTCCAGAGTCATCCTCTGCAACACTGGTCTGGTCCTCCAGCTGATGAAGTTTATAAACTTGACTGTATATGGCATGTGACTGCCACAGCCAATCACTGTCCTCTGTGTGAGGGCTCATGCACATGACCGTATGTATTTTGCGGTCCGCAAAAAATACTGATGACGTCCGTGTGCGTTTTTTTTTTTTTCGGAACAGCTGGCCCCTAATAGAACTATCCTAGAACTAACTATCCTTGTCAATAATGTGGACAGTAATAGGACATTTTCTATTCTTTTGTGGACTAGACACACGGAAACGGAAAACCAATGGAGTAACTTCCGTGGGTTTTTTTTTTGCGCACCCATTGAAAGTAATGGTAGCGGAAAGGAAATACGTTTGTCTGCGTAAGCCCTAACACTGAGCACAGTGATTGGTTTCAGCAGTCATGTGCCATATACTGGCACATGACCTTTGCTGTTTAACAGTCAGTGGCAGAGGGACCAGGACAGAGATGGACGAAAGGGTGAATATAGCTTTTTATTTTATTTTTTTAAAATATGCTATTGCAGAGCTTGCCCGATGTGGTATTGCCCCTGACAGCCCCTTTAATTTTTTTGGTAGGTAAAATTAACAAGAACGACTATACTGTCAGTGATTTATTTTTATTTTTTTTTATGGTGTTCACTGTGTTGTATAAATAACATGAGTACTTTATTCTTTGGGTTGATATGATTATGGCAACACTAAATTTATGTAGTGGTGTGTGTGTGTGTGTGTGTTTTTTTTTTTTTTTTTTTTTTTATAAATCTTTTACTTCCTGTGCGTCACCTGACCTTACCTATTGATTGTGGCCTTCTGCCTATGAGGCTAAACGATGGGGCACAGGAGCCAATATTTCCTGTTGCCACTGTTCAATACCGATACTCCCGTGGACCAGTACCAGATGATCTGCGGCCCGGTGGTTGGGTCTGCTGTTGTACAGGACAAGTTAAATTTTCTAATGGCATCATATTGCTTACAATGTATTGGGAAGAAATGTACTGGAAAAAATTAAGTGGCAGGGGCCCACAATTTCTGCAACTGGTTTATGGATTTAATTTCTAACAGCGTTCTGTGTGTGGTAAAACAGACCTATTACCTTAATTCATTGTTTTAGTACCATTGCACATTATCCCTTTTTTAATACTTTTCTTAATTCTTTTTTTTAATACTTAAAAATAAGTTTATTTCCTGTTGTGTCGTTCAAAAACTTATTTTATATTTATTTTTAGTCCCCATAGAGGACACTCTTACTTTAGACTCATTCGCTACCTTTTGCATTCTAATGGGCAATTGGTGTGTTCCTGTTAAGCTCTGCCACAAGCAGGCCTTGATGAGAAGAACTTTACAATTTCAGCCCTCGGAGCCTTTAGAACTTTCCAGGCAGCCATAGCAACCAAACTGCTCTTGCAGTTTCATCGCAGTGGAGCCATTCTGTCAATGGGAGTTTGGGGCACCTTGTAAACCACTACTCGCATGCCATAGTCACAATTGATCACAACATCTTGGGAGTTTAAAGGGTTATTCTCATTTTAGACAATGGGGGCATATCGCTAGGATATGCCCCCATTGTCTTATAGGTGCGGGTCCCACCTCTGGGACCCGCACCTATATCGAGAACGGAGCCCCCGAAGTGAATGAGGGCGCACTGCGCATGCGCAGCCGCCCTCCATTCATTTCTATGGGGCCGCCGAAAATAGCCGAGCGCTGGCTCGGCTACTTCCGTCGGCTCCATAGAAATGAATGGGAGCCGACCGCGCATGCACGGCCCGGCTCCCATTCATTCCTATGAGCGGCGCGGGGAGCTGCGCCTGGTGGTGGCCGGACCCCCGGAAACCTGGGGTCCTCCAGGCGCAGCGCTCCCCGCTCCGTTCTGGCTATAGGTGCGGGTCCCAGCGGTGGGACCCGCACCTATAAGACAATGGGGGCATATCCTAGCCATATGCCCCCATTGTCTAAGATGAGAATACCCCTTTAAAGTCTGTGATTTTAGTTGTCTCTGATCACTTGTCTGCTGTGTAAATCAGAAAGCTCACTGCTATGGCGCCTTAAAAGACCTGACATCTGATGTACATTTATGGCAGATGTTGGGAAAGGATTAATAAAGGTTCTCACAAATGCGCAGTACCCATTGCATCTACAATTGAAGGTATGTCTGTATACAAAGCCACTGTCAGGAATTCTCAGAGTTAACTCAAAAGGGACTACAGTACAGTCATGCTCACATAACTTGAGGTAGTCTGAGTGCTATAGATAAATGAGGAAGCAATCGCTTTGTTTTACTGGTGAAACAACATGACTGTTGAGCTTCTGAGGTGTTCACATGTTGTGAGCCAATAGCAAATTATTTAGATAATTCAGCCATACAACAGGGATCAGCAACTCCAGCTGTGGTGAAACTACGACTCCCAGCATGCACACTTGCTTCACTGTTCTTGGAACTCAAATAGAAGTGAATGTATCTTGCTGGGACTTGTAGTTTCTCAACAGCTGGAGTGCAGAAGGTTACTGACCCCTGCAATACAGAAATGTATCTTTCATGTTTAGTTGAACTCAGGCCATTTACCTCAGATCTTCTGGTCTTCCCAAGATGAGCATGTTTAACACAGAGTTTGTCTCACCAGCAGCAGTTACATTATCAGAGGAGTAGCCGCACGTCAGGGTGCGGGGTCTTAGTTGTCGTAAATGGCTATATCGTGACACCATAAGGTGGGCCATGATTTACTACAGCCTAAAACCTGGCAGGTACAAGTGTACAGCAGTGACCTCCATCCTTGGTATATGACACTTGACCTTCATTTACATGATATAGATAAAACCGAATACTGACTGTGATATGAGTATATATTAGTCAGAAGAGAAGCTTCTCAGTAATGGTTGCACAGGAATATCTCCCAGCAATTCTAGTGCTGCTGTCTCACTAGCAGTACAGATTTCCCAGATACTAGAAAATAATTGACCAGAAATTTCTTTTCCTACTTGTTATAGACCATTTGTGGGACAGCTGTAGTGTAGTTCTGTGGTAAAAAAAAATATAGAATTTTCTCCTTTGCCTGGTAACACCTCTGTATATGAAGCCACCTGAAAACATCTGAGAAGAAGCCCTGCTTGGCCACAGCTTCACCCGAGGACAGTAATGCATTCAGTCACTTTTCAGATGGCAGCTGACTGTACCCATCAGCTGTTACTGGGTGGCTGTCTCCACCTCACCAAACATATCCTGTATTATTCCCAGTCATGGAGCTGTGCCACATCACTTCCTGCCTTTCATGACTACAACCGGATCCATGGCTTTCTTGTCCGTGTGTCTTGTATAGTTTTGGTCTTTGTTTTTCCTGGGATGTAAGTAACTCCAACATACACATGAAGCATTTCCAGCACCCCTTACATAGCACACTTTCCAGGATCTGTCTGCCATTTTGCCTGTAAATTTTTATGTGTACTGTAATTTCTCACAGGTGCCAAGACTCCCAACTCCTGCCTCCGAGAAGCTTAGTGTAGAGCAGCGTGCACAACCAGGTGGCCCTCAGTGCCATTTTATACTGCCTCAACCATCTCTGACACCTTTGTATAGGGTTCCTCTCTGGTCAGGAATCTAGAGAGGAATCTTTCCACTGTAATTTGTAGAGCCGCCATGAGTGATCTCTGGCACTCCAGCTGCTCCATTCAGTTCTGTGGACATTCCAAGAACAGTGGAGCATGTGTGGATGCTGGAAGTTGTAGTTTTACATCCCCTTTAACAGGTCAGTAACTCCACGCTTTTTGTTCTCAGAAACCCCAGTGGAAATGGTACTGCTTATGCATGGCCACCTTGAATGACTTTTCCTGGGGGGAGAACAAGGGACCCCCCATTCTCTGTATAAATGGAAGTTCCAGAAATAAAACCCCACTTGTTAGAAATGTATAGCATATACTTCTTTGTCTCGGGTGGGAATACCTCTACATGTTTTATTTAGGCTCTTGGGAGTGGGACAATCTAAAATGTGGCCCGCTGACCAAATAGGTTCTGCATGCCTGCTGTCAGGGCGTGTAAAATATACTATAATTCTTGCCTAGGGCAGTATTCGGGCTCTTTAGGCAGTTTGCTGTTCCTACTGTAAGGGCTTATTCACATGGCTGTTTTTCTCCTCCACGCTCTGGATAGCACACGGATCCCTATAATTCAGGTGGGATCTTACCACTGTGATATTTTTTCCCACTGATCTGTCTGCTTGTCCTGTTCTGTTTTTTTTTTTTTTTTTTCTTTTTTCTGCACATCAGACTTGCTCACTCAGTGTATAGCAATGAGAGAAAAATGGAATATGCACAAAAGGCATCTGAGTGTTATCCATTTTTTTACAAATACTTTTTAATTTTTTTTTTTCTCATTGAGGTACTAGTATGGTTATGGTATTGCTTCTCATGGCAGATTGTCGTGAAGGAATCTTTCCTTCAATCTGCTGTTCAACTGCCCATTTAAATCCTCCTTTTCAGAGGTGACAGTTTATGATCTGTGAGATTTTCATAAGGCAAGGTGTAGCAAAATTTGGCATAAGAGTAAATAAAGTGCAATAAAGTGATGTGTATCCAGAGGGTTATTGTTGCAGTAATGCAAGTGTAGGAAGTAGTAGTCAGTAAATGCCATATTGTTGTTCAGTACTGTCCAGGGTTAGTAAAATATGTCTTCAAAATATAGCGCCTCACATGTCTGCAGGTTCTGTGTGGTATTGCAACTGTGCTCTCCTCACTTCAGTGAAGCTTAGCTGCAGTATTGTACACAAGCCATAGACAGGTGTGCTGCTGTTTCCAGATTAAGGGCTCATGCACACAGACGTTGCGTTCCCCAATGCACAGTCACTGTCCGTGTGGCCTGTGCTGCTGGATACAGACCCATTCAACGTGATCCAGCCGTACCGCCAAAAAATAGAGCATGTTCGTTTTTTTGGTTTTTTTTGCGATAGTAGTGCTTCTGTGGCCTTGCTCTCTGTGCCTGCGCTCTGGATCTCGGGCCGTAATACAGTCACGGCTGGCACGCGTTCGAGTGCATGAGCCCTGAGTCAGGCATATTTTTCTAATCCTGGAGAACCCCTTTGTGTCATGCTCCATAAGTAGATGCATTGGTTTTAAAGGGAGTCTGTCACCTCCATATGCCCATAAATCACTTAAATAGCCCCATAGCAGATGTAATCATAAATGTATTGGTACCTTTGTCGCTTCCTTTTGATCTTTAGAAGTTGGAAAAACATAGTTTAAATCATATGCAAATGATCTGTTGGAAGTGCCCGGAGGCGGCGTTTACTGGCGTGGAGCCTGGCCTCCTGTGCGGTTTTACATATTTTCTCCGCCCCAGCCACTGCCTCTGCCCGCCCTGCACCTGACTCGGGTCCTCCTTCTCTGCCGGCGGCATGCGCACTGCATGTTTCAGGTTTCGCGCCATTGGCTGGCGCATGCGCAGTGACTTTGGCGATGCTGTGCCCAAAATGGGCATCGCGGTGTGCATGCCCGGGTGCAGGCACGGGATCTCGCTGGCACGGAAGGAGGACCTGAGTCAGGTGCAGGGCGGGCAGAGGCAGTTTTTCCAGCTACGTTTTTCCAACTTCTAAAAATCAAAAGAAAGCAACAAAGATACCATTACATTTATGATTACATCTGCTATGGGGCTATTTAAGTGCTTTATATGGGCATATGGAGGTGATAGACTCCCTTTAAAGGGAATCTGTCTCTGAAATGCCCCAACACCAGTGTAAGTCTCCATGCACATGACGGTGAAAAAACTGTCCATTTTTAACTGACTTTTTTTCAGTGATGCCTTAATGGACTTTAAAACTGACCCATTCAGTTGTATGGGAGCAGTCGGTCAGTGAAAAATGGACAAGATAGAACATGTTCTGTTATTCTCTGGGTGTCAAAAAAGCTGCTGTGTGAGTAACTCCATAGACTACCATTGGAGGTTTTTTTTTAAAGGTCCATCACATGTCCGTTTTTCACTGTCTTGTGCATGTGGCCCAAGTAGTGTACAATTACAGTATAAAGGACGTCATTTGTATCTTCCTACTTGCTCACATTTCAGAAGTAAAATGCCACGTAATGTAGAGGATTCCAGGAGGAGTCCTCTCAATCCCTTTTATTGGTGGTTTACAGGAGCACAGCGTTGGAATGGAAGGGAGTATGGAGATACAATTCCATAACTGGACTCATTTATACTGCGCACTGCTTTACTCTAGTTCGGGGGATGTTTTGGAGCTGATAGATTCCCTTTGAACCAGCAGATCAGAGCAGAGGCAGAAGCAGTGGTATTGCAGGTTAACATGACCAGGTTGGTGGATTTTGAGAACGGCTTTTAGTTTAGGGAGAGTTTAGAATGTTTTAAAGGGAACCCGTCATCAACTTTATGTTGACCTCACTGAGGGCAGCATAAAATAGTGACAGACATGCAGATTTCAGCGGTTTGTCACTCATGAGCTAAAAGTGGTTGCTGAGAACCAGCATCATAATCATCAGCACAGGCCTGAAAAGAGTCATATCTACTTGAAAAGAGTCATGGTTATTCATAAGCTCCTGCTCATCTGCTGATGATGGACAGTTCTCTCCGAGACAGAAAGGGAGAAAACTAGGTAGAAGCCTGTCAGTCATCAGCAGGTTGGCAGGGAGAGCAGGAATTCATGAATAACCATGACTCTTCTCCGGTGGCCGTGACTCTCTTCCAGGCCTAGTCTGCAATGATTGTGATTTTGGTTCTCGGCAACCACTTACTTTTAAGTTATAAATGACAGACCGCTGAAATCTACTCACCAGTCTCTACTTTATTCTGCCGTTAGTATGGGCTGCATAAAGTTGATGACAGGTTCCTTTTAAGTAAAAGCAATTCATACCCCTCAAGTATCTGAACAGGTGTTACAGGCCTCCTTCCTGTAAACGGTGGGGTGGGGGTGCAGCATAAGCAACTAAAGTCTTGTTAGATGTTACTGGTTTCAAGAAATAACTTTTTTATTTTATTTTTTTATTACAGCTTTTGCCCCATCCTTGGTATCTCCTTACCAGTATGCAATGACAGGTAAGATGATGCTTATCACTGATCCTTCTATTTATTTCTGTTCATTTTATACCAACATTTTTCTTTATATATTGCCTGTTCTCATATGAATTCTTTCTTGGGATCTGTTCACATCTATATCATGGTTTCCATCAGAGGTCGCAATAACGCCTGTACAAGCGTCATACATACCTGTTCAGGCCATTTTACTCCCTGAAGAGAGTCTAAAGTGTACCAATACACTTAAAGGGAACCTGTCATCACCTTTATGCTACCCATACTAACAGCAGAATAAAGTAGAGACAGGTGAGTTGATTTCAGCGGTCTGTCATTTATAAGTTGAAAGTACGTGGTTGCCGAGAACCAACATCACAAACATTGCAGATTAGGCCTGGAAAAGAGTCAAATCTTCATGAGAAGAGTCATGGTTATTTGTGAATTCCTACTCTCCCTGCCCACCTGATGATGATTGACAGGCTTCTACCTAGTTTTCTCCCTTTCTCTCTAGGAGAGAACTGCCAATCATCAGCAGATGGGCAGGAGATTAGGAATAACCATGACTCTTCTCAGGTAGATTTGACTCTTTTCAAGGCCTGGGCTGCAATGTTTGTGATGTTGGTTCTCAGCAACCACTTACTTTTAGCTCAAGAGAGACACACCGCTGAAATCAGCATTTCTGTCACTAATTTATGCTGCCCTCAGTACAGTCAGCATAAAGTTGATGACAGGTTCCCTTTAAGACTTTTCCTGCCATTGATCAGCACAGTTTGAGCGGGTTGACGGAGCATATGGCACAGCGCTCTGAAGTCAGGAGGGAGGAGTGCGATCTTCACTGGCGGGGTAAGTGGCCTGGCTGTGCAGTGACATTTGGTGGGGGTCCCAGCTCTGAGTCCCCCACACCCACACACACACACACACGATCTCTATAACGAGGAGTCTGAAGCCCTCAGCCAAGGGCTGCTTATCCTCACTTCTGAGTGCAATACTGCAGACGGCCTCAATAGAAAGTCTATAGTCTGTGCAGCCAATGAAGACCGAATATTCAGTGCAGTCTGGAGTGAATGCACCACAGGCTATTATAGCCCAGTGGTAAAGTACAGTCCAATATAGTGGATCATAGTGGATACCACTTGGCTATAATAACCTGCTGTGCATTCGCTGCAGACCCAAGGGCCTTATTAACCCTTTCCTGGAGCGAGGGGAGCAACCTTATTTACATGGGACTGTATGTTGGAGAAGCTGACGAGAGGGCACGTTCACATCACTGCTATTTTTGTTGTCGTTTGCTAGATAAGCAGAACAACAAAAATAGCAGAAGTGCTGGATCAGGCAGGAACGGAGCTGAGCCGACTCCAATGACTATAATGAAGTCCGTTTTTTTTTTTTTTTAACAGGCAAAAAAAAATCACGCATGCAAGTCTTTTTTGCCTGGTCTTTTTTTACAGAATCTGTGACAAATGCCCCAAACGGAGCCTCCAACACAGATGTGAACAAGTGTAGGCTTAGGTACTCCTCCTCAGCTAAAATACTCCTCAAAAATGGTAAGAGGAGTTTTTTTTTTTTTTTTTTTTTTTACTCTTCTAGAAAAAATGTTGTGCGACCTGGTTTCCATTAAAAACCGAAACCATAATGCAGTGCCTGAACTGTCATATAGCTGACACCAGTGATGGCCAACGGATCTCATTGACTGATATTGGAGTCTGCCTGGTTCTGTCATGGTGTCCATCATTTTGCCAGAAAAATAGCTCTTCACGCAGTGATATTTTTTCATCATGCAGTGGAATCTAGTAGTGTATTATTAGAGGTGGTATGAAAATTAAAAAAGAAAAGCATGGCTGCTTTCTCCTATACGGTGCTGTTCGTCATCAGGCATTGTGTGGTTTTTCAGCACAACCACATTGTCAGTGAAGGTGAGCTGCATTGCCATCATCAATAACCCATGGATAAGAATTTCTGTAAAAGAAACCGCAAAAAAAAACCTAGCCTTTAGTATAACAAACACAAGTGACTCCAGCTGCAGGTACATTTGTATAGCAACAGCACCATAGATTTCATAGGATTAGTGAAACTTGTCATTACTGCCAGCTGACACCAGGTTAAATACCATATCCCTGCCACTCGCCTCTGAGTCTAACAGACCCTTAGCCCTAGATTCAGTTTTGTAGAACTGGAAACTGTATACGCAGAAACCCTGTCACTCTGTGCTTCCTGTATTCTGTTGGGACAGCCTCCCAGAATTGGAGCCGTAAATATGAAACTAGCCTTATAGTTACTAGAGATGGGTCGTTGATCCAGGGAGTAATTCTGATTGCCTGATTGGAGTCAGGAAATTTTCTTCCCCTAAAATGAGGAAAATTGGCTTCTTCTGAGGGGTTTTTGTCTTCTTCAGCATAACAGACCGAACTGGATGGACAGATGTCTTTTTTCGGCCTTATAAACTATGTTACTATGTTACAGCTTCAGGGGCAATGTTTTACACCTTTTGGGCTAAACTGTAAAAAAATACTTCCTGAACACTAATTGGGTTCCAAGCTACCATTTGGAACCGAAACAGAGTTTGGTAAAAGGTTTTTTTACAGTAGAAATTTCTGAAGTCATTACCCGAATTTATGCGAGGCTTTGCGAAGTAATAACTTCGGCTCATCAGAGCCAATACATTCTAATACTGTACGGAGCTGGCTCCATATATTATTCTAACAAAGTTTTATGTGAATTGACGTAGAATGTTTCATCAGAAGTCGTTTCGCTCATCCCTAGTCTTATGCTTTCCTTTTAAATATTTGCTTTTTTTTCTATAAAAAATGTAAGTATTTTACATATTTTAAGAGCAGTTATTTTGACCATGGATCACACTGTGTAAAATATAAAAGGTCCATGAGCAACTAGGGACATTTTCAATGAGTCACAAATATTAGCATGTGCCAAATTTTGCCATAATTGGTTTAGCTTCTCGTCACTTTGGAAAAGGGAAGGTTCGGAGTCCGTCATGGCCCACTGGACATACTATAACTTGTCCCTAAAACGTTGAGGTTTGGCCAGAACTGTAAAGTGAAGACTTCTTACCTGCTCCTCGATGCTGACTCCAGCACCCAGTTTGATATCGGTGAAGGAATTCCTTTACGTCACATGACTCAAGTCTCTGCTGAGGATGGTGATTAGCTGTGGTAATGTTGACACTGAGGGAGCCCAGCAGAGCATCTCAGGCCTGAAGGCGAAGGAGCGTGGAGCCAGTGTCAGCAAGGATCTAAGTAAATTTTCTTTTACAGGTCCAATTGGGGGGAATTGCCAAACCTCCCCCATTCTTGCACACCCTCTTTATGTTATGACTCAAGTGTATGCACAGGGGATCAAGGCTTGCATATGGGAACACCGGTCTTGGTAAATGTGTCGATTAAAAATGTAAAAGACCATACCTCATACTGTATCAAGGGAAGGCACATGCATGCTGTTTTCCTGCTCGCCATAGAAATAACTGCAACGAGCAGGAAGAGAGACGGGAGACAGCATGGATGACATTAACCTCATCCACTTTGCTGCTGCTGTAAGATGTTGTGGATTTTTCTGTGTGCAATACTAATCCTGCACATATGCTGTAGAAAGAACTGCAGCACAGTCATATTCGGGTACAGCTGATCCTGTATAATAACATTTCCATACCCATATACAGCAGAGAATGGCTCAGTAGCCGGATCTGTTTAGTAGCATTTTGAATTTAGTGCTGAGCTGCTGGCTACAAGATATTTAGAATTTCATGACAATGAAAGAGTCTTCAGGAACGCTCTTCTTCATAGAACAGTCATTGAATGTAAGGCGCGCACACCATCGTCTTAACAGTGTTTCCTGTTTAATAAGGGCATATGTACTTTTTTTTCTGTATTCATTAAAGGGGTTGTCAGTTAATAAAAAAAAAAAAAAATGCCCCATGCTATTAAACGTTATAAAATCATCCTATCATCTCTGCTGTCATTTCCATTGCCGCAGCTTAGGTCCTCCCCCTGGTGTTAGTATACAAGGCTGCAGTTTTGACGTTAAGCTATACAGTACGTGACCGCTGCAGCCAGTCACTGGCCATAATTTTTTTTTTTTTTTTTTTTTTTGTCTGACATGCTTATTTTTCAAATTTTAGGTGTTGGAGAAAAGTATTCAACCTGGGAACCGACAAAGAGGGAGCTAGAGCTGTTACGACATAACCCTAAGAGAAGGAAAATTACCACAAACTGCACCATTGGTAAGGAGGGGCATGCAGTCTTGGTTCCTCTGTTGCTTGCAAGCAATGACCTTTCTTGACCAGGTGTTTTGAGCCATGATGGCAGGACTAAATATTCCCTACTGGAGTGCTGTGCTTTTTCTTTGGAAGGAGGGGAGCATTTTTTTGTTCATTATCTAACACTATATATGTAAAGGGGAAAAAAAAAATATATATATATATATATATATATATATATATATATATATATATATATATATTTATTATTTTTATTTAATTTTTTTTTGTTTACTATTTTTTTGGTGTACATTTATTTTTGATAATTGGGGGCTAGGTCAGCATGGTCATGATCGGTTCTCTTCCCATTAGGTCATGGTTATCAGTGATCTCAATATAAGCCTGCAGCTTCTCTTCATGTCACAAGTCCTTTTTGCACAGGAAATCCTTGTGACGTAAATTGATGTTACATAGTTCCTTAGCAACTGCCTGAATACAGAAGCAACTATAGATGTTATAGATTTTATTTTCTCTCAATACCACAAATGACAATAAAATACAGCAATACCAAATCAGCACAGCGTACAGTTCATAATGGTCTACTGCACTAGTTGTAACAGCGTATGCAATATCAATCTAAACAGGAGGCCAGCCTATATACATTTACTATAAAATCACCAGTAAAAACAATGTAAACTGTCAATGACACTATCACAATGGCAATACATTCATAGTAAAATGGTATTCAGATATATGTACGTGCCTATGGCCATAAACAACACATAGAAGACCTATCAAAAATAGCCAGACCGCACAGAAATTAATAAATGCTTTATTAAATCATAAGTAAAAAGGTGGCATTGCTGGATCAGATCACAAAGGGTAAATCGCTTCACAACAGTCAATGCTGACAATATAAAGTGCATCTACAATAGCAGCATTTATCTCTGTTCAGAATGGCGCTGTCATGGACAGACTCACATTCTGGGTAATCCGGTACTGACTGTTATATGCTGCTATTGTAGATGCACTTTATGTTGTCAGCGTTGACTGTTGTTATTTAGCCTTTGTGGTCTCATCCAGTGATGCCGCCTTTTTCCCTGCCCTGTCTTACCAGGCGGTTTGTGGCCACTAGAGCAGATCCAATGGCTGGTCATTCTGTCCCAGTCTATAAAGCAAAGCTGCTGTACGCCATTGGATGGTATAGAATTTGATGACTGCTTGATGAGGCTCAGTTTGTTGCTGCTTTTCACTCCCCTTTCTCTACACTAAGTGTACATTCCCTGCTCCAATGTCCGTACAGATACCAGATGTATCCCTACAATATGGCAGGGGCATTTTTTAAAAACTTAAAAAATTTTATTTTTCAAACGAACTCCTCCGTGTGCTGTCCACATTTTTTGTGGCTAGCACACTGACCCACTCATTTCTATAAGGCAATGCACACACCTGTATTTTTGCGGATCCATTTGACCGTTCTGCAGGTTATAGAAAATGTCCTATTCTGGTCTGCATTGTGGATAAGAATAGTCGTTTCAGCTGATGGAAGGAGAATAATGCAGAATGCGCACAGAAGGCATTTGTATTTTGTGGATCTATGGTTCGCACATCGAAATACGGACATGGGTGTGTGCTTGAGGCCTTAAATCTGATTAACGAAACTGAAATTAATTCCTGCTAAGAATACATCCTCTCTTCCGTATACTGAAAGAAGTGTTTTATGCCTGACAACTTTTATGGTAATCTTCATCACAGGTTTGCGAGGTTTAATAAATCTTGGGAACACATGTTTTATGAACTGCATTGTCCAGGCACTTACCCACACTCCTCTGCTACGAGACTTTTTCCTCTCTGACCGTCACAAATGTGAAATGCAAAGCCCAAACTCGTGCTTGGTTTGTGAAATGTCAACACTCTTTCAGGAGGTAAGTACATTACGGCTCAGAGTGGTTTGTCTGTCAGGTGTCCTCTTTTAGTATGCCCTGGTCAAAGTCTCTTCACTGAGATTGGATCAAACCATGTTATCTAGTCCAGGGATTGATAATCTTCTGCACTCCAGCTGCTGTGAAACTACAACTCCCAGCATGCACTGTTCTTGTAACTCCCATAGATGTGAAAGGAGGATTCTGGGAGTTGTAGTTGCAGAACAGCTGGAGTGCTGGAGGTTGCTGATCCCTGATCTAGTTCCTATTCAAGTGCATGTCTTGTCATTGTTTCCTCCATTTTTGTTGCACGGTTTCAGAGTATGATCTTTGTGTGTGAATGAGCTTTATGCATCCTATCTTAAAGGGGTATTCCGGTAAGTACAAGTTATCAAGTATCCATTCAGTGGAGGTCCTACTGCTTGGAGCCCCACCGATCATTAGAACGGAGTCCCAGCCCCCTGCAGCCCACTTGCTGCTCCCCTAAAATGACCAGCGCAGCTGGTCGCACATGCGTGTGGAGGTGATCGCAGTACATGGCTATCTCTGGAAATCCCATACAAATGAATGGAATGGCTGCGCACATGTGAAACCAGCCACTCCGATCATTTTAGGGCAGCAGCAAGGGGGCATGAGGCCCCATTCTTGTGATCAGTGGGCATCCTAGCAGTAGGACCCCAACCAATCTTATAGTTATAGGATAGGGGATAAGTTTTACCTACCGTAATACCCTTTAACCTTTCAATATAGAAATTCTGCTTAAAAATGTATTGTACTGTATGTCATTCTAGGTCCACATTCTGTGCTGATTAATGTATCTGTATAATGATATCCAGATCTCCAAGTCTCCTGCATAGGCATGTAGTTAAATTATCTGTCCCATTCCAGTTTTGTGGCCAGTCTAACATTAGCTATGGGGATAATCCAACAGCTCGGCTGGCACACGATCCTGAATCCACTTTGCGCGGGAAGGAGTGAACCCTGTAAAATAGTAAAGAAAATCCCAGCAAGTGTGTCATATGTTTCTCAATGCTTGGTTTTTATTCCATATCCACAGGTGACCTGTTGAGAAAGGCACAACTGCCGAAACGCGTCCAAGAGGACACTGTATAAGCCATTTTGATGGAATAAAAACCAAGCATTGAGAAACATATGACACGCTTGCTGGGATTTTCTTTACTATTAGCTATGGGGAGACACCAGTGCATTTTGGGCAGTACAGTATTGTGCCCTGCCGCAGTCCTGCGGAGCTATACCCCTCAGTGTACACCAGCGCCTCTTTGTGCCTATTTGTCTATTTTTTTACTTTGAACTTTTTTTTTTTATTTTTTTTTTTACTGGGACAGAAATCCCTGTTGAATAAATTATCTGTAAGATGTGCTTTACTGATGAGCCGTGTCAATCCCACCAGTCCTCGCAGCTATTTCCTCAATCACTTTGGATGCTTTACATTTCTGTAACACACAGTAATCATACACTAAAAGTTGCTAGTACAGTAACAGAAGAAAAATGCTGATTAGCTAGGCAGGAGGAAAATATGTGTTTTATCTACTTGCAAAAACACATGAGAATTATAGCTTGTGATGACAGAGTAAATTCTCTGTATGTAAGCCACAAATTGTGGGTGTCGTGCAAGAAGGAGAGAGGAATTATTGGAAGCAAACAGGTGCCGGTTCAGTCACTGGCTGTACACGGGAGTGGTCTTAAAGGGAACCTGTCATCTCCGAAACACCCCCTGAACTAGAGTAAGCGTTGTATAGTGTAAATGATGCTGAATCCGAATATGTAAGTTTTATCTTCATAATCACTTCCATTCCGACACTGTGCTCCCACAAACCAGCAGTAAATACATTGAGAGGACTCTTCTTTGAGTCCTCTCCATTATGTGAGTGAGCACCGGAGTCCTCTCAATGCATTTTACTGCAGGTTTGTGGGAGCACAGCGTCAGAATGGAAGTGAGTATGAAGATAAAACTTACATATTCGGATTCAGCATCACTTACACTATACAACGCTTACTCTAGTTCAGGGGGTGTTTCGGAGATGACAGGTTCCCTTTAAGTTTACATAGAGCAGAGACTTAAATGTTTAAATTACAAGTTTTCTTAAAGGGGCCGTCCAAGTTATTTTTCATTGACCGATCCTCAGGATAGGTCATCAGTTTCAGATCTACGTGGGTCTGACACACCTGCCACGCAGCTGGTTGAAGAGGAGGCCTGCACCGTGCCAGCACTGCTTTCTCCATTGTTTACCTGCTTGCTGTCGCAGCAGTGAGCAGGTGTATTTACACCTAAGCAGTCCCATTCATTTCAGTGGGACGGCTCATTGCTATTCAAGTCCCATTGGCATGAATGGGACAGCTTGGGTGCTCACCTAAGCTGTTGGACAGCAAGCAGGTGAACAATGAAGAGAAGGCAGCACTGGCATGACACTCGCCCTCTCGTCAACCAGCTGATTTACATTTACATGCCCCGATCTCCTTCACAGTATTGCGATCCATTGTCCCCGTAATCATTGTTTCTGAGCAGCAGATTGCTGTTTAGATGGCACAATCTGCTGCCCAGAAACGATGATCGGTGGTGCCTGCACGAACGACAGAATCACCCAATGAACGGTGGCACATTTAGATGGGCAGATTATCGTTCCTGATAATCTGGACTATTATTGATTCATCTAAATTCACCTTTAAATATGACTACCTCTAGTAAAACCTGATACTATCTCTGCTATAAACAGTGGTACCTTAGGTAAAGGGATTTTGCAATCATTTTATCATCTGTGGGGGTCTGAAACCACTCCAATCACGATAATGAAGTGGCCGCAGTGAATGCTAATTTTGGAAAGCGTGTAATGCAATGTTTTGGCGGTATCTGTGCAGTAAACTATAGCAAAGCCCTTTCCAAGTGGATTGGGTCAGCTCCCTGCACAGCCATATGGCTTGGAAATGCCACTGCGTTGGGGAAAAAAAAGTGCTAAATCAATGCTGCGGCTCTTCATCTCACCATCAGTGGGGTTTTCAGAGATTGGTCCCCCACGGTAAAAGATGGTGTTTCCTTTGATAAAATAGGAATCCTCTTAATTCTGCCTCAAATGAATAAACAGGTTGTCTAGACATGCACCAAACTATCACAGTGGCTCAGCTAGATAATAAATCTGGTGCATGGCTGGACGTGTATCTACCTCTATAACTATTGGTTGGTTTACTTTGACAGAACTGCACACTAGAATTACGATGCGATTGCGGCACAAAATTTTGCGTTTTAAGCCATGCTTCTATCTGAAAAGCCACACCCCCTTATGGAAGAAGTGCAGATAATTTCTGTAAACCTGGATGCACCAAATTGTGCCGCAGTTCACACCATAATCCAGGCGCACTCACATAAGTAGACATGGGCCAGTGTAGTTCTGGGCCTTGTGTGATGTTATCTGTGGTTCCCTATCATCTCTACTCAACATCAAACAGTGAACCACTATGTGAACTTACAGGCCTTTTTTGCCCCATTTTTGTCTAAGTGATATGAAGCACCTATGTACCTTCTATGACTGGTGTGGACCAATCTTACCCAAATTAGCTAGCAGCAACATGTTGTAGGGCTGGATCCACACTGCAACCTGAGGATGTATGAGCTGTCACTTTCAGGTCAGTTTAAAGGGTTTCTGTCACCAGTTTTTTCAGTATGAATCAGGCTGACATTAGAGATGTGCTAATGTCACCTGATTCCAAATATATATATCTGTTTTATTTACTGGTGCCCCCATTTTTATATAAAACTAACTTTTATTTTATGCTAATAAGGCTCCTAGGTGCAAGGGGCGTTACCTCTGCTCCTAGAGGCTCTGTTGATTGACAGGACCAGGCAGAGAAGAAACACTCAATTCACCATAGCTTTTAAGGACCTTCAATGATGTCATGACCATGTGATCAGTCACATGGTTAGGATCACACAAACAGCCTGTCTCCTCCTAAGCCATGTGACTGATCACATGGTCATGACATCATTGAAGGTCCTTAAAAGCTATGGTTTATGGAGTGTTTCTTCTCTGCCTGGTCCTGTCAATCAACAGAGCCTCTAGGAGCAGAGGTAATGCCCCTTGCACCTAGAGGCCTTATTAGCATGAAATAAAAGTTATTTTATATAAAAAAAAAGGGGGCATCAGTAAATAAAACAGATATATATTTGGAATCAGCACATCTCTAATGTCAGCCTGATTCATACTGAAAAAACTGGTGACAGAAACCCTTTAATTTGTAGTGGTCAAATCAGTGGTTCCTAAAGATGCATCCACGTATACTGGTAAGGCGTAAAGCTACACCATTGCTGTACTCCACAACTGCTGAAAATGTATACTGTGTGCTTTCTTGTGTGTCACAAATGTAACCGAAATGTTTGTACAGTGGTTGTCATTGAGAAGGGATAAAGCGTACACCACACTGGCATCACAACTCTAGTAGTCTAGATTCACATCTGTAGCGGAGGTTCCAGCAGGAATCTGTTGTGAACTGCAGCAAATACCACTGTATGCAGCAGTATTTTGTTCAACAGAATGTTGGTATGCATGCTGGAAACCCTACGGACTCCATTATGGTCAGTGGGCTCCAGTGGTGTCCGACATGCCGACCAGATCTGTTGATTCCTTGGTTCTGTTTCTTTGCTGGAACTAGAATTTTGCCACCGATGTCAACCTAGCTTTCTATGCGTTGGTTGTCTGATAGTTCACCTCTAGCCCAATGTAAGTACAGTTTGTGGATTTGAGATGACTGCAGTAATGACCAGGATGACTTGAATGTTGTTTGCATTGACGTTACTCATCCTTCGCCACTAGATGGAGGTAATGTAACTTGGAAGTCTTACTGTGTGCACATTTTATGCAGGTGTGGTGGGTTTTCTTGTCTGTAGAGTGTGTTCAGTTCTGTATGTAAGAATGTTGTGTAATTCCCTAACTGTATGGTATTATCCAGTTTTGAACTACACTGTTTTATTTTATTTTCTCTTCATTACATAGTTTTACTCTGGGCACCGTTCTCCACACATTCCCTATAGGCTACTGCACCTAGTATGGACACATGCACGGCATTTAGCAGGGTACGAGCAACAGGATGCACATGAATTTCTAATTGCTGCATTAGACGTACTGCACAGACACTGCAAAGGTAAGCTTGTACACCTGAAGCATGTCCAGTTCATTCTGAGGCCTCTTTCACATGAATGATACGAATTGTATCAGGATGCGTTCTGTGAAACTCGCACCCTTTTGCAAGCAAGTTCAGTGTTTGTTTTTTCTGAGTGTGCAATCAGTTTTGCCACATTCCCTTCTATCGGTCCAGGGCTGCGTGAAAAATGCAGAATATAGAATATGCGGCGATTCTCGCGCAATGATCTGTGAAAAACAATGCTCGTGCACAGACCCATTGAAATTAATGGGTCAGAATTCAGTGCGGGTGCTATGCATTCACGTCACGCATTACACCCGCAGAGAAATCTCACTTGTGTAAAAGAGGCCTAAGTGATCATGCACCTGACCTGTTGATCATTATGATGTGTGTGGCTGGATCATTACAGGCTCCATGTTTAGCCAGTTAGGCTACTTTCACATCTGCAGCATGTATTCTGCCAGAATTCTTCAGATACGGCACAGCCGGATGCAACCGGAATACCCTCCAGCCCCATTAACTATAATGGGATCCGGCGGCGATCCATCTGCAATCTGGCAAAAATATGCCAAGAATCGTCAGGAAAGAAACCACTGCGCTTTGTCTCGTTGATGCCCGGCATTCTCTACCAGAACTGACAGCCAGACTGCAGTGCTGCCGATGTGAAAGTAGCCTTAGATGGGTTATCCCCATCTGCACAGGCAAGGGCAGCATAATACAGGAGACCACATTTTGAGAGTAGCTCTGCTGACCTGTAATTAAAAAAAAAAAACAAAATGACAAAATGGGGAGGAAAACATTTCCCATGTATTATTTTTTTTTTTTTTTAGTTTTGTGTCTATCCCCTGGGTGTGTGGGATTAATCAAAACTAATTTGCATGTTATTCATATAATCTGTAATCTGTGTGCTTTTTTTTTTTTAACCAGGTGATGACAATGGTAAAAAGGCCAACAATCCGAACCACTGTAACTGCATTATAGACCAAATTTTCACAGGAGGCCTCCAGTCTGATGTGACATGTCAAGTGTGCCAGTGAGTGAATGCTTGTTTAGTCTGTCTGAGAACACTGTTCTGTCACAGTGAATATAGGTGTCTGACGCCTTCACTGTTCTGTTCAGTTTAGTCACCCATTTTATGGTAAACTAATAAAGTACCACTTTTGTAGACCTCTTGTCTGGGACTCACTATAAGAGATAATAAATAATTTCTAATAAAAAGAAAATTGAAATCCTGTTTGGCAACAACTTTTAAAGACACTTCGGGGCAGATTTATGAAAACTGAAAGTAAAAACTGTTGCCCATAGCAATCTGTCACAGCACAGCTTTCATTTTTGAAGAGCAGAATACAAAATGGAAGGTTGCTATGGAAAATGGTCGTTTGTTTTTTTTTTTTTTTGATAGTTTCATAAATCTGCCCCTTAGTGCTTAGCCCTAGAACCACATGAAAAGCTTCATAGTTCCCATTCTGGTTTAGAAAAAACTCTTTTGATATATATGTTTTACTACTGGTATACTTTTTATATAGTACAAGTAATTGTATGTCGCTGTTCTTTGCTTTCAGTGGTGTTTCCACAACGATAGATCCGTTTTGGGACATCAGCCTGGATTTGCCTGGTTCTTCAAGCCCTTTTTGGCCTCTGAGTCCAGGAAGTGATAGTGGTGTTGTAAATGGGGAAAGTCATGCGTCTGGAACGACAACACTAACAGATTGTCTGAGAAGGTAATGCTTGTTCACTGTGATAATGGGGTTAATATTTGAGCAATACCTTCATATAAGGTGTGTCTCAGCTAAACCTTCATCTATACTGTGTAGTGTGTTTTTCTGAGCATGTGGGATATTCTGCAGATACTGTTTATTTCAGATCCCTAAAACATTTAAGAAGTTGAAATATTTCAGTGGCTTTAACCCCTTCGCTACCAGCGACGTACATGTACCCGTGACTAATCAAGTGAGATCACGGCATCTAAAGGGTGAAAACCTCATGCTTCCAGGCTTCTTACCGGCATTCTCTGCGGCCAATGAGGATGCTGGTAATTCATTTAAATGCCCTGGGTTTCTCTGAAGAAACCCAGGGCATGTTAGCGGCTATTCTTTGGCCAATGAGCAATTCTGAGCAATAAATTGATGTAAAAAAATCCATGATTGTTCAGAATTTAAAAAAAAACAAAAAACGAAAAAAATGGTTTTTGTAGGCTCAAATACGAGCTCCAAATCATTAAAAAGTAAAAACAAAAAACAAAACATTAAATATATATTCAAAAATTTAACAAATATAAAAGTTTTAAATCACTCCTCTTTCTGTACAATAAAAAATACATAAATAACAAAAAATATAAACATCATGGGTATCACCGCTACCAAAAACGCCCATACTATTAAAATATAAAAATACTTTTCCATTACGGCAAATTGCATAACTGCAAAAAGGATCAAAATGGCCAATTATTTTTTAATTGCTTCTCTTGCCCCAAAAAATGTAATAAAATGTGATCAAAATGTCTCACACATTCCAAAATGGTATCAATAAAAACTACAGACTGTCCCGCAAAAAATGAGCCCCCACACAGCTCAGTAGATATAACTATAAAAAAGGTTATTGGGGTCAGAATATGGTGATGTAAAAAAACAAAACCTTTTTTTACACTATTTAGACACAAAAACCTATACATATGTGATATCGTTATCGTACTAACCAAAAGAATGAAGGGCACAGGTCAGTTTTGCTGCAAACGGAACGCTATGGGAACAAAACCCATTAAACATTGGAGGAATTGCATTCGTCAGCATCCGTAAGTCTGTTCCACGGGCTCACCAAAAAATAGAACACGTCCTATTCTTGTCCGTTTTGTGAACGAGGATAGGAATTTTCTCTAGACAGGGAAAAAAGCTGCATACTCATCCGGGATCTGTGTTTTGCAACTCACAAAACATGGCTTTGTGCCTGAGCCCTAAAATATTGTAGTTCATTTTAGGGCAAAACTGCTCTGTCCCATCGAGGCTTGCCCTCCGCGAGACCTCTAAGGTGTCCTGTGGTATCTGACACCAAGGTGTTATTAGCAGATCCTTTAGGTCCTGTAATCTGAGAGATGGGCCTTCCTATGGGTTAAGCTTGATTTCAAGAACTCCAACACGTGCTTGTACAGATTGAGATCTGGGAACTCAAGGGCCAAATCGACACCTTGAACTTTGTCATGTTCTTCCTGTTCCCATGCTTAGACGCCACTGTTATTAGGGATTTCCGTTGCCATGAAGGGGTACATTTGGTCTGCAGCAATGCTTAGGTACGTGAGATGTGTCATAAAAAACATCCCCATGAATATCAGGAGCCAGAGTTTCATTAAAGCATGGCACTGCCTCCACTAGTTGGCCTGGTTTCATTTCAGCTAAAGTAAGCAAAACGCTTGTACCTGGCTGTACACAAGATAAATCACATTTTCTGTTCTATCAGACCAGTCCACTGGTGGACACGAGTCAGCATTGGCAGTCTGACCAATGTGCAGCTATACAACCCCATATACACCAAGCAGCGATGCATATTTATGTCATAGGCAGCTTTAACTTTTTCAGCAATTTGGGCTACAGCCTACTCTTCCCATGCCTGTCAGTGAGCCTTGGGTGCCCATGGACCCTGACAGCAACTTACTGGTTGGTCTTTCTCAGACTACTTTTGACAGGTACCCACCACTAGATCCCAGGACCTGCCATATGGAGGAGCTCTGACTTCATTCTCTAGCAGTTACAAAGATCACTTAATTACTTAGGTTTGCGGCTCCCAGGTGCCATTTAACATGATCACCTGTTAGTTGTGTATAGCTAGGTTTAACCCCTTTGAAAATTGAGTGTTTTTCTTTTTTGTGTTTTCATTTTTCTTCCCTGGTTTCCTGGCACCATAACTTGGCATACATTGTAGTGGGAAGCGGAGGAAAAAATTCCAAGTGGGATTGAATTGGGAGGGGAAAAAAAAAACAACTCCGTCACAGTTTTATGGTTTTTAAGTGTGTGTTTTGTTTTTTTTGTTTTTTTTTTTTTTTTTTTTTTATATAAACCCTCTACAATATGGAGTACTCAGATTTATTACAGTGCTGTGAAACAGTATTTGCCCCCTTACAGATTTGTTTTGTTTTTGCACATTTGTCACGCTTAAATGTTTCAGATTATCAAACAAATTTGAATATCACAGAACGGTAACCTGAGTAAATACAAAAAGCAGTTTTTAAATGATCAGTTCATTTATTAAGGGAAAAAGCCATCCTGTGGAAAAAATAACCACCACCCCCTCCCAATATTAAATTAACTGTTTAACCACAGTTTTTGGAAAGCTAAGTTCAATTTTACTAGCCACACCCAGGCCTGATTTCTTGATTCTACAGGTCTGGCAGTAATCTTAACTAGAACCTGTCTGACAATGTGAATTAGGCTAAAAGATTTCAAAAAGCAACACATCATGCCCCAATCTGAAGCAATTCAACAACATATTAAGAAGAAAGCCATTGACATCTATCAGTCTGGAAATGGTAACAAAGCAATTTCTAAGGCTTTGTTAGTCCAGCGAACCACACTGAGAGCTATTATCCACAAATGGAGAAAAAATGGAACAGTGGTGAACCTTCCCAGGAGTGGCCGGCCTACCAAAATTACTCCAAGAGCGCATTGATCACTCATCCTGGAGGTCACAAAAGAATCCAGAACAAACGCTAAAGCCCTGCAGGCCTCACTTGCCTCAGTTAAGGTCAGTGTTCATAGTTCAAAAAGAGGAACAAGACTGGGCAAAAATGATATCCATGAGAGAGTTCAAAGGTGAAAACCACTGCTGACCAAAAAGAACACAAAGGCCAATCTCACATTTGCCAAAAACATCATCTTAATCCCCAAGCCTTTTGAGAAAATATTATGTGGACTGACAAGACTAAAGTGGAACTTTTTGGAAGATGTGCGCGTCCCATTACATCTGGCATAAAGCTAACAGTGTTTCGGAAAAAGAACATCATACCAACAGTCAAACGTGGTGGTAGGGTGATGGTCTCAGGCTGCTTTGCTGCTTCAGGACCTGGATGACTTGCTGTAACTGATGGAACCTTGAATTCTGATGTTTACCAGAAAATCCTCAAGGAAAATGTCCAGCCATCAGTTTGTGACTAGAGATGAGCGAGCAGTGCTCGGCTCCTCTGCGCAATGCCCGCAGGCATTGCGGATCCGTCCTCAACTGCAAGTAAGTGAATGGGGACGGATCGGTTTGTTATGACACTCATACCAAACGGATCCGTCCTCCTCACCCGACTGAAAGTCAGTGGGGACGGATCCGTTTGGTATGAGTGTCATACCAAACCGATCCGTCCCCATTGACTTTCAGTCAGGTGAGGACGGATCCGCAATGCCTGCGGGCATTCTTTCGCAGTGAGACGAGCGCTACAGTGCTCGTACCGAGCACGTTCGCTCATCTCAATTGTGACCTTAAAGAAGAACTCCTGCAAATAATTTTATTCTCTGACCTTTTAGAAAGGTACATGACGTAATCTCATCAGTGACTGTATTTGTGAGCTATCCTCTCTTCTAATTTTTAGCTGTCATGCAACCATTATTTGGAGTTTGTGTGTTGGTCACATGACACAGCTGAGGAACAGGGAGGGGATAACTCACAGATAGTCACTGTTATGAATATTACCTTCACTACAGATTACATCATGTACCTTTCTAACAGATCAGAGAATAATAATTTTTGCGGGAGTTCTTTAAGCTTAAAGGGGTTGTCCGGGTTCAGAGCTGAACCCGGACATACCTTTAAATTCACCCAGGCAGCCCGCCTGAACAGGGCATCGGAGCATCCTATGCTCCGATGCCCTCCTTTGCCCTGTGCTAATTAGCGCAGGGCAAAGGCATTTAGATCGGTTCCGGTGACGTACCGGGCTCTGCCAGGCGGAGGCTTCTGCCCGGCAGTGAGCCCGGTGACGTCACCGGCGCTGATGGGCGGGCTTTAGCGCTGCCCTAGCCAGTAAAACTGCTAGGGCAGCGCTAAAGCCGGCCCATTACAGCCGGTGACGTCACCGAACTCACTGCCGGGCGGAAGCGTCCACCCGGCAGTGTATCATGTAAACAAAAGAGCCCTTGCCCTGCGCGATCCAGCGCAGGGCAAGGGAGGGCATCGGAGCATGAGATGCTCTGATGCCCTGTTCAGGTGGGCTGCCTGGGTGATTATAAGGGTATGTCCAGGTTCAGCTCTGAACCCGGACAACCCCTTTAAGCGTACTTGGGTTCTGCAGCAAGACAATGAAAAAAGGAAGCTTTTGGGGTGACCTAGTCAGTCTGGACTTAAATCCGATTGAGATGCTGTGGCATGACCTTAAACAAGGCCGTTCATGCTCGAAAACCTTCCAATGTGGCGGAATTAAAACAATTCTGGAAAGAAGAGATGTGAAAAGACTTGCCAGATATCGCAAACACTTGATTGCAGTTGTTGCTGCCAAGGCTGGTTTAGGGGGTAATTACTTTTTCACATAAGGCCAGGTTGGTTTGAATAGGTTTTCTTTAATAAACGAATTTCATTTAAAAACTGCATTTTTTATATTTACTCAGGTTATGTTTGACACTGAAATTTGTTTGGTAATCTGAAACATTTAGCTGTGACAAATGTGCAAAAACAGAAGAAATCTGTAAGGGGGGTAAATACTTTATCACAGCCATGTTAATTTGTATATGTATATGTCCATATTTATCTGTTACTATATATAATACAACAAAGCCAGAAACATTGGTACAGTAAATATGTGAAGGTTTATCTTCCTGGAAAGATGTACAAATTGGGATAAATCCAGACTTGGAGTTTGTGTTGCAATCAGATTCAGACTCATGGGCAGCATTTGATATACAGTGTTTCTTATTATATGATATTTTGTATCTGTGTGGTTTCATGTGTGTCTGTTCTCTTCCAGGTTTACGCGGCCAGAGCATCTAGGAAGTAGTGCCAAAATCAAATGCAGTGGTTGCCATAGTTACCAAGAGTCTACTAAGCAGCTCACTATGAAAAAACTGCCTATTGTGGCTTGTTTTCATCTCAAAGTAAGAATGCCAGATGGGTTTTAATAGCTACCATCTAAATTCTGGCATATGTGGAATACTTTAAAGGGGTTGTCCAGGTTCAGAGCTGAACTAGGGGCATATCCCCGTCTTCACCCAGGCAGCCCCTGTAAGATGAGCATTGGAGTGTTTCAAGATCTTTTTTTTTTTTTTTTTCTTCTTTAGACGTGGTGGCGTGTTTTGCAGGCTAGGACAGTGCTAAAGCCCGCCCGTTAGTACCAGTGTCCTCACCGGGAACACTGCTAGACGGAAACCTCCGCCTAGCCCTGTAAGGGCTCATGCACATGAACATGTTTTTTTTTTTTTTTTTTTCCCCCCCGTGTTCATTCAGTTTTTTGCGGCCCGTACGCGGAGACATTCACTTCAGTGGGTCTGCAAAAAAAACGTAAATGTGTGCATTGTGTTTCCATACGTCCGAACGGCCGTTCTGAAAAAGTTTGAACATGTCCTATTCTTGGCCGTTTTGCAGACGATGGTCATTGTTACAATGGATCTGCAAAAGAAAGGATGCAATATGGATGTCACACGGACGTCATCTCTATTTTTTGCTGATCCGTGTTTTTCACACCGCAAAAAATGGTTATGTGCTTGAGCCCAAAATTTGTAATAAAAAAAAAAGCCCTTGCCCTGTGCGATACAGCATTGGGGCATGAAATGGGGGGCTGCCTGGGTGAAGATGGGTTATGTCCGGGTTCAGCTCTGAACACTTTAATTACTTGTCATACTATGAAAGTTGTGCCCGTTTTTGGCCATATTAATATATTTTTATGCATGTTTTGGTCTGCACCACTTGTGGTTTTAATTATGTTCTTTTATTGGAACATAATCTTGGCTTAAAGGGGTTGTCTGGGTTCAGAGCTGAACCTGGACATTTCCTGTAAAACTGCTAGGGCAGCGCTGAAGCCCACCCATCAGAGCCAGTGACGTCACTGCTGTGCAGAAGCCTCCGTCTATGCTCATATCACAGGGCCTACCTGGGTGAAAATGTGGGTATGTCCAGGTTCAGCTCTGAACCTAGATAACCTTAAGTTGTTATTCCCAGCATTGTTTTGGGCTATGCCAAGTCCATCAGGCTGAAACTGTACTAAAGTATTGTAATATTTTAGAATAATGGGCAGTATGTTACCACTGCATATATCAGCAAAGTAGCTCATATATATATATATATATATATATATATATATATATATATATATATATATATATATTTATTTATTTATTTATTTATTTAGTAGAGATACATATTATTCTAGATCACAGTACTAGAAGTGCAATTGACATTTCTTTTTCTCTGACACAGCGTTTTGAACATTCGGCTAAACTAAGGCGGAAGATTACGACATATGTGTCATTCCCCTTGGAGTTAGATATGACACCATTTATGGCCTCCAGGTATGCATCTATTTAGTAGATTTGGAAAAGATATTATGTTCCAAGCTTCAGAAAAACATGAATAATGGCACTTTTACATAGAAAGATAACTTGCTGATGCAAACACCGATCACAAACATTAGCAAGTTAATGTTTGTTTGTTAAAAATTGTGATTAGTTTAATCATTTCTTTCCTCTGCTTATGCTGCTTCCATACCACACATCAGAGAGATTCCGGTTTACATGAGGGGATGTATACGATCTAGTGAGAAGCTGGAACATAAATTCTAAATGGGGTAGAATTGGAAGAAAATGTAGTTTGTTTTATGGGTTTCATTTTTACAGTGTTGCAAATGCTTTAAAATGACATTAACCTGGGCTGTGGAGTCGGTGTCCATTTTGGTGGAGTCTGTATAAAATGGACTTTGGGAAAATGATGAAATGTCCAATAAATGTCTCTTCTGTTCCTGATCTAAGGATCTAGGCTTTTAGTTGAGATGAATGTCTGCTGCCCTTTATGTATATGCTCCAGTAGTGAAGCTCCTCCGCTACAGATCAGAGGAGAAAGACACTGGGCTGCACTCATATCAGATCTGCTAGAGAAAACAGGATTAAAGGGGTTTTCTCACTAGTTACAAAGATTAGCTTTCAACCTAAAGGGACAGTTAAAAGAAGACATTTTCTGAATACATTGGTCAGTCATGAACTACAGACAGTTCAGCAGGTCTCTCACTGCACACAGGTTTCTATGGTAACCTGCAGACCAGAAAGTCTGTTATCTGATTGGCTGAGAGCAGGAGTGACCTCACCCCCACGAAATGATGGGACTGAGCTCTGAGTAAGATTACCTGCAGTAAGCAAAAGGTCCAAGTGTTGGGAGGGCTGAGAGGCATGGCTTTACCTGTAATTGTGTTAGAGATCACAATCTCCTGCTCTGTCAGAGTAAGGTAATATATGCTAAGAACTGCTGGAGGACCCCCCACCCACCCACCCACACACACACAGTGTGAGTGCAAACTGCCTGTCAGCCAGTGAATCATCCTGCTGAGAAAACCCCTTTAAGGCAAGTACTTAGTAGATCTAAACTTTCAATAAACTGTGCATAAATCAATTGTCCAGTGCATGTTCTCTCTGTATTCTTTGTTTTAGCTCATGTTTGGAGAGGTTAGCTTCTCTGATGGCTTCTATATGGTATACATAGAATATAAGGGGGAAAACTGTTTTCTAGCATCTCAAGTTCAGAAATACAGAAACACACATGTGATAAAGTACTATACGTGTAGAAGCCATTGCCAAGCCTTTGTTATCTAGCACTGCTAGTAGTTTCACTTTCTAGACTGTGAAGTAGTATGATGGAAAAACACCTCGGGCCTTGTGTATGAACACTGTCCCATAGAAAGCAATCAGAGCTCCCCTTTCATTTCATATAGTGTTCTGGAGAAATGAGGGGAGCTCTGGTTGCTATGGGCAACAAAGAAAGTCTTAGACCTAGACAGTTTTCATATGTCAGGTCCTTAGTGAGCTGTACCCAGAGAAACGCCTGATACTGAAAGTTCAGAATAAAGATATCTAGTAAAACATATATTCTTTTATTGTCATGCCTTATCTGTACTATTGATTTATGCAAAGTTTGTTTAAAGTTATCACTTAAACATGCGCCATGTATGAGGGAGTCGGAGATGGGGGGAAATTGAGGAGTCGGGGCTTTCGCTTACCGACTCCACAGCCCTGATGTTAGCTTCATTCTCTGGGTCGGTGCTATTAACAGCGGTCACATATTTGTAGTTTTTTTCTTCTTACTTTTAATATTTTTTAAAAAAATAACTTTTAAAAAGATTTCTTTGCTAATTATTTGCTTGTCGAGCTATAGTTTTTATTAACATTTTGGGAAGTGTGTGACATTTTAGAATTTCCATGAAGGCGTTAAAAATGCAATCTGATCGCTTATCCCATAGACTGCAAGTGATTTACCATTGCAGTCAAGGAAGAATCACTACATTCCTATCAAGCACTTCCAAAGATTTGATAGGAACTTCGCTACGGTAGGTCTTGGGGACTTCAGAAGGCCTGAGGCTGCCATAACAACCAAACGACTCCCAAGATCTTATCCTGGTGGAGCATTTTGGTCACTGGGAACACCACAGTCCCGGTAAATGTCCACTCAGATTCCATTGTCAATTGCATATATATCATCTAAGTGGCTAACGGGAGCCCTGTGCTTCCTGTGACTGGGCTCCCCCAAAATAAGATTGCAGGAGTCATCTGGCTGCTGTGGCCCCTCGAGCCTTCTGAAGGCTCCAAGGTCCGCCATAGCTAAGGTTCTGGGTTTTCTGTGTAGTGGATATTCTCAGGTACTGCAGCCTAGTGAACAGGATCTGCTCTGTTGTACTCAAGAAACCCAAGCTGCCACTACACAGTGTATAGAACTGTGTATCTGCTCCAAGCAGGAGCAGTTGCTAACAGCCGATCTGTAGGGCTGTTGGATCCCCATTGATTTGATATTATGGGTAGGTCATCTTTGTTGGTCCTGGAAACCCTTTAATCAGAAAATAGGGCTAGTAATTCATGTTTTATAGGGCAATGTAACATTTTCATCAGGTTTAATTCAAACTGTTGGGCATCAAATGTTGAAGGTACAGCTATTTCAGATTTAGGAGTGCAGAAAAAATGTAATGTAAGAGAGGCCCCAAAACTGCATTTCTCGCTCGTATCATTGGGGGACACAGGACCGTGGGTATAGCTGCTGCCACTAGGAGGCGACACTAAGCTGAAAAGTGTTAGCTCCTCCTGCCGGCTATACCCCCTCTAGCCAGGAGAGAGCATATCAGTTTTTAGCTTAGTGTCATAGGAGGCAGACGTCCCTGCAATGCAGGGCTGATCGCCATTTTTCATTTACTTTATTATTTTATTTTATTCATTTTTTTTCCTACAGGGGACCAGGGTCGCCCAGCCTCCCTGTTCCCCGGGGACTCCCTCCCTGCTCAGTTCCCCCAAGAAGAAAAGAGGACCAGGCAAGCAATGCTCCCCTGCTTCCCACCAGCATGGGGGTCACCTGCATTTACAAGTCCCTCTCTTCCAGACTCCTGCCACTACTGTGCCAGCGTCTGAAGAGGTGACCCTGCTGGGCTTCTCATGGAGGGTGAACGCAGAAGACGGGTAAGTGACCTCTTCAGCTGCAGTGGGTGAGTATCTCGAACTCTCCTCTTAGCCATCCGCCACCTACCACTCAGGACCCCCAGATCCTTTTTCAGCCCGGCGGGGCCTGTTTTTCCTGGGTCTTCCACTGGGCATGGAAGACCCATTACTGTATCCAGCTCCCGCCTCCGGGTGCTGCGGCGGGAAGCCACTGGCCACAACCTCCATGGCGGCGTGCGGCCGCAGGATCGGGGCGGCGCGGCTCTGTTGAGGGTTCCGCTGCCCTCGTTTGCGGGCCCCGCTGCCATACACTCTTCTTATAGGCGACCGTTCCCACTGTTCGGGGCGCAGTCGGCGACCGGAAGTGCTTCCGGCCGGCTGCGCTCTGTACTCCAGCCCCCAGCTCGGTCTTTCCTAGGCCACATCCCGTCCGGCCCTCCCCCGGACAGCCCCTGGGAGGAGCCCGTTTCTCCCGCGCTTCCCTCCCGCGCTGTGGTCTCCACCTCCCTGCAGACGCACCTTGGGGGACAGCAGGACCCGGGAATCGTCTGGACTTAGTGGAACCTCCTCCTGTCGGCATATTCCTGGTAGGACGAACTTTCCTCTCCAGCCCCCCCCCCCCTTTCTTTCGCTGCTAACCATGTCCGAGCCAACAGCCGACCCCGTCCGCTTTCAGCTCCTACACACTATGCCTGCGCTAAGTGTGCTCTCAAATTCTCACGTGGCCAAACGGACCCTTTCTGCGCAGCATGCCGTGCGCCCAAACCAGCTCCCTTGCCCGAGCAGCCGCAATGCCCACCTGACCGTGTGGAACCGGACTGGGCCCGAGCTCTGTCCCAGGCAGTGGCTGATTTATCAAAAGTGTCCCAAACCACCCTCATCTCATGGGGCGTTTGGTTGACAATGCGCCACCTGCACAATCTACACCCTCCGCTAGTAGCCAGCCTAGGGGTAGAAACGCCTGCAAACGACCCAGAACAGGTCATTCGTCCTCCTCTGAGGCTTCTGTCTCACCGCCACCTCCCAGGTCGCGCTCTGAGCTGTCCTCCCTACCAAGCGAGGCGTTTTCTGAAGGAGAGATCCCTGATTCAGGGTCTGACATAGACCCAGACCAGTCGTCCAAGATGGCGTCCATGGTCGACAGCCTAGTCACAGCCATTCGTGATACCTTCCAGATCCAGGACGAATCCACGTCCTCTGGTCAACAGGGGGTATCGTTTCTTCGGTCCAAACACACCCCTAAGGTATTCCCACTGCATGACGATTTTTCTGCCGTCATTGCTAAATCGTGGGACCATCCGGATAGGCGCTTCACCGCGTCTAAGCGACTTGATTTGCTATACCCCTTTCCATCTACCTCGGTGGACAAATGGTCGGCACCCCCCAAGGTGGATCCTCCTGTGGCACGTCTTTCCAAACACACGGCCATCCCAGTAGCAGATGGGTCGTCCCTTCAGGACCCAGTGGATCGCCGTCTGGAATCTTTTTCCAAATCAGCCTTCACTGCGCGCGGTTCCGCTCTCCGCCCCATTTTTTGCTTCTGCTTGGGTGGCCAAGGCGATCTCTGAATGGGCGCTACGCTTACACCAGGATATCTCGTCGGATCTCCCCCTGGAAGATCTTCAGGCCCTGACGCTTCAAATTTCCCAAGCAGGAAAATATCTCTGTGAAGCATCCTTGGATGCGAGCACCTTAGTCGCACACGCCTCAGCCCTTAATGTAGCCATGCGGCGAGAAGTTTGGCTGAAAGTCTGGTCAGCTGATCCTTCATCCAAGCGTTCCCTTACGGGGCTCCCCTTTTCAGGTTCGTGACTTTTCGGTACCAGACTGGATGAACTTATCTCAGAGGCCACTGGTGGTAAAAGCACCCATCTTCCTCAAAATAAACCCAAACGTTCCTTTCGTTCCAAGCCTCCCAATTCAAGGTTCCAGTCCTTTCGCCGTTTCTCCGGCACGCGCACTGCGACTAAGACAGGCTCGGGTGCCTCCTCGCAGGAGCAAAGGAAGAAGCCTTCCTTTAAACCTCAATCGTCATGGCGCCCCCGTTCCCAACCCGCACGTTCCTCTGGCACCAAACAGTCCTCCACATGATGGGGCGCCCCCACCCCAGCGGGTGGGGGGGCGGCTACTCCTCTTTCAGGAAGTTTGGCGGTCCCACATCTCCGACGCCTGGGCCCTCGAGATTGTAACATCGGGTTACAGAATCGAATTCGCCTCCCACCCATCAGATCGTTTTTTTCCCGTCCCAGCCGCCCAAGGATCCTGGCCGGTCGGCCGCCTTTTTTCAGGCTCTGCAGAAACTGGCCGCACAGGGGGTAATCACCCCAGTTCCCCCAGCGGAACACTTCAGGGGTTTTTATTCCAATCTCTTCGTAGTTCCCAAAAAGGAGGGCTCCGTCTGCCCAATCCTGGACCTCAAGCTTCTCAATCGCTTTGTCAAACTCCGACGCTTTCGGATGGAGTCCTTACGCTCCGTAGTGGCTTCCCTGGAACAGGGCGAATTTCTGTCTTCCGTGGATATTCAAGACGCGTACTTGCACATCCCCATCGCCCATTCGCACCAGCGTTTCCTCCGCTTCGCAGTCGGAGGGAACCACTATCAATTCGTGGCCCTCCCATTCGGACTAGCAACCGCGCCGCGTGTGTTCACCAAGGTTCTGGCTCCCCTCCTGGCACTCCTCAGATCCAGGGGTATCGTCCTGATCCCGTATCTGGACGATATTCTGGTCAAGGCGCCCACCTTCGATCAGAACGGGGAAAGCCTCAACATCACCGTGGAAACTCTGTCGCGTTTCGGCTGGTTAGTCAATTTCAAAAAGTCATCCCTCCTTCCCAGCAGGCAGATAACCTTTCTGGGGATGACTCTCGACTCGCATTCAGCGTCGGTCAGGCTTCCCCCTCAAAAGAGGAGATCTCTCCAAGGCTCTGTCCGTCTCCTCCACCGTCGTCCTCAGTCCACGATCCGTTTTTGTATGCAGGTACTGGGAACTCTGGTTGCCTCCTTCGAGGCAGTCCCGTTCGCGCAGTTTCACACTCGCCCACTTCAACAGGCGATTCTGTCGGCCTGGGACAAGTCACCAGACTCCCTCAACCGCCTAATCTCCCTTCCCCCCCAGAGTACGGTCGTCCCTGATGTGGTGGCTGACGGCTCCAGCCTTGACTTCCGGCCAATCTTTTCTGCCAATCTCGTGGACGGTCGTTACCACTGACGCCAGTCTTCTGGGTTGGGGGGGTTTCCTCCCGCCCTGGACGGTCCAGGGGAAATGGTCTCTGTCGGAATCCAAACTGTCCATCAATGTTTTGGAACTGCGGGCCATTTATCTGTCCCTGCTTCATTGGACCTCCCGGCTGAAGGGATCTCCGATCAGGATCCAATCCGACAATGCCACGGCCGTGGCATATGTCAACCACCAGGGAGGGACCCACAGCCGCGCGGCAATGTTGGAAGTGACCAAGATCCTTCTGTGGGCGGAGCGTCACGTCCCCTCCATTTCTGCAGTACACATCCCGGGTGTGGAGAACTGGACGGCGGATTATCTCAGTCGGGAGACGGATCCAGGGGAGTGGTCCCTGCATCCAGAGATCTTCGACGCCATTTGTCTGGAAGTGGACTTGATGGCTTCCCGGCTCAACCACAAACTCCCGGTCTTTCTGTCTCGGACTCGGGACCCACAGGCCTACGCAGTGGATGCGCTGGTGGCCCCTTGGGAGACCTTCTCGTTCCTGTATGTCTTTCCCCCCCATTCCTCTTCTGCCCCGGATTCTAAGCAGAATCAAGCAGGAGGGCATACCGACCATTCTCATTGCCCCGGATTGGCCCCGACGAGCGTGGTACTCAGACCTCATGCTCCTTCTAGGAGACGCTCCATGGCCCCTGCCCCTCAGAGACTACCTCCTCTCCCAGGGACCCGTCTTCCACCAGCATTTACGATCGCTGCGTTTAACGGCGTGGCTATTGAAACCTACATTCTAAAGAGGCGTGGATTCTCAGAGGCGGTTATTCGGACGATGATTAAGGCTCGGAAGCCTACGTCTTCTAGGATTCACTATAGAACTTGGAACTCCTTCCTCTGTTTCTGTAGAGATTGTTCCCTGCCCCCCCTTCGTTTTTCCTTTCCTACGGTTCTCTCCTTTTTGCAGAGAGGCCTTAGTTCACTCAAGGGTCAGGTGTCTGCGCTGTCCGTCTTCTTTCAAAGGCGGCTAGCGTGTATGGGTCCAATCAAGACTTTTCTCCAGGGCGTAGCTCACACCATCCCTCCCTATCGTCCTCCCTTACCATCTTGGGATCTGAACCTGGTTCTTGGTTCCCTTCAATCCGCTCCCTTCGAACCACTCGACAGGGTTTCCCTTCGCTTCCTCTCGTGGAAAGTAGCCTTCTTGGTAGCGATTACCTCTATCAGGCGAGTCTCGGAGCTGGCGGCTCTGTCTTGCAGGGAACCCTTTCTCGTCCTGCACCAGGACAAGGCTGTTCTCCGTCTGGTACCCTCCTTCCTACCGAAGGTAGTTTCAACTTTCCACGTCAACGAGGACATCGTCCTGCCGTCCTTTTGCCCCTCGCCAGTTCACCCCAAGGAACGTGCTCTTCACAGCCTAGACGTGGTCCGGGCTCTTCGGATCTATTTATCCTCCTCAGACTCCTTTCGCCGCACGGACTCCCTGTTTGTCCTTCCTGAGGGTCCTCGCAAGGGCTTGGCAGCTTCCAAGGTGACGATTGCCCGGTGGATTCGTCTCGCCATTGCTGAGGCTTATCGCGCCCGTGGCAAGACGCCTCCTGCCCGGATCACGGCCCACTCGACCAGGGCGGTGGGCGCTTCTTGGGCTCGTTTCAATCAGGCCTCGGCCTTACAACTCTGTAAGGCGGCGACTTGGTCCTCCTTGCATACGTTCACAAAGTTTTACCGGGTGAACACATTTGCATCTGCGGACGCTGCTCTGGGACGCAAGGTCTTGCGCGCAGCGGTACCTTAGGGCCTCGCGTCCGAGTTTTGTTTTGTGGTTTTTTTTTTTTTTCTTCCCCTGCCACTGCTTTAGGACGTCCCACGGTCCTGTGTCCCCCAATGATACGAGCGAGAAAACGAGATTTTTGTGGACTCACCTGTAAAATCTCTTTCTCGCTGAGTTCATTGGGGGACACAGCTCCCACCCATGGATTGACTCTTACCGCGAGGGATAGTTTTCTGGAGTGGGCGGGGCTGTGGGCCCTAGGCTCGGTCCTGGTTGGTTGGTTGGTTTCTCCTTTTATTCCAGTTTTCTTCCCTTGTTTTCTCCTGCTCCTACTGCTTGGGCACAAACTGATATGCTCTCTCCTGGCTAGAGGGGGTATAGCCAGCAGGAGGAGCTAACACTTTTCAGCTTAGTGTCGCCTCCTAGTGGCAGCAGCTATACCCACGGTCCTGTGTCCCCCAATGAACTCAGCGAGAAAGAGATTTTACAGGTGAGTCCACAGAAATCTCGTTTTTATTAACCTTGCATTTATCAGCATTAAGGTGGCAGTCTATACCTTGTATGGAAGTAATGTACTTAGTGACAAGGCATGTAAAATTGTTAAACAGAATCCTGTGAGCCCGCTTTGACTGGTAGCCTCCAGAGTTTACTTTGTACTGTACTGAGTAACAGCAACTTGTGGGAAAAGCCTAAGAATCAAACATCACAATTCTGAACTACCACTGAGAGCATTAGATCATTATGTACCCAGCCAGTGGCAGTGAGAAGGGCCTGCGGTGGGGAGGTTGTGTGGGCTTGGGTATTGACTCACCAGGAAATTTCCCTGTATGGTTTATGGCCAGTGCACCCCTGGGCATAACCCCTTTAAGAATATTAGGTATATTGGGTACAAATGTAGAAAACTGCTTAGAAGCCAGAGGTTTTAACAGCAGAATTGTTACACATATCTTTGATGTGTTGAGATGTGTTTTCTTTCATGCTTGCAATACAGCTCTTAAAGGAAATTCTTTAAGCCTTAGCCTAATAGCACTTAGTACCTTATTTCCAGATGTGCCTTTATTTCAGCAATAGATGTTTTCTATCTTCTGAAAATCCAGTTTATTCGGTACGCAAATGAGCCAGTAAGGTGCCCAGAGGGACGTCACTCTTGAAGGAAGGAGCCCAGGCACGCCTCCTACATCACATTTAAGCCATAACTGACCCCCTTTTCCCTGCTCCCAGCATGAGGGCGGGCTTGGGCACTAGCAGGAGGCATGTCTGGGCACCTTCCTGCAAGAGTTACACCCCTCTGGGCACCTTACTGGCTCATTTGCATACCAAATAAACTGGATTTTCAGAAGATAGAAAACATCTATTGCTGAAACAAAGGAACATCTGGAAATAAGGTACTAAGTGCTATTAAGCCATGGCTTTACGTCAATAACTATTATCCTGGTGACAGATTTCCTTTAAAGTAACTTTTTTGGTAAGAATTTCTTGTTTGTATTAAGGATATCTTTCTTGAGGCAATAAATTGTTTCCGGTGCTGAATCCTTAGCTTAATTTCTCCTGATTTATGTTTATAGCAAGGAAAGCAGAATGAATGGTCAGTATCAACAGCCTCAAGACAGTTTAAATAATGACAATAAGTAAGTATCAGTTTTTTGTTACATTCATTTTTTGCCTGAATTCAAGGTTTTTTTCCAGTGTTTAACTAAAATGTAACTTTTATTATGTTTATACATGTCAGTATGACTAAGTGATATGGCTTTATATAAACACAGACCATACAACAAACAGCTAGAAAAAAATGGGTGGTCTTACTATAGTTCAGACAGGCGAATGGTGACCAATACCTTGTTACTGTCCCTATGTGGTCTTCTTTAGTAGCCATTCTTGGCACTTAGGGATATCACGCTGAAATGGATAGCTCTATACTCGAGCCTTGCATTGTTGTCTTCTAACTTGCTCATGATCCCTATGTGTTTCCTCTTGGTATTGGTCCAGAATTCATCAGGGGAGACATATCTACCTGTTACCTGCCACTGAAAGATAAGTTTCAGGTGGGTCAGGCAAGATCGTGGATATCTAATTAGGACCAAGATTGGTATGAATGCTCTTACATTAGGTGGCAACTTACTTTGCCCTGGACTGGTGCTATATTTGAACTGTTTTGTGCCAGGCATTTTTTTTCCTACTTTTCCCATCAAAGCAACCTTGTAAGGAGACAGCCCACTCTAGGACAAGGGAACTGAGCAGATAAAGATTCACACATCCACCACACCTTAGGCCTCTTTCACACGAATGTTGTTTTTGCAGGCTCTGATCCACATTTTTCATGTGACCCATTAATTTCTATGGGCCCGCAAAAAATGCGGACAGCACACCGTGTGCTGTCTGCATGCATTGTTCCGTAGCCCGCAAAAAAAAAATAGAGCATGTCCTATTCTTGTCCGTATTACAGACATGAATGGTACTGTTCTATTAGGGGCCAGCTGTTCCGTTCCGCAAAATACGGAATGCACACGGATGCCATCCTTTGTTTTTGCAGATCCGCATTTTGCGGAACGCAAAACACAACGTTCGTGTGAAAGAGGCCTTAGTCTCAGGTTTCCTGTCCTCCAGGTGGAATATTCTCGTAGGAGACCTTACTTCCTGAAGAATTTTTAGTTCACACCTGGTGATCTTGGTATGCTTAAAGTAGAAGACCTATACTTTTTCCAGGGCGTGGGTGCCCACAGAGAGGGCTCTGAGTGCTGTACCCGTGACCCGTGCACCCGTGACAAACATCTTTTTTTTTTTTTTTTTTTTTTTTTAAATCGTTTATTTTCTGATGGTAGATTTCTTTATTTTTATTACCTGAACATGATTGTCGGGGCTTTACAGCTACCACCATGGCCCAAACATGCAGTGGACAGGAGGGGACTTCAATTACTTCTATGGAAGATTTTTTTCTAGACATGCTCTGACCTGTGCAGAGATCAGGAGGGAGTAGATAAGCTTTTACAACTGGCTACTGTGAATGGTGGATCCTGTTATCTATGTATAGAGGTGATTCTAATCCTGCCTGTAATGATAAGCAGATAACTGCAGTAAAATGATCTGTACAAGCCAAGAAGTGATACCTGTATGGCTGTGGCAACTACATTATTTATATATATATATATATATATATATATATATATATATATATATATACACACACACTCACTCACCGGCCACTTTATTAGGTACACCTGTCCAACTGCTCGTTAACACTTAATTTCTAATCAGCCAATCACATGGCGGCAACTCAGTGCATTTAGGCATGTAGACATGGTCAAGACAATCTCCTGCAGTTCAAACCGAGCATCAGTATGGGGAAGAAAGGTGATTTGAGTGCCTTTGAACGTGGCATGGTTGTTGGTGCCAGAAGGGCTGGTCTGAGTATTTCAGAAACTGCTGATCAACTGGGATTTTCACGCACAACCATCTCTAGGGTTTACAGAGAATGGTCCGAAAAAAAAAAAACATCCAGTGAGCGGCAGTTCTGTGGGCGGAAATGCCTTGTTGATGCCAGAGGTCAGAGGAGAATGGGCAGACTGGTTCGAGCTGATAGAAAGGCAACAGTGACTCAAATTGCCACCCGTTACAACCAAGGTAGGCAGAAGAGCATCTTTGAACGCACAGTACGTCGAACTTTGAGGCAGATGGGCTACAGCAGCAGAAGACCACACCGGTTGCCACTCCTTTCAGCTAAGAACAGGAAACTGAGGCTACAATTTGCACAAGCTCATCGAAATTGGACAGTAGAAGATTGGAAAAACGTTGCCTGGTCTGATGAGTCTCGATTTCTGCTGCGACATTCGGATGGTAGGGTCAGAATTTGGCGTCAACAACATGAAAGCATGGATCCATCCTGCCTTGTATCAACGGTTCAAGCTGGTGGTGGTGGTGTCATGGTGTGGGGAATATTTTCTTGGCACTCTTTGGGCCCCTTGGTACCAATTGAGCATCGTTGCAACCCCACAGCCTACCTGAGTATTGTTGCTGACCATGTCCATCCCTTTATGACCACAATGTACCCAACATCTGATGGCTACTTTCAGCAGGATAATGCGCCATGTCATAAAGCTGGAATCATCTCAGACTGGTTTCTTGAACATGACAATGAGTTCACTGTACTCAAATGGCCTCCACAGTCACCAGATCTCAATCCAATAGAGCATCTTTGGGATGTGGTGGAACGGGAGATTCGCATCATGGATGTGCAGCCGACAAATCTGCGGCAACTGTGTGATGCCATCATGTCAATATGGACCAAAATCTCTAAGGAATGCTTCCAGCACCTTGTTGAATCTATGCCACGAAGAAATGAGGCAGTTCTGAAGGCAAAAGGGGGTCCAACCCGTTACTAGCATGGTGTACCTAATAAAGTGGCCGGTGAGTGTGTATATGTATGTATGTGTGTATATATATATATATATATATATATATATATATATATATATATAGTCTAATATATTAATCTGTGTGTGTAAAAATAACCACTAATATTCTTTAAAATATGTTTAACTTGAAAACATTATTTAAATAGGTAATTTTCTGAGCATACATTCACTTTGAGGTATTCAGCTAACTTCAATTTACTAGAGGTCTTTTCTGCCACCAGCAGGCAAAATAGTGGCTTCACTCTTACCAGTTTTCTTTCAGGGAGGCAGTATCTCTACTTGGACTGATGACTTCTAATGGCAGTAACTTATGTTCAGTTTCATTCAAGATTTCTTTAGTTAATGGGGTTGTCTGGGTTCAGAGCTCCCCCTCCCTATTGTGTGTGTTGATGGAAATTTTTACAGTGGGCAGAGTCTCGGGGAACTTCACACTCAGTGTTTCACCTAACCTAAAAAGCCAGGAGAACAAGATCAACTATCCTTTATCTCAAGATGCACTAGCTCAAGAGTGGAGTCTGGAGTTCTTATGTTTTACACTATGTCTCACCCCCAGGTTCTTAAAGAAAAAAAAAAAAGAATACCATCACTTATCCCCATGGCTCCTCTGTAACCCAAGAGGGCTTGGTTCGCCTACATTCTGTGCTTTGTAGCAGAACCTCACTGGGAGTTGCCATGATTCTTTTCAATTGCCCGGTGACTTATCAGATAGGGTATTTTCTACCCTCCTGACTTGCCAAAAAATTTGATAACTCTGTGAAATATCTTAAAATGTTGAAAGCTTTTACTGCTTTTCTTGGTGAGGATTCCATCCCCTTAGAATCCACCAATGCCCCTAGGATTCTAGATTTCCTTTAGGCAGGCTTAGATGAACAGCTCGCTCTTTCACTTTTAAAGTGTAGGTTGCAGCCCTTGAATCTTTATTTATGTAATACTAGACTGATGGACCAACTATGGATTAAAAGATATTTTTTTCTCTTCTCGTAGATCAAATCCAGTGAGATCTTTACGTCCCCTTGGGATTTAAATATGGTTCTGCCCCCCTTTCTCAGCCTCTTGGCATTTTGCAGGTTGCTTCTTCCACATTTCTAAATGTATTTATTTTTTGTAAAGACAGATAAGGATTGCATTTCCACTTGTGTAGATGTTAACTTTGAGAGAGGTTCTACAGGCTTCATGTACTTCTCATGGGCAATGGGAAAATAAGTTCTTCTTACCAGTAACTGTTTTTCTGAAAGCCAATAACAACTCTCCAATATTTTGACACAATGTTGGGACATCTACACATCTAAAATAGCTTCCACTCTTCTGGGAAGGTATTGTACAAGACTAGGCAGTTTGTCTGGGATTTTTAGCCTTTTTATCTGATAGAGCAGCAGTCCCCAACTACCGGGCTGCGACCCAGGACTGGGCCCTGAATTGATGTCTGCCGGGCCGCGGTGGCAGGGGACAAGGAGATGAGAGCTTCCATTGTGGAAGATGCTTGTGCTGCGGCGGGGCAGGGGAGGGAGAGGCGTCACTCCTGTCTGTTCCTCTGATAAGCTACAGTCCCAGTTGCCTTTAGCCTATCAGAGGCCGCCTGAGCCGTACAGCGCAGGACACAGGCCGGAAGAGGCCTGCATCGCTGCCAGACTGATGGAGGTAAGTATATGTGTTTACTTTTTTATTGTACAATACTGGAGCAGAGGAGCACTGGGGGGGCACTTCTTTCTGGCACTATGGGGCACTTCGTTTATTATTGTGGGGCATTTATGGGGGGCACTTATAGGCGTATTTTTGGAGGGCATCTATGGGGCACTTAGCATATTATTGGGGGCATTTCCTATTGGCATATTATTGGGAGGCACTGGGGGGGCATCTATGGGGGCACTTCGCATATTATGGGGGGCATCTTTGGGGGCACTTGGCATATTATTGGGGGCACTGTGGGGGCATCTATGGGGGCACTTAGTGGCCTATTTGGGGGCATATTGGGGGGCACTGTGGGGGCATCTATGGGGACACTTTTCATTGGTATATTATTGGGGGGCACTTCTTACTGGCACAATATTGGGGGGCACTTATTACATTATTGAGGGCACTATGGGGGCACTTCTTACTAGTACATTATTGGGGGCACTTTTTACTGGCACATTTCTGGGGGCACTTATTGGTACATTATTGGCGGGGCACTATGGGGGCATTTCTTACTGGCATATTATTGGGGGCAATGTGGGGGCATCTACTGAGGCCACAAAGGGTATTTTATATGGGGTGCTCTGTATAGTATAGTTATATATTTTAATATGCACCTTGCATGAATCATTCAGCGCCGACAGCACCTCTATTCCCCCCCCCCCTCACCCCCGGTCCTGGGGAAATTGTCTAGCGAGAAACCGGGCCTTGGTGCAAAAAAGGAAAAAAGGTTGGGGACCACTGTGATAGAGCATTTATGAGGTCAGATACTGATGTTGGGTGAGAGGACCTGGCTTGCAGTCTCCGTTCTAGTTCATCCCAAAGGTGTCTGATGGGTTTGAGGTCGAGGATCTATGTGGACCAGTCAAGTTCATCCACACAACTTGCCCATCCATGATGTTCATCAGACTGCCAGATAGAGAAGCATGATTAGTCATTCCAGTACATGTGGCTATGGTTCCAGGGAGCTGTGGTGGCATGTTTTACACAACGCCATTTGATGGTTGGCATTGTGCTTGGTGACCCAAGACTTGCATGCAGCTGTTCGGCTATGAAAACCCATGCCATGAAGGTCCATGTGCACAGTTTTGTGTAGATAATGCCATAGGACAGGGATGCTTAACCTGTGTCCCTCCAGCTGTTGCAAAACTACAATTCCCAGCAAGTCTGTACAGCCTATAGCTATTAAGGCATTCTGGGAGTTGCAGTCCGCAGGTTGAGCACCCTTGCCGTAGCAGGTTTGAAGATTGACAGTCATTCAGTGTTTGCAACTTTGCAACCCAGTTAAGCCAGTACACTCTGCTCTGCACTGATGAGGGGCAACCACCCCAAAATAGCTGTCTGCAGATGAGGGGCTGACTTATTTATAATCTGTCATATCTCAAGGCTCTTTTTAAGAGCTGAACATTGACTTATAGGATAGCTGCCTTACATCTGGTGGCATTAGAGGCAGAGCTTGTTAAGAGCTCATTTGCATCACTTTATGCATTCAGCTCTGTAACGTTGTGGTTTCCACTTTGACTGAGTTACTGTGGTGCATAATCGCTTTTACTTTGTGATAAAACCACTCGGTTTGTGGAAAATCTAGGAGGGAATAAATCTCACAAACTGACTTGTTGTGACGTTGGCATTGTTACAGTAGCTTATTACATCCCTTTAGCATGAGCCATTCTTTCACAAATGTCTGTAAAGGCAGCCTGGAAGGTACTTGATCCTGTACACTTGTAGTATTGAATGAAACTCCTGAATTCAGTGGTTTAAGGGAAATGTGTCACCATTTTATCTGCCAGGTAAAAACAGATGATAGCACATCTCCTTTTTTTCTAATCTGTTTTCGGATTGTAGATTATTTTTATTTTTTATTTTTTTTTATTTACTGAACATGATTATGGGGGCGACCATCTTTCCTGAGCTGTTCTTAACAGCCTTTAGAAAGCACTACAGAGAATGTGTCATCAGAAAATGACCTGCTGTTTAAATCACTTTGTGTCATGTATTTTTAAAGAATTTTTGATGTTTTTAATGTTCACTGTTTGTTTATATTTAAACGAAAATCAAAAATCCTGCAGTTTTCGCACTGGCCGTTATTTCTAATAATTGGTGCCACTTCTTGGTTTATACAGATCACTTTACTGCAGTTAACTCATTCTAATCCTGCCTGTAATGATATCACCTCTCTATATAGGTAAGACAGGATACACCATTCACAGTAGGTGATTGTCAAATCTTATCTATTCCTTCCTTGTACAATGACCTCTGCACAGGTCACAGAACATGTCTTAGGCTACTTTCACACTAGTGTTTTAAAATTCCGGTATTGAGTTCCGTCATAGGGGCTCAATACCGGAATAAAACTCTTCAGTTTTGTCCCCATTCATTGTCAATGGGGACAAAACTGAACTGAAGACAAAGGAATGCTCCTGAAAGCATTCCGTTCCGTCTTCAGAACGGAGAACAAACCGCAGCATGCTGCGGTTTGCTCTCCGGTCCAGGCATCCGCACCAAGACGGATCCGGAATGACCCCCAATGCAAGTCAATGGGGGTGGATCCGTCTGGTCTGACCATAATGGTAACCGGATCCGCCCTCCATTGACTTTCAATGGAGTCCATTACGGATCCGGCTACACATAGACACATACAGACATACACATAAACATACACACACATATAGACATACAAACAAACACACATACATACATACTTACATGCTCCCCGGCAGGTCTTCGGACCGTCAGAGGGACAGGACGGCTCACACAGGTCACGATTTCCCACAGCGCCCTCTGCAGAGGGCGCTGTGGGGAATCGTGACCTGTGTGAGCCGTCCTGTCCCGCTGACGGTCCGAAGACCTGCCGGGGAGCATGTAAGTATGTATGTGTGTTTGTATGTCTATGTGTGTGTGTATGTTTATGTGTATGTATGTATGTACTGTGTGACGTGTGGGGCCGGAGCGCGGTTCCGGCTCCACACATGTCACTGCGGCAGGCCTGATCCGGCAGCACCCTTCACCTGCCGGATCAGGCCTGCCGCCAGTGTGAAAGTAGCCTTAAAGAAAAAAAACTCTTCCATAGAAGTCAGTGAGGTCCCCTCCTGTCCATTCTGTCTATGGACTATAGACTGCTGTAAAGAATTTTTTTTAATGCTCTCTAAATGCTGTTAAGAACAGCTCAGGTAAGATGGCCGCCCCCCATAATAATGTTCAGAAAATAAAATTAAAAAATCTACAACAGAAAATAAACAGATTAGAAAAATAATAGGTATTACTATCTGGTTTTAATTGGCATATACATTTTTTGATTACAAATTTACTTCGAGAAAATTGCCTTACTGCAGCTTCATGGTCCATAGACCCAATAGTCAGGAGAGGACCTCATTGACTTCTATGAGTTTTCTAGGCTTTCTATAACCTGTGCAGAGGTCATTGTACAAGGAAAGAATAGATAAGCTTTGACAATCGCCTACTGTGAATGGTGGATCCTGTCTTATCTATATACAGAGGTGATATCTCCTTATCATTACAGGCAGGATTAGAATAATAACTGCAGTAAAGCAATATGTACAGACCAAGAAGTGGCACCAGTTATTCGGCTTAGGCTACTTTCACACTAGCGTTTTAAAATTCCGGTATTGAGTTCTGTCATAGGGGCTCAATACCGGAATAAAACGCTAGTTTTGTCCCCATTCATTGTCAATGGGGACAAAACTGAAGACAACGGAATGCTCCTGAAAGCATTCCGTTCAGTCTTCAGACCGGAGAACAAACCGCAGCATGCTGCGGTTTGCTCTCCGGTCCAGGCATCCGCACCAAGACGGATCCGGAATGACCCCCAATGCAAGTCAATGGGGGTGGATCCGTCTGGTGTGACCATAATGGTAACCGGATCCGCTTTCCATTGACTTTCAATGGAGTCCATTACGGATCCGGCTACACATAGACACATACATACACATAAACATACACACACATATAGACATACAAACAAACACACATACATACTTACATGCACCCCGGCAGGTCTTCGGAGCGTCAGAGGGACAGGACGGCGCGCACAGATGACGATTCCACCAGGCGCCCAGCAGAGGGCGCTGTGGGGAATCGTGACCTGTGTGAGCCGTCCTGTCCCTCTGACGCTCCGAAGACCTGCCGGGAGCATGTAAGTATGTATGTGTGTTTGTATGTCTATATGTGTGTATGTTTATGTTTATGTGTATGTATATACTGTGTGACATGTGTGGGGCCGGAGTGCGGTTCCGGCTCCACACATGTCACTGCGGCAGGCCTGATCCGGCAGCACCCTTCACCTGCCGGATCAGGCCTGCCGCCAGTGTGAAAGTAGCCTTAGTGATCAGGCAAAAACTGTAGGATTTTTTGAGATAGATAGATTTGTGTATGGGGGCGGCCACAAGGGGACGTTATAACTGTATGGGGGCGGCCACAAGGGGACGTTATAACTGTATGGGGGCGGCCACAAGGGGACGTTATAACTGTATGGGGGCGGCTACAAGGGGACGTTATAACTGTATGGGGGCGGCTGGTGCCAAGGAGGCATTATACAGCATGCTTGTGCTCTGGCTGCTTTCCAGGATATGACCAATATCTGTGGATGGTCTTTATGTGAAAAACGCTGTCTAAAAAATGGGGGGAAAAAATAAGACCTCACCTCACATAAAACCAAAGCGACTTGCGCGGCAGTTTTGTGTTAGAAATGTGTCTGCGGGTCGTGGAGCCTCAATTACCAAACAGCTTGTTTGTAAAGCATATATAAAGTTTAATATTAAAAAACAAAGCCTGCTCGCCCCTCCCTCCAGTGCACTTACAGCCACGTCCAGCCCTCTGCGCGCTAGTAAGTAATGCAGGAGGCAGAAGCCAGTGACCGCACAGCGCCGGTGCCCAGAGGAGCCGCCTGCCCCAGCCATTATATCCGACACCATTATACGCAGCAGGAAATGGACCCTGAGCGCCACAAACCCACTGTTAACCTCCCTATACATAGCCAACCTGTACCTGGAGGTCTCAGAAATAGGAAGATGGGGCCGCTGCGGGGATTGACATGTAAGCAGTGGACAGGATGTGGACATTTTAGAAGCGGTCGGCAACCCTAATATATGTATGTGTATAGATAGATAGATATGGAAAATTAACTTCTCCAAAAGTTCTTTAAAAATATGTTAAGCATGAAACGGGATTTAAACAGTAGGTAATTTTCTGATGACACATTTCCTTTAAGAGGTTTCCCAATACTTTTGTCCATAGTGTGTTAAAAGAAAATATTTTTTTTTCTGGATAATGTACCGTATTTTTCGCTTTATAAGACGCACCTGATGATAAGACGCACCTAGGTTTTTGTGAAGGAAATTAAGAAAATAAAATATTTTGAACCAAATGGTGTGCTTTTGGTGGGTTTGAACTAATGGGGGATCTGTGATGTCACTGTTATGGGGGATCTGTGGAGGACACTGTTATGGGGGATCTGTGGAGGACACTGTTATGGGGATCTGTAGAGGACACTGTTATGGGGAGGATCTGTGGAGGACACTGTTATGGGGGATCTGTGGAGGACACTGTTATGGGGGATCTGTGGAGGACACTGTTATGGGGGATCTGTGGAGGACACACTGTTATGGGGGATCTGTGGAGGACACACTGTTATGGGGGATCTGTGGAGGACACACTGTTATGGGGGATCTGTGGAGGACACACTGTTATGGGGGATCTGTGGAGGACACTGTTATGGGGGATCTGTGGAGGACACTGTTATGGGGGATCTGTGGAGGACCACTGTTATGGGGGATCTGTGGAGGACACTGTTATGGGGGATCTGTGGAGGACACACTGTTATGGGGGATCTGTGGAGGACACACTGTTATGGGGGATCTGTGGAGGACACACTGTTATGGGGGATCTGTGGAGGACACACTGTTATGGGGGATCTGTGGAGGACACTGTTATGGGGGATCTGTGGAGGACGACACACTGTTATGGGGGATCTGTGGAGGACACACTGTTATGGGGGATCTGTGGAGGACGCTTATTGGGGATTTGTGGATGACTGTTATGGGGGGATCTGACCCCATTACATTGGGCCCTAGTTATTAGAGCCATTGCTTCTAAAGTGTATGAATCTCCCCTAACAGGGCTGCTTTGCTAAACTACCATAGCTTTAATCACTTTTCAGTACTCACTATGCATGCAGGCAGGCCGGTAGCTCAGGTCCCTCACTCAGTAACGCTATGGCCCCGCCCACTGAATTAATGAAGTGGGCGGGTCCAGAGCCGGAGTGTGACTGAGTGAGGGACCTGCGCTGCCGGCCTGCTTGCTGCCTGCATTCATTCATAGTGAGTACTGAAAAGTGATTAAATCTATTGTAGTTTAGCAAAGCAGCCCTGCTGGAGGAGATTCTTACACTTTAGAAGCGATGGCTGCTGTGAAGGGGGCCCGGCTTAATGAGCTTCAGTGACTGCGCTGGGCCCCACTTTACATCTGGCACATCGCAGGCAGCACAGTGCGGCCATGTAATACTGCTCTATTCCGTTTATAAGACGCACAGCCACTTTCCCCCGACTTTGGGAGGAAAAAATGTGCGTCTTATAAAGCGAAAAATACGGTATATAGATATTAGACTTTTTTGTATTCAATTTTTTGTAGCAGACCCCTTTTGGCTTGGAGTGTTTTTTTTTTTTTTTTTTTTTTTAATTGGTTTGTTCACTCCTCTGGGCTTTTTTCCCCCTTATAATTACTCAGGTGTGGAGGGGCTGTGAACCTTTTTATTTTTTCAGGTTTCCTGTCCTGGAGTGAGATGTCTCCTCGCATGGGCTTCTAGAAAAAGTTACCGGTAAGAGCAGTTTTTGTTTCTAAACGCTATATATCTGGACCCTAGATCTCTATCTCTGCTGATGAATCCTGGAATAATATCATTAGGAAACACGTAAGGATGATGAGGTCAAGATAAGGTACAACAGGGCAAAGTTTAAGTATAGGGCCTCGCCTTTCATAATGATCCTATTAGGGACAGCACCAGGGTATTGGTCACCATAGCCAACTGAGACAAGCCTGTTGTATGGTCTGTTTCTGATGGAATTAATGTTCACTTACTCACGCTGACGTATATCTTTAAACAGAATAAAAGTTGTATTTTAATGTTGCACTCCTATTATTGGATTTGATTTGCATGTTGGTGTAAGGAGTTGGAGACTCAAATAGTTGATGGACTGCACATTTCTATTTCTCCTGCAATATGTTTTCCAGTGTTTGAAAATTCTGACAGCAACATGTGTTAAAAGAACTAAACAGCCTATACTCACCGTACATATGCCTGCTGCTCAAGCAACAGTGGCTCCTTGATTCCTCACCCCATGTCTCAAAGTAAATTTGAGCAGTGGCACTTCTGATCTGAATGTAGACCAACAGGGGCTGGAGTGGAGGAGGATTTTAGCCTATTGTCCTGCAGGATTTACCTTTTTTTTTTTTTTTTTTTTTTTTTTTTTTTTTTTCTTTTTTTCTTTTTCCTCATCAGATCTGTAATGAAGTGAGTTTGGGTCAGTTAAACCAGTGGTTATGCCTTGACAAATGCAAGTAATGCAAGGCCTCATGCACACAAATGTATTTTAGGGATGCGGAAAGCACACAGATGATCCGTATGTATTTTGCGACTCGAAAAATACATGTGTGCGTGAAGCCTCATACAGATGAATCTGTCTGGAATATACAAGTTAATAGCCCATAGTGGAAAGATTTTTCTAATCTTCTGGACCCACATCTAGTTTGCTGGCTTGCAAAATACTGAACATAATACCTATACATCCTAGATCCCGGGATCAACTACCAGTTTACTAGTACCCCCTTTTTAACTTATTCAGTGAAAAAAAAAACACAAGTTCTGTAGTCTAATGGCTCTTAAAGTAAATAATAATGTTGGGGTAGAAACCATTCCTCCAAAGTATAGCAGATTTCCCCTTGTCATATTTACAGTCCTGGGTATAGAATAGGCAACCCATTTAAGGTGGGCTTTATTTTTGGTTGTCATTTTTTTCTAAGGTTTACTGTTTTGTTTTTGTTTTTTTCCAGACCTTTTTTTCCCTCTATAATGAAGTTTTTATAGGAAATGCCTGAAAAAAAACCAAAAACACTACACAGTGAGTGTTCTATGATTTAAAAACAAAATGGACAAAAAATGCCAGGAGGTGGTCTTACAATTGCAATAAGCAGTGTAGAGCATTTTATAATTTCCTGTATTTTTTTTGTTTTTTACCCCCCAAAAAAGTTGACGGGCTGTGCAGCATTTTTCAGAAAAAAGCACATGTATAACCACCCTAATAATGTCTTTGATTCTAAGTTCTTGAGTTGTCTCCAACCTGAATTTGTGTATAGTTTGCATACATTTCACCCACTGAAATCCTAATGGACATGTCCCTTTTCTAGAAGGATCTATAGATGTACCCTACAGGTATGAATTCTTTGTGTGTTCCCTCTGCAGGTATTCCTTGTTTGCAGTAGTTAATCACCAGGGAACTTTGGAGAGCGGGCATTACACTAGCTTCATCAGACAACACAAGGACCAGTGGTTTAAGTGTGATGATGCGATTATTACCAAGGCTAGCATTAAAGATGTTCTAGATAGCGAAGGGTGAGTTGGATCTTGTGTGCAATGTGTATATGTTTATATTTTAATGTGTAATGATTTTTTAAATATTTGTGTGTGTATATATATATAATTTTAAGTCTTTGATCCTCCTTTGTTTCAGGTATTTGCTTTTTTATCACAAGCAGTTTCTGGAGTATGAGTAATCATATCTGCGTTTGTCTGAAATGTGAACAAAAGTAAATCCAAGCAAGACTTCTCCTACAACACACAGACCTACCTGAATTTTTCAGACAAAGCCGACATTAGACGGGAGCAATGCCGGTGTCGCATCTGCCCATTGACTCTTGAACGGGTGGAAGAACTTAAAAGTTGCAGCACACAAAATGGGAGATCTAAACAGGAAAGGGGCAGAGGGATAATTTAAGTCTGGTACTAAACATCTCTCATCGTGCTTCTGGGATAATGTATGGGAAGGCTGGGTAAGGGAGGGGGGAGGAAACATCTCCAGATACCATCACTAAAACATCCTCTCCATTTGGTGCTTGAGTTGCATCTGACCAAACTTGGCAGTTATTATACAGGAAGGCCATCTGTTGATGCACATTGGACTAAAAGCTTAAGAAGAGCCACCAGGTTGGTATCTACAGATTAAGGTTGAAAAGGCATAAAGAGTATTTTGCAAGTATCTCTATTTGTGATTTTAGTTATGAAATAAATACAGTATGAAACTACTAAGCTATCTGTCTTTCTCAGCCAGCATTAGGAAATCCTGGATTGTGGACAGATACAGCAGTTACAGGGGACTTCTATCCTGTATATATTATAATGTGGACTGCTCCTGAAAACTCAGGAATTTTTCTTCCTTTATTTCCCCATGATGGATGTTTTTTGTTTTGCAATGAATTGCAATATATTGTCTTTTTCATGAAATTTTATTTCATCAATGCAGTCATCAGTAAAAGAGAAAAGGCAGTAAATTCTTGACATGTCTTTAATGTGCATTTGGTCTGAAGTAGTTTTTCTAAAAGTTCAGATTACTTCACTCATGCTGCCTCACCAGGTTGTGGTGTCTGTTTCTATGTGTGTGTACATTATTTTTTTTAAAAAAGCCCATAGCAGGGCTTTGAATATTGTATAATTATGTGAAGCTTTTCCTTACACTCAAAATCTGATATTTCTGCATTTTATTCCCTATTAGGGTATATTCTCAAGCAGTGCATTTGGAAAGTCTTCAGACCCTTAAACTTTTTTTATGTTGTGGCCTCCTGCTAAAATGTGAAAAATTATTCATGTTTTCACTCACCAGTCTGGGCTTAATATGCCATAGTGAGAAAGTTAAAACGAACTTTCAGAAGTTTTTTGCTAGTTTATTAAAAAGGAAAAACTAAAATCTCACATTGACAATATTCAAACACTTTGCTGTGACACTTGAAATTTAGCTATGGGGGCCTCTCATTTCTCTGGATAATCTTTGAGGTGTTTAAACATACATCCCTGTCTATATAAAGTCTGACAGCCGACATTCACATTGGAGCAAAAACTGAGCCATGAGGAGGAAAGAACTGCCTGTAGAGCTCTGACCGGATTATTTGGAAGCACGGATCTGGAGAAGGGTACAAAAAATATCTGCTGCACTGAAAGTTCCTAGGAGCACAGGATCCTCCATAATTATGCTGCATTCACAAGTCTGCCATGCCTGATCCTGCACAAATGCAGACTTTCGGGCCAGATAGTCAATGGGGATCCAGCAGTGAGCTGTAAAATCTGGCCCTGCAGGATCTGGTGAAATCCAGCAGGCTGCTTTCTTCCCGCAATAGTCAGACAGATCCCCTGCCACTAATGTGAACATACTATTAAATGGAAGAAGTTTGGAACAACCCGAACTCTACCTAGAGCTGGACTCCCCACAAAACTAGGGAGGCCATTACAGGCAGGTTCCAGGCTGCTATCTCCATACATATGGCACCCATTGACTGTGCACAGAACTCTGGAGTAGGAAGTGGTACAACTTTCATGTGCTGGTTTACAAAATCTGCACACTGCTCTGCATGGGGTCTTTGGGTATGTCAGGTAGGTTTGTTGCAGATATTTGAGGCTGAAAATCAGAAAGGAGTGAATTGTTTCATACAAATTTAATTTGTTAAACTGCCAGCCAGAGCAATGAGGGACTGGCCCTGCTGCTCGAGACTCTCCTCTCCCTTGATTGATGTGTCCAGTCATCTCACCTGGTCCTGTCGATCTCGCACTTGCACCATTGCTCTGAGTAGCAGCACAAGCGCAGAGACTCTGCTGCTTACCTAAGCAGTTCAGATGCCAACTGTGCATGCTCTATTTGGAGCAATAGCAGAGGCGTGGGATTGACTGTTCCAGGTGAAATGTCTGGCCCTGTCAGTCCAGGGGGAGGGGGAAGGCTCGAGCAGAGGGGCCAGCCCCTGACTGCTCAAGCAGGCTAACTTTTTAACAAATTTGATTTGTACAAATTACTTTGCTCATCACTGCTGAAAATCCTTTCCAAACATCTCAACCATATGAATGGATTTTTACAAACCCCATTCAGATATATGGAGTAGTTGTAGAAATTTCTGCCATGGCTGAACATGCCTTTTAAGGTGTAGCTGGAAATTTTTACAAGTATGATTCGTTATCAGCTGGAGTTCACTGACCTTGAATCTGATCATTTGCAGCATTATATAATAATGCTACAGTGTAAAAGTATACAATAAAAACTTGTGTAGGCAACATATGTTCTTTTAACCCCTTGATGACCTGGCGGTTTTATTTTTTACATTTTTACTCCCAGTCTTCCCAAAGCCATAACTTATTTTTCAATTCACATGGCTGTATGAGGGCTTGTTTTTGTAAGACAAGCTGTACTTTCTAATGGCACCATTTCTAGTTGCATACAATGTAATGGGAAGTGGGAAAAAAAATTTCCAAATTGGGTGGAATTACAAAAAAAAACTTCCACGATGTAGTTTTTTTCTTTGCATATTCTGACCCCCATAACTTTATTTTTGTGGGCGTGGAACTGTGGGGGGCTCATCATTTTTTATTTATTTTTTTTTGTGGGTCTATACTTTTTATTGATACAATTTTGGAGTATGACTTTTTGATCACATTTCATTCAATTTATTTGTTGGTGGCAAAGTGACAAAAACAAATGAGTCAGCCATTTTGACTTTTTTCCCTTTTCTCCATTTGCATATGAGAATTTTTTTTGTTTGTTTTAACTTTTTTTTTTAACATTTTAATAGTTCCCCTAGGGCTGTGATGGCAAACCTCTGGCACTCCAGCTGTGGTAAAACTACTCCCAAGATGCACACTTGGTTGGCCTTTTTAAGAACTCCACAGAAATGAATGGAGCATGCTGGGAGTCCTGGTTTCACCACATCTAGAGTGCCAGAGGTTGGCCATCACTGCCCTAGGGAACTTGAACAAGCAATCCTCAGATTGCTTCCAATCAGCATTGGAGTCTGAGAATTTCAGTGTCCATGGCATCTGAGTCGTTAGATGTGTGATAAACGTGGCGGAGGAAGTTGCAGTTAGATGGTGCTGTTTAATTTCTCTATGCTGACATGAAGGTGAGTCGTGGTGCTGAGCTGCGTAACGTTTGTCGATGCTTATTTATAAGAGACTGTTAGGTGCCAAGTGAATGATTGTGAGGTGCATGATGTGGCAGCGACCTGGTATGAGAGGGAGTCCAGCAACTAGGAACAAGCTCGTAGACCAAGAAAAGCCTGTGAGCAGTTGAGGCCTGGAGTCCAGAAACATAAGGATGGTACAACTATGCAACACATGGTTAGGCTGCGGTGGTGGGGTAGCCACACAGAGGCCAGAGTACCAAAGCTCAAGCATGCTTGTGGTCCTCTGGACTTTAGTGAGAGATGGCTATATCCAGAGTTAAAATTGGTATTGTGCAACTAATAAAAGTATTCTTGTATCCTGACAGCTGCCATTTAACCCCTCAGATGCCGATGGCTCCCACTGCGCCCTATTTGAGGTTCTGACCGTTGTCATGGTAGCTGGGGGCAATCGCATCCTTTAGGGATAAAAAAAAAGCAAACTTTTTAAAATAAAACAAATTAACTGATCAAATCACCCCCTTTAGTGGAAGCCCCTTCTTAGGGCTACTTTCACACTAGTGTTTTGTTTTTGTTTTTTGCTGGATCCGGCACGGTTTAGTAAAAAATTCTTGCGTTAATGATAATGCAACCATCTTCATCCATTATGAACAGATCCGGTTGTATTATCTTTAACATAGCAAGGCCTTATCTGTCATGAACTCCATTGAAAGTCAATGGGGGACGGATCAGTTTTCTATTATGTCAGAGAAAACGGATCTTTTCCCATTGACTTGCATTGTGGGTCATGATGGATCCGTCTTGCTCCGCATCCCATGACAGAAAGCAAACCGCAACATGCTGCGGTTTGCTCTCTGGTGTGGGATCACAACCAAATGCTTTTTGGAGCATTCCGTTCAAGTACGTTTTGTCCCTATTGACGATCAATGTTTTTTCCGGTATTGAGACCCTATGATTGATCTCAATACCGGAAAATATTAACGCTAGTGTGAAAGTAGCCTAAGACAGTAGACAAGTATTTAGGATTACATGCTTAAAAATCACCAAGACATTCTAAATAGTTCAGAGGTCACTCATTTGATCATAAAATGTTCTGGGAGGAATGCAAATGAACTCTTAACAAGCTCTGCCTTTTAATGCTAGAATTCAGAGGAGCATGAATGGCGTATGAGACTCCTCACGCCGATTTAAGGTGCTCTCTCCCCAAGGAGAGATAGTACCCCCCCAAACCCTGACAGGCTTCTCACTCAGTTAAGCCAGTACTCTCTGCTCTGCACTGATGAGGGGCAATCATCCCGAAACAGCTGTCTGCAGATGAGGTGCTGGCTTATTTAATATCAGAGTCATGTCTCAAGGCTTATTTAAAGTGCTGAACACTGACTTGCAGAATAGCTGATCTACATCTGGTGGCATTAGAGGCAGAGCTTGTTAAGAGCTTATTTGCATTCCTTTCCTCACTGGACTTGGGCAGAAAGTGGGGGGGGGGGGGGGGGGCGGGGTTGGGGTTGGGAAGGCTGCTTTACATGGTAATATCTCCTGAATGGTAACAGCTAGAAACATGCAACTGGTCTTGTTTGAAAGCTGACATTCCAGAAATCAAGTCTGGAATAATCGCAGGTAAAATCTGCTTTTATTTCCACTTTCAGCTTCATTCACAGTATCCTATCATTAATATCTTCACCTGTACTGAACAGATTTAGGGCTCTTTCACACGAGCGGATGCCGTGCGTGGAATCTGCTGCGTGAAAGTGTCAAGCCCCGTTCAGGACAGCAGAGGCACGTACCATTAACATAATTGATAATGCTCCGTGCTTCTCTGTGATCTTTTTACTACAAAATCACAGTGGAATAAAATTGTCACTGATTTTGTAGTAAAAAGATCCCAGAGAGGCACAGAGCTTTATTAATTATGTTAATTCTCTGTGTCTCTGCTGTCTAGAATGGGGCTTGACACTTTCATGCAGCATATTCCATGCACGGCATCTGCTCGTGTGAAAGATCCCTTATAGTATTGGCTGAAAGGTCCATGAATATCTGCTTTTCAGCATCATATATGTTAGGAATTTCATTGTTGGTAGTAAAATGTCAGTTACACTTTAAGTGTATGTTGTGTTCTGTTCCAGAAATGAAAACACAGAGGATTGATGCAGCAGCCACTAGGGGGAGATCAGTGCAAAGAGATCAGACAGCTTTTGTTGCATTCAGTGGTAACTGCAAAAACGTACCTGTGCTAAGCTCCCTCTAGTGGTGGCTGCAAGATGACAATTTTATAGTATATTGTATGAGGGAAGCAGTAGATATAGAGCTGTATTAAAGTGTGTGTGGAGGGAGGGTATACTAAGTTTTGTTTTGGGGCCCTATAATATCACTATGGTTAAGCAGGGGCATATCCAGATTTTTTTAATCAATTAATGCTAGAGACTATACTCCCACAACTGGAAATCTATTCTGGATCAATGAGTGAAGGGCAGCCTGTTTGGGAATTAGATCTTGCCCAGGATTAGAAAAACATGGCTTGCTTTATTCCAAAAACAGCACCACACTTGTCCATCGGTTGTCTGGTATTGTCACTCCACTCCACTGAAGTGGATGAGGCTGAGCTGTAATACCACACACGACCTGTAGACAGATGTGGTGCTGTTTTTGGAAGAAAACTGCCATGTTTTCTAGCCCTGGACAACCCCTCGTCTAAGCGGTGATCACTTGTACTATTGTGTTAATATAAGGGCATGGTAAAAAAAAAGTCTCAAGATTTTTCCGAGCCTGAATCTGTGTGTGTTATAAAGGTACTTGTTCTTATAATGGGGACACTGAATGAGTAACCTATAGCAGTACATCACTTCTATGCCGGGGTTCCTTGTACTAGAGGGCAACAATAGGATCATGTGCCGACAAATCTCAGTATTTCTAAAAGAATGGATCTCTTTACATGTGTTAAAAGATTATAGAGCACTGTCAAAGCTGATTCCAATAATGGGGGCACTGAGCCACCTATAGTAATTGAAAATTAATTAGTAATTAAAAAAAGCAAAGGACATCTATACATCCTCCATTCCTAAGCCTACACTACATGATGCATAACATTTCGTGTATGTTTAAGGTGTTGCAATGTGACACACGACTGTAACAGTCTCAAAAAATCCAGACATGCTGGATTTTATGTCAGAAATTGCACATGACATTTACTCTGTTGACTTCCCATGTCGGGGCTTGCTGCATCTACTAAATATTATTTATTTTATGCACTAATATAGTGCTGCAATATTCCACAGTTCTTTACAGACATTGGCATCAAGCTGTTCCCCATGGGGGTCACAATCTAAGCTCCCCATTAGTATGTTTGTGAAGTGTGGGAATAAACCGGAGTAGCTGGAGGAAACCCATGCAAACATGGGGAGAACATACAAACTCCATGCAAATGTTAAAATCCTTGGTTGGATTTGAACCCAGGACCCCAGCGCTAGAAACTGAGCCACTGTGCTGCCCAGGTGTGAAGTTTCAATATGTGACTGTCCAAGCATCTTCAAGTGGATGTTTGGCTTGTGGGTGAAATTTCAGGATGAACCTAAAATGCACGTGTTCAATGTTGCAGTACTTTTTGCACAACTTGCTGTTCTCTAACAAGGAGCTTAATGGCAAAATTCATAACAAATCTTTGATCCTTGAATCGCCCAATACATTTCCTGGTTCTGTTAGAATTGTTATTTAAACAGTCCTCATCATGCTGTTCACATTTTGACATAATGAGACTAAGATGACAATTAACAGTTGATCAACAGTACCTCGCCATTGTGAGGCTTCAAGCAGTTCTCAGATGGAGGTGACCACTGAGCTTATAGTGTTACCAGCAGGTTGCAACAGAGAGACTGGAAGAGTCACAGAAAGGCATAGAAGTGGACGTCCTTTGGCCACATCCCACACTGATGACCGCTTCATTGTGAACAATGCCTTGCGGAACCAGTTGATGAATTCCACATAACTCCAGGCACATTTAAGGGAGGTGAGAGGCACCCAAGTGTCATGTCAGATCATTCGAGACCGTTTACATTAGTGTGGTCTGCGTGCTAGACGACCTTGAACAGTACCTGACCACACCACCATACATAGGCATCATCGTCTTGCATGGGCTAGGCAGCATCTATGGTAGACGAGGGACCAGTGGGCCTCAGTACTGTTCACTAATGAAAGTTGATTTACGCTGAGCAGAAATGTTGGCCGCAAACTATGTTGGAGACGGCAAGGAGAGTACTATGCATCGGCTACTGTTGTTACCAGATGAGCCTTTGGTGGTGGTAGTATAGGCAGGTGTGTCTAGTCAATACAGAACTGCTCTACACTTTGTGAATAGTATAGTGACAAGCCCATACTACTTGAATAACATCATTAATCCAGTCATTGTGCCTCTGCATGAAGAACACAGGCCTAATTTCATCTTCATGGACAACAATGCGCCAGCTCATTGAGGTCACATCATTAGGGGACGGCTGCTGGAGACTGGTACCTAAAATGGAGTGGCCTGCACGTTCTTCAGACTTGAATCCCATTGAAAAGGGTATTATATATGTATGGGGGAGGCGCTAAGGGGCAATTATGCATACTGGGGGCACTATGGGAGGCATATACTGAGGACACTGCTGGGGTTGAGATTTAAGTTAAAAACCCAATGAAAATCACTCATTTTTAATGGCATTATTTTCACAGCCATTAAAAACAGCCATGTGGCCAGAAAATTAATGAAAAACTGAGTGTCATTTTTTTAACTGACATTTTTTTCACTGTTGTGTGAATGTAACCTAAATCTAATAAAGTGGGGGAGATTTATGAGGAGGATTTTTAACGTCCGTGTTGCCGTAATTTGCACCAAATGTATTAAATGTTGCAAGTTGTTAAATTTTGTGCATCTTTAAAGGCCAGGGACAACTTTCGGGGCATTTTTTATCACTGCCTTTTCGTCATTGCTTTTTATTTAAAGATTTTCCTCTACAGCTTTCATTTCTGCAATGGCTACAGACTATTGCTCTCTGGTTTCCACTGAATCCATCAGGTAGCTGCTCTGATGGCTTGATCTATAACCCTTGGCCTATATTTTACATCAGTACTTGGTCAGTATTTGTAAGCCAAAACCAAAAACGGAACCTACAGACAAAAGAGAGAATATTTGTGCCTCTTCTGTGTTTTGGACCCACTCCTGGTTTTGGCATACAAATACTGATGCAAAAATACTGACCGTGTGATAAAGGCCCTCATCTCTGAACAACTGCTGACCGCTCATAAACACTCATAGCTAAATTCTAATTTGTTTGAAAGCTGTTGGAAAATCTTTAATAAAGGCCCACTGAGAAAACAATTCTATCTAGAGATGTTACTCTATCCTTTTACTGGAGTAATACTGCAACAATTTCTGTGACTTAAAAGTCGCCGTTGATGAACCTGGCTTAAAGTGGTACTGTACTTTCACTAAACTTTTGGTATGTCATATTGATATGGCCCCCTTCCCCCCAATCAATCTTTAGAATGAGGGGAGAGAAGCACTTGCTTAGCGCATTCTCTGCGCACTGCAGGACCGGAAGCGAGGAAAGGGCACACTAAGCAAGTACTTCTCTCCCCGTTCTAGAAATCACAGTTTCAAACAAATAGATGAGGGTATAGTTTAACGCTCAGGTTTTTGTTTTTTTATACAGGTTTTAAAGCCAAAACCAGGATTGGATTAAAAAAAAGAGGATGTAATATCTGTCCCTTATACTCTCTGCTTATGATCCTCACCTGATTTTGGATTCAAAAACTGCCCTTAAAAGCCTGAACACATGGCTTTATCTAAAGTGTCATTGTCATATGGAGAGAGAGTATTAATGTAGTGATCTTAACCCCTTAATGACCAAGCTTGTTTGGGCCTTAATGACTAAACCAGATTTTGAGAATACCTTCACCAGTATAAAACATAACCTTTACTGATAATCATTAAAAACCACCCAATTAGTGCTTATATCATAGAGCTGTTCAGGCAAGGTAGGACAAGAAAGGAAAAAAATCACTGTCCCTTTCAAATGCCCTATTAAACGGTAAGCCCTGCCTATCAAAAACGGAATGGCCGCCCCGATAGGGGCGATCCCGTGTCAGGAACTTCCTATTTAACCCTAACTGTCCCTGACAGGGGATAGATACCACCACCCATAGAAGAGACCTCAAACTGTCATCATAGATAGTATCAATAGTCAGATACGTACCAGAAAATAATAAATTTACTGTAAATAATAAACACGCACATAATCTATATGTGCTCCAAGGGTATACTCACAGTGTCAAGGTAATGATCACCAATGGAAACCAGTGGAGCACATACCATATGTCCCAGGAATGCAAAGTTTGTCCTGATGCATTTCTCTCAAGCGTCAATTGGGGTCAGTTCATCAGGGGACCACATATAACAACACTACCCCCCCCTACCGAAATTATAAATATTGAGGAGAATATGATATGGAAAGTAGAATGGTTTATATGCGCTTACAAAATCCATCAAACTCCTGTTGGGTGCCCAAACGGTGTGATGGTAAAGTAACCAAACAATATGGTCATAAACAGACTACCAAAAAATTAGATATTTATGTATAATAGTCAAACTGGCCAAAACCCATTGGTTACTATCAGCACTATATAATCACCTATACACAATTATATATCAATCAAAGGCGATAGTGATACATGGAATAAACCAACATGATAAACAAAGCGACGTTACAACAGAGGGAATAGCCAGATAATTAATCGTAATATACTTCCCTAAATGATGCTGCAGTTAACAAAGCTATAGATGAGGATATTGGTGATCATTACCTTGACACTGTAAACAGTAAATTTATTATTTTCTGGTATATATATCTGACTATTGACATTATCTATGACGACAGTTTGAGGTCTCTTCTATGGGTGGTGGCCTACCCCCTGTCAGTGAATTTTTTTCCTTTCTTGTCCTACCTTGCCTGAACAGCTCTATGATATGAGCACTAATTGGGTGGTTTTTAATGATTATCGCTAAAGGTTAAGTTTTACATTGGTGAAGGTACTCAGAACTGTGAAAAGTAAACCAGATTTTGGAAATCTGGCATGTGTCAATTTAGCAGAGAATAACTACATAAAGGTTTTCCACATCCAAGTAATTCTGATTACTATATTGTACTAATTCTGATTAGTATATTGTAAGTAATTCTGATTACTATCTTAATTCTCATCACATATTGTACTTAGGTGGCAAAATGTTACCGATACAATCTGCGTATATTTATTTAAAAAAACTTTTAAAAATCTAGGAAGATTTGTAAAAGTTAGCATATTTTCCTATGTTCAACTGCCATATTTCACATATATACATAAAATACTATTCAATATTTTTATCAGAAATATATTTCCACATCTTTGCTTCATTTTGGCTGTACTTACAAAAAACTTGTACTTTAAAAAAAAATAGGAGACTTACCATTTTAACATTAATTTTAAGTACATATTTTTTCCTGCAACAAGCCAAGTTTGCCCCCTTTTTGAAAACATATTCATTTAGGGGTGTAATGAGCTTTTTGCCCCATATATATATATATATATATATATATATATTTGACACATAAGTGTCAATTTAAAGACAGAGCCCATGAAAATGAACAACTACACCCCAAAATGTATCCCCCCATTGCTCTTCTCTTTAGAAATATCCCCATTGTGGCTCTAAACTTATGTCTTGACACATGGCAGGACCCAGGGGTGTAGCTATAGGGGGTGCAGAGGTAGCAGTCGCTACCGGGTCCAGGAGCCTGAGGGGGCCCAGAGACCATTGTGCCTCAAAATATGAAATAGCAGCTGAGAGGGCTCTATTATAGATTTTGCAAGTTCCACCTCTGGCTGGAGGGAAGGGTTTAGGTCAAGAATTTTGCATGGGAGGGTTGCCGTTTCAATTTTTGCCCCAGGCAGCACAAAGGCAATGTGATCCCCTGCCCCTTGCCACAAAGCACTGAGGGAAGGGGGGGGGGCCCAAGCTGACCTCTTGCACCAGGGCCCATGAGCCTTTAGCTACACCCCTGGCAGGACCCAAACATAAGGGAGCACCTATTGGCTTTCAGAACACAAAATTTGCTTGCAAATGTTTCAGGCCCCATTAATGGCATTCAGATGCCAAAACAATTGAAAACCCCCATAAAAGACGCCATTTTGAAAACTAGACCCTTTAAGGAATTCATCTAGTTTTTTGATGAAATTAATGCTAAGCAGGTGGGAAAAAATAAATTAAATTTTTTACATAAAAGTGTCAATTTAAAGACTTTTTTTTTCTACTTAGCAAATGAAAATGAAGGAGTACACCCCAAAATGTATCAACCAATTTCTCCTGTCCCTGCCCAGCAAGAAACCGCTCTGCACAAAATCAACCAGTCACCTATAGAATACATAAAAGGACAGTGTTCAGAACCATCTGTAGGAACAGTAATGGATCACTAATAGAGATGAGCGAGCACTAAAATGCTCGGGTGCTCGTTATTCGAATCAAATTTTTCCTGATGCTCGGGTGCTCGTTTCGAATAACGAACCCCATTGAAGTCAATGGGAGACTAGAGCATTTTTTTGCAGGGGACCGGGGCTCTGCATAGGGAAGGTTGCGTGAAAACCTGGAAACCTCAGAAAATTATGGAAACACCACGGAAATGGACAGGAAACAGCAGGGGCAGCAGGCATGGATGCCTCTGAGGCTGCCTAATCGTACCATTATGTCAAATTCTGGGGAAACAGCCTGGTGGTGACCCTCAAGGCAATTGTGCTGACCCAGACCAAGATGGGCAAGGCACATGTGCTGGCACATGTTAGGAAAGCACCCAACTAGGTGCAGCGAAAGTCCATCACCGCCTGCAGGTGACACCACTGCTCATGCTGGCACTGCTGTGCTATCCCCCGCCCCACGACGTAGGCATAAGCCTGACACAGCATGGTGACAGCGTAGTGACACGAACAAGTGACCAAGTTAGAATGAGATAGCAGGTGAACCACCCAAAAATGTAGCCTGACACAGCATGGCGGTGAACCCATAGTGACCAAGTTAGACTCAGGTAGCAGGTGAAGCACCCAAAAATTTAGCCTGACACAGCATGGCAGTGACACCACCAATGCCTTGGTCAGACTGAGATTGCAGTCAAATGTCTGTAGGTGAGCCTCCCAAAAATTTGTTTTGGAGTGTCCGAAGTTGACCCTCCTAAAAAATTGTTTTGGAGTGTCTGTAGTTGACCCTCCTGTAAAATATTTTTTTTGTTTTTTTTGTTATTAGTTTATGTACAACCCATGGCTGGCATGGTGGGAATATATAGGTTTGCTTCACAGACGGTCCACTGAACCGTTACATTTTCTTCATCATTGCCAATTACTTTTTCACCAACTGTTGTCTGGCAATGATAAAGGGGAAGGTGAATCCACTGCCTAAGAAAAGTGTCACCCTCCTACAAGTCTCCACTTGTTTTCAATTGAAAAGGGGATGTCCTTGCCGTGGCCTTCCTCATAGTGGCCGCTTCTGCGGACGACAGAGGTGGTGTACCTACGGACAGCCTGACCGAACATGATGGCAGACGGGGAGACACTCCCTCATGTAAAATTGTTTTTTGAGTGTCTGTATTTGACGCTACTAAAAAATTTATTGGAGAGAGGGCCTGTAGGTGGCCCTCCGTAAACATTGTTTGTATAGAGCGCCAGTTGGCTCAGCGTTTCTGTGCGAAGAGGAGGAGGGGTGGGAGGAAGACGCATAATAAGTCTAAGAAACCGTGACCGAGGTAGGCCCCACAATCCTTGGTGTGGGCATTACATGAGTGGCCCCAGGGTCAGACTCGGTCCCAGCCTCTACCAAGTTAACCCAATGTGCCGTCAGGGAGATATAGTGTCCCTGCCCGCCAGCACTTGTCCACGTGTCCGTGGTTAGGTGGACTTTATCACTAACCGCGTTGGTCAGGGCACGGATGATGTTCTCTGACACGTGCTGGTGTAGGGCTGGGACGGCACATCGGGAAAAATAGTGGCGGCTGGGGACTAAGTACCGAGGGACAGCCACCGCCATAAGGTTGCGGAAAGCCTCAGTCTCTACCAGTCTATAGGGCAGCATCTCCAGGCTCAACAATTTGGAGATGTGAACATTTAGGGCTTGTGCATGTGGGTGGCTGGAATTGTATTTGCGCTTGCGCTCAAATGTCTGCTGCAAAGACAGCTGAACTCTGCGCTGGGACACATTGGTGGTAGGTTGTGGAGGATCGTGGAGGTGAATGGGTGGTTGTAGGGCGGGAGGCGCTCGTGCCGGGGTCCTAGGCGGGGGGTGGACTCGCCGAGCCAGCCTGTGACACAGGGGAAGGGGCAGTGGTGTGACCCGCAGGAGGTGAACGGCCTTGGTTCCACTGAGTCGAGTGTTTAGCACTCATATGCCTGCGCATGCTGGTAGTGGTTAGGCTTGTAGTGGTGGCTCCCCTGCTGATCTTGGTGTGACACCAGGTTGCACACCACAGTCCGTCGGTCATCCTTAGTTTCTTTAAAAAACCTCCAGACTTGCGAACATCTAGGCCTCGGCACAGGAGCTTGACTCCATGAAACAGTTGCTGATCTACCTGCTCTGGCCCTGCTTCTCCCTCTGGCCACCCCACTGCCTCTTCCAACCTGTTCTGGTGCTGCACTTGCCTCCACTTCAGAAGCACTGTCTTGAGTTGGATTACCAACCCAGCTCGGGTCAGTCACCTCATCATCCACCAGCTCTTCCTCCGATTCCTCACTCTGCTCCCCCCTCCGACTTACTGCCCTGACAACAACGTCACTGTCTGACAACCGTGTCTGATCATCATCATCCGACACCTCTTCACGCACTACTTGCACTAATTCCACACTCTCATCACCCACAGACTGCGAAAGTTCTAAATTTTGGGCATCGGGACAGAGCAACTGCTCAGGTTGCTGTTGAGCAGTGGTTTGTTTCTCTGGGTAGGGTCCTGAAAAGAGTTCCTGTGAGTATGCCGGATCTGAATCCTTACTTTCCGTGGGGGGGCAGGCTGGGGGGAAGGAGGTGGAGCGAAACTCTGCGGCGTTCCACTGTACTGTGTCAACCTGCCCAGGACCATGGCCTCTGCCCCCTACACTACTTGAATGCCCACGTCCACGCCCTCGTCCTCGACCCTTAGCCCTTGGGTTCAACATTTTGTATGTTCACTTCAATGTATGATATATAACTGAGAGAAAAAACGTAGTCTTTAGACGGCGGCTTTTGTACTGCAAACCACTCAATTTGTCGCTGCACTGTATAATTTCAAAAAAGAGAGAAAAGACGTAGTGTTTAGATGAAGGCTTTGGGCCCGCAAACCACTCAATTTGTCCCTGCACTGTATAATTAGAAAAAAGAGAGAAAAGACGTAGTGTTTAGATGTAGGCTTTAGGCCCGCAAATCACTGAATTTGTCGCTGCACTGTATAATTAGAAAAAAGAGAGAAAAGACGTAGTGTTTAGACGGCGGTTTTGTAACGCAAACCACTCAATTTGTCACTGCACTGTATAATATATAACTGAGAGAAAAAAACGTAGTGTTTAGACAGCGGCTTTAGTACCGCAAAGCACTCAATTTGTCAGTGCACTGTATAATATATAACTGAGAACATAAACGTATTCCCTAGACTGACGCTAATGTAGAGTACACTACATAATTGTTCACTGGACTGTAGTGTATATCACTGAGAGAAAAAAAAACGTATTCACTAGACTACACTACAGATCCCAGCAAGCCAAGGTGCAGCAGCAGCAGCAAAAATGAGTACTGAGAGGGCTTTGGGCAATTTCTTTTGGGTCTGTGTGGACCACGTGCTGTCCCTTCTACCACCAGTGCACAGCGTGCAGCCAAGATGGCGGTAGCTGCACTACAAGTCCCAGCCAGCAGCAGACCCCCCCCCCCAAAAAAAAAAAAACGTGCTTGTAGCCTTTAGAAGGGTTGTTGGGTTTCTTTGGGGATGATTCCTGCCTAACCAACATCTAAATTGAGGCCCCTAACAGCATGCAGCCAAGATGGGATTGAAGATTGCAGTCAAATGGCTGTCGGTGAGCCTCCCAAAAAATTTTTTTGGAGTGTGTGAAGTCGACCCTCTGAAAATTTTTTTTTTTGTGTCTGTGGTTGACGCTCCTGAAAAATTGTTTTAGAGTGTCTGTAGTTGACGCTCCTGAAAAATTGTTTTAGAGTGTCTGTAGTTGACGCTCCTGAAAAATTGTTTGGAGAGAGGGCCTGTAGGTGGCCCTCACGGAAACATTGTCTTAAAAGAGTGCCAGTTGGCCTCTAAAAAATTCCTTTTGGGTCAGCGTTTTGGCAATGAAGAGAAGGAGGAGGAGGAGGAGGAGGAGTAGAGGAGAGGAGAGGAATCGGATACAATAAGGAATCTTATTCTTTAGCTGCTTTCCCCCAGAGGAGATTTGAATTCCGGTGAAATCCAGGCTTTGTTCATTTTAATAAGTGTCAGCCTGTCAGTTGACAGGCATGTACGCTTATCGGTGATGACGCCACCAGCTGCACTGAATACCCGCTCTGACAACACGCTAGCGGCAGGGCAGGCCAGCACCTCCAAGGCGTACAGCGCCAGTTCAGGCCACGTGTCCAGCTTTGAAACCCAGTAGTTGTATGGAGCAGAGTGATCACGCAGGACGTTGGTATGGTCAGCTAGGTACTCCCTCACCATCTTTCTGTACAGCTCCCCCCTACTCTGCCTAGACTGGGGACAGGTGACAGTGTCTTGCTGGGGTGACATAAAACTGGCAAAGGCCTTGGAGAGCGTTCCCCTGCCAGTGCTGGACAAGCTGCCTGCTCGCCTCCTCTCCCCCGCTACTTGGCCCACAGAACCACGCCCTCTGCCGCTAGCGGCGTCAGATGGGAAGGATTGTTTCAGCTTGTGCACCAGGGCCTGTTGATATTGATTCACTCTCATACTCCTTTCCTCTACAGGGATGAGAGTGGAAAGGTTCTGCTTGTACCGTGGGTCCAGGAGAGTGAACACCCAGTAATCGGTGTTTGAAAAAATGCTTCTAACGCGAGGGTCACGGGATAGGCAGCCTAACATGAAGTCTGCCATGTGCGCCAGAGTCCCAACACGCAAGAATTCCCTCTCCTCACTGGCCTGACTCTCCATTTCCTCCTCCTCCTCCTCCTCCTCTTCAGCCCATACACGCTCAAGAGTTAAGAAGGACTGAGCATGGTACCCTCTTCTGTCTCGCCAACATTCTCCTCCTCTTCCTCCTCATCCTCATCCCCCTCCTCCAATACGCGCTGAGAAACAGACCGGAGGGTGCTCTGGCTATCAAGCGACGTATCTTCTTCCCCCATCTCCTGTGACAAGCGCAAAGCATCTGACTTCATGCTGAGCAGTGAGTTTTTCAACAGGCAAAGCAGCGGGATGGTGAGGCTGATAATGGCGGCATCGCCGCTGACCATCTGTGTTGACTCCTCAAAGTTGCTCAACACCTGGCAGATATCAGACATCCACGTCCACTCCTCATTGTAGACTTGAGGAAGCTGACTGACCTGACTACCAGTTCTGGTGGAAGTTGACATCTGGCAGTCTACAATCGCTCTGCGCTGCTGGTAAACTCTGGATAACATGTTTAATGTCGAATTCCATCTCGTGGGCACGTCGCACAACAGTCGGTGAGCTGGCAGTTGTAGGCGCCGCTGCGCTGCCCTGAGAGTGGCAGCATCTGTGGTTGACTTGCGGAAAATGCGCACAGATGCGGCGCACCTTGGTGAGCAAATCAGACAGAATTGGGGTATGTCTTGAGGAACCGCTGAACTATGAGATTGAACACGTGGGCCAGGCATGGCACATGTGTCAGTCTGCCGAGTTGCAGAGCCGCCACCAGGTTACGCCCGTTGTCACACACAACCATGCCTGGCTTGAGGTTCAGCGGTGCCAGCCACAGATCGGTCTGCGCCGTGATGCCCTGTAACAGCTCTTGGGCGGTGTGCCTTTTGTCACCTAAGCTCAGCAGTTTGAGCACCGCCTGCTGGCGCTTACCCACGGCACTGCTGCTGCGCCTAGAGCTACCGACTGAAGGCGCCGTGCCCACGGATGGTAATTCGGAGGAGGAGGCATAGTACGTCTGAGAGACCGTGACCGAGGTAGGCCCCGCAATCCTCGGTGTGGGCAGTACATGAGCGGCCCCAGGGTCAGACTCGGTCCCAGCCTCCACCAAGTTAACCCAATGTGCCGTCAGTGAGATATAGTGTCCCTGCCCGGCAGCACTTGTCCACGTGTCCGTGGTTAGGTGGACCTTCTCAGAAACAGCGTTGGTCAGGGCACGGATGATGTTCTGTGACACGTGCTGGTGTAGGGCTGGGACGGCACATCGGGAAAAATAGTGGCGGCTGGGGACCGAATACCGAGGGGCAGCCACCGCCATGAGATTGCGAAAGGCCTCGTCTCTACCAGTCCTATAGGGCAGCATCTCCAGGCTCAACAATTTGGAGATGTGGACGTTTAGGGCTTGGGCATGTGGGTGGCTGGAATTGTATTTCCTCTTGCGCTCAAATGTCTGCTGCAAAGACAGCTGAACGCTGCGCTGGG